>OX030948.1:102736251-103098751 GCA_943735915.1 Pherbina coryleti | reverse complement strand
CGTCTGGTGTGCCACAGGGTAGTATTTTAGGCCCCCTACTTTTTACCTTATATATTAATGACATAAGTAAATGTTTTCGTAACTCTCAGTTTCTCCTTTATGCTGATGACTTAAAGTTATTTTCTAAAATCTGTAATCAGTATGATATCACTCTACTTCAAGCAGACCTCAATAATGTTTATGAGTGGAGTGTTCGCAATGGCTTACCGCTAAATGTTAGGAAATGTTCACAAATCACTTTTACGAAATCTCTGAATCCCTTTAACTCAACTTATTTCTTAATGGAGTTGCCAATGGAGAAAGTTAAATTCATTCGTGACTTGGGAGTTGTCTTTGACTGCAAGTTTACCTTTGCTGATCATTTGAATTCGCTTTTGCCAAAAGCGTACTCACTTCTTGCCTTTATAAGACGACATTGTTCCGAATTTCAAGACCCGCACACACTTAAAGTGCTTTATAATACGTTGGTTAGATCGAGACTTGAGTATGCCTCAATCATTTGGAATCCGTCGCATGCGATTCATAGTTTAAGACTGGAAAGAGTACAAAAAACTGCTACCAGATCAATGTTACGTCCCTGTTATGTTACATTACCATCGTATAATGTGCGTTGTCTGCTTATGGGTTTGAAATCTTTAGAATCTAGAAGAAAAGTTAATTCCCTTTTGTTTATTCGTGATATTATTTCTAGTAAAATCGAATGTCCATCACTATTGCATTTAATTGAGTTTAATATTCCGTCGAGGCATTTGCGATATTTTAAAACATTTTTTATTAGACAGCATCGTACTAATTATGCTCTTAATGAACCGATTACTAGAGCTTTGATTTTATTTAATGACTTGTCTCTTAAGTTTCCAATTGATCTCACTATATCAAATGAAAGTTTTAAAAACTTTTTGTCACAAATTTTGTAATTGTCTAAATTGCATTGGCTATAAGCATTAAATTCTGTAATATTGTTATATGTGATCTATATTGAATTATTGTTAATTATTGTTATAGTTTTAGGTCTAGTCTGTAAGAATGTAATGTTCATAGACTGAATAAATAAATAAATAAATATTCCAAGTGCGGCCTTACAAGTGAAGTGTAAAGGCCTTTCGTGTGATTTCCTTTCGTTCCGGTACTTTTGTTAGTTGTCAAACTTAAACAAACAAACTGAAAACAAACTGAATAAATTAACTAACAAGCTAGAAAAGTATAACAAGATAAACAAAAAAAAAAAAAAAAAATTTAACTATGCCATGTATTTGCAATAATAAAGTTGATCGTGGTGAGCCTGCAGTAAATTGCGGCAAATGTGGTGATCTATTTCATTGCAAATGTGTGAATGTTACTGAGAGCGATGTCGAATGTTTAAAAAACTAAACAAGCAATTTACATGTTCTCGCTGTGTCTCTGTTCGACGCGTTTCTCTTTTGCCGTCGGCATTTGTTTCAGTCAGCTCACCAAATGTGAAAGCCCAACAGACTGCTGCAATAAATATAATTGAAACATCAAGTGCGAGAAATAATGAAAATATTAAAATAATGAATATCGGATCATCGACCTCTTCTTTGAAATCTTCATGCATAGACATCAAAAAATCTGATTTGCCTATCACTTCTTCTTCCCCGACTGCATTAAATAAAGAGATTACCCTAGAAGTTATTTACAATGAGTTAAGAGAAATGCGTGCTGAAAATCAACGTATTAACGGTCTTCTCAATTTTTTGCAAGCTGAAAACATTTCACTCAAAGAGCGTGTTACTTCTTTAGAGGCCAAAGCTGGAGATAGGGAACAAGAAAGACGAGAGAAATGCATTGAAGTTGTTGGTGTCCCCAATCTTCATCATGACAATGCTTTGAGTTGCGCTGTTAAAATTTTATCTGATGGCGTTGGCATTGGGCTAAATGATAGCAGCATCGATGACGTTTACATAAAAACAATCAACAACTCAAATGATATACGCAAGCAAAAAAAGATTTTAGTGATTAAATTAGCCTCTCTTTTAAAAAAGAAAGAGATAATGAAAAAGAAATATCAAAACAAAGATAAACTTAATTGCAGAATTTTTAATAATAATGATAACACAAAAATATATATAAATAATTGTCTTGATAGTGGTACTAGAAAACTATTTAATGCAGCTTTGAAACTAAAAAATGAAAATAAAATTAAATATGTTTGGATAAGAAATGGAAAACTTTTTGTTCGTAAGGCAGATAATGAAAATTACTTTATTATTGTTTCTGAATCTGATCTTGTCTCTTTCATTTAATTTATATAATTCTATTAATTTTTATTCTCTTTATAATTCTGTTTTTTCATATTTTTGTATTTAATTTTTTACTTTAAAATGAATGAAGACTTATTTGTTATTAATGATCTAGTTGAATTAAATTCTGTCTTAAGTTTGCTAATAGTCTGAATATTGTTCATCAAAATATACGTAGCCTACGTCATAACTTTGATAATCTTATAGTACACTTGAATTCTTTTGTTAATAAGCCTGATTTCATTTTCTTGACTGAAATTTGGATATTTGATTCCGAAACTGATATGTACAAAATTCCTGACTACAATTTGGTAGCATGTTGTATCAATGATTATGCCTCTGGTGGTGTGGCCTTATTTCTGAAGAGTGATTTGTGTTTCCAGCATTATGGCTTTAATCTTCTAAGTTGTGATGCTCTGAAAGTTAAGTGCTCCATAAATGATCAGAACTTTACTTTCCTTTGTGTCTATAGATTTCATTCATCCAATGTTGACAACTTTTTGAAGAATGTGGATTTTCTATTGTGTAATGAATCGTCAAGCAACTTAATATTTCTAGGAGATATTAATTTGAATATTTTAGTAGATAACTCCTTAATTTGACAATTACTTATGCTTTCTTAATAGTTTGGGTCTTGATTCATGCATTAATGTCTCGACTAGAGTTACTGGTACTTCAAACTCATGCATTGACCATATTTTTGCGCGCTTAAGTAATGGTTTCAGAGCCTTTAGTTCTGTGATTGATTTTAAAATTTCTGATCACTGTTTCATATGCTTAAGCATCGAGGGCTGTTCAAATATGAGCAAGGGCGATACTAGTGGTGGGAAAATTGTCTCGCGTACTAACTTTATGGCTTTAAATAGATCTCTTTTAATGGAATCTTGGAATGATGTTTACAATTCCAATTGCCCTTCTGAGGCTTTTAATATTTTTTTTAGCACTTTGAATATGCACTTTCAGAAGTGTTCTCGTTCCCAGTTTCGCAAGAAAAAGGCTATAATAAAACTGAAACCATGGATAACAGATGATCTTGTTCACAAAATAAACGAGAAAAACAATTTATAAAAAAAATTTAAAAATAATCAAAATAATGAGCTACTTAGAGTCCGTTACAAGGCTGCATGCAAAGAAATTGAAAAAGAGGTTCTTGTAGCCAAAACTGTATTTTGCAAGGGTAAGCTTCATAGGTCTAGAGGTGATCCAAGAATGAAATGGAATGTTGTCAATGAAATACTTGGTAAAGATAAATGTAATAATGCAATAAGTAATCTAATTATTGATGGTGTTTCTACCTCTAACACCCGTGACATGGCTGATGGATTAAATAACTTCTTCGCTAATATTGGTGAAAAAATAGCTAGTTTTGCTACTAATGATAGCTTTTTCTGTAACTGCTATCTTAACGATAAATTTTACCTAAATAGTTTTACTTTTTCCGAGATTTCCTCATTTGAGACATATAAAATAATTTTGTCTCTTAAAAACTCTAATTCTTCAACTTATGATTGTTTTTCAAGCAACGTTCTTAAAAAGATTGCCTTTAATATTTCAGATATTTTATCATACATTTTTAATTTCAGCGTTTACTCCAGCGTTTTTCCAGAGATCTTAAAAAAGGCGGTTGTCTTGCCTCTATTCAAGAAAGGTGAACGATCGTGTATGAATAATTATAGACCAATTTCACTTCTGTCGGGTTTCTCTAAGTTATTTGAAAAATCTAACAAAAGTAGAATTCTCTCGTTTCTTGACAAAATAAAGTTCTTCAATAGAAATCAATTTGGTTTTCGTGCTGGTATGTCAACTGAAGATGCTTTGCAGAATTTCTGTTCATATATTTATAATGGTGTGAATGAGGGTAAGGTAACTGCGTCTTTGTTTGTAGACATTACAAAGGCATTTGATACTGTACATCCAAAAATATTGTTGGACAAACTTATAGGTGTGGTTTCAGAGGCTTCATGTTCTCCTGGCTTGCTTCATACTTGTCGAATAGACAGCAAGTAGTTAAAGTTGATTTTAGTGTCAGTGCAAACAGGTTTTTGAGCCTAGGTGTCCTACAAGGTTCTGTCTTAGGACCAATATTGTTTCTCATCTATATTAACTCCTTATTTTCTTTAAAACTAAGAAGCTCTATAACTGCATTTGCTGATGACATGGCGTGCTCTTTTACTTGTAAGTCACTTATTGATCTTTACTCTGATTTGAATCATGATGTGGATTTATTGAGTAGATGGTTCAAAGCACATAGACTTGTTATTAGTGATAAAACTAAGCTCATGTTTTTTAATATCTCTGGGTATAAGGTGCCCTTTGGCCAAATTCATTATCATGGACCTTATTGTACTAAATTTCCTAAGGTATGTTCTTCATGTAGTAATGTTAATATTGATATGACATTTTTTGGAAATGTACAATGCTCTTCTCTTTGTTTTGAAATTGAGATCGTAGATTCTTATAAATATCTTGGAGTTTGGCTGAATTACACGTTAGATTGGTCTTTACATTGTAGTGAATTGAGAAGGTACTTTAGGAATATTATTCGTCAACTTTTTGAACTAAAAAATTACTACTCCTCAGATCGGTTATTCGGTTATTATGTAATAGATCTCGCTACGATAGAAGTTTTGATCTTTTCAAGGAGTTGTCAATATTGCCACTCAAGCACTTGTATTATTACAAAGTTCTTAAACTTTTTTTTAGTAACTCTGGTCATTTGTCGCACAGGCTTTCTATGCGTTATGATTTAAGAACCAATTTTCAAAACTTAATTGAAGTTCCATCACATAATTTGCAAATTTATTTAAACTGTTATCCCTCAGTGTCACCAAGAATTTTTTATTTTTACCGGAAGATTTACGGGTTATCCGCAGTAAGACCTTATTTCTCAAAAAAGTGAAATCGTGGCTATTTAATTTTAACTATGAAGACTTAGGCAATATTCTGCAAATCTTGCAATAATTGTTTGAGAAATTCGAATTTTATATTTTGTATCCTATTATTGGATTGTATGGCTACATTTTTTGTTTTTTTTTTTTTTTTTTTTTTTTTTTTATTATTACTCCTCTTATGGCTATTGTCTGCTTTTTATATTTTAAGTCGATTTTAATAAGTAAGCAAAATGTTAAAGTTAACTATGATAAAATTGTATTTTTTTTCTATTTACGTAGAATTGTCTGTGATCGCCACTAGTTCTTCGGAGCTACAGATCGTAGTCTTTTTTACTTTAATTTATAATACTATTAATTTGTAATAAATTTAATTTAATTAATTTGTAATAAATTTAATTTAAATAATTAAATTTAAATTTAATTTAAATAATTTAATTTAAATTTAATGTAAAGTGATTTTAAAGTGTACGGGTCACTGAACTCCTTGCTATTCCTCATAAGGAATCCGAGCATAGCATTTATTTACAATGTATGCAATATGATCACCGAAGTTAAGATGCGGATCTAAAATAATTCCTAAGTCTTTTTTAGTGAAAATTCTATCTAACGGTATAGAGTTAATGTGGTAGCCACCCACAAGAGGAGTCAATATTCTCGCGAAAATTAAATAGTCACATTTAGGGATGTTGAGAGGCAGTTGGTTAGCTTCACACCAAGCAAATATGGCGTTTAGATCATCTTGGAGGAGAGAGCGGTCAGACAGCGATCTAATTTGACGAAATAGTTTTAGATCGTCAGCAAAGATAAGACAACAGGAGTATTTAACTACTAGCGGGAGATCATTAATAAATAACAGAAATAGTAAAGCGCCAAGGTGGCCCCTGCGGCACACCAGAGGTTACGTTGATGAGGTAAGATGTAATGTCATTAATTTGAACGCGTTGACGGCGATTAAGTAAATAAGATTTAATCCAGTTGAGCACATTGGAATGGAAGCCAATAGCTGAGAGCTTAGATATTAAAATATTATGGTTTACCTTATCGAAGGCTTTGGCAAAATCTGTAAAGATTACGTCCGTTTGCAAGTGATTTTCCATATTATGGATTATATTATTTAAAAAAAGAACCATGTTGGTGGTTGTGGATCTCACATTCATAAAACCATGTTGGAAGGGGGACATTATATTTTTGACGAGAAAAATTAATTTACAGTTTACTATTTTTTCGAATAGTTTCGGAATAGCGGCTAGTTTGCAGATAGGTCTATAATTTACAATATTATGTTTAGGGCCTGATTTATTGATAGGCACTATGAGGGATAGTTTCCAAGTATCAAGGAAAACTACCGATGATAAGGATTTAGAGAAAATTAACGATAGTGGTAGTGCGATCGATGATGCACAATTTTTTTTAGCGAGATTGGGGCAATACCATCTGGGCCCTCATTAGAACTGGTTTTAAGGCTTAAAAGTGCGGCAAGGACCTCCGATTCATCTAGGTAAATGGAACCGACGTCCAAAGGTGGATTAAGAGTGGGAGAGCCAGACACGGGGGGACTGGGAGTGTATACTGATTTAAAGTAATCCGCGAATAAGTTGCAGATAGCACGTCTGTCGTCAGTGGTATCGTTCAGGTAGGACATCCTGACAGGAAGGCCATTTGATTTTCTTTTAACATTGATGAAGGTCCAGAAACATTTACAATTTTGTTTGAGACTAGCCTCAGTACAAATTAAGTAATTTTGATAAAGGAACTTGTTAAGTGTATCAAAATTATGTTTAATTGATAGATACTCAGATCGTAAAATCACGTTTGTATAGTTATCTCTTATATGTTTGAAAGCTTCAGTCTTTTTATTTTTTAAGTTAGACAATCTTCTGTTAAACTATGGTGGATTATTATTACGCTGAATATGTTTAACAGGAACGAAACGATCCAAAGCATCCATGAAAACATTGGAAAAAATATTATACCTTGACTGGAGATCACCTTCTAATAATAGGGAGTCCCATGGGACCGAGGAAAGGAATCTATTCATACCATCGAAATTAGCATGACTATAGTCTCTGAGAGTTAATAAATTTCTATTAAACTTCTGGAAATGATATAGAGAGAAGTCAATTTGCAGAGGTACATGATGATGAGATTCATTAAAGATTGGACACGAAGGTAAGGCCAGATGTACCCGGAAATCTTTATCAATATAAACCAGATCTAAAATACGGTTTAGGTCGTTAGGTATATTATTGATTTGAACAAGGTCATACTGACCAAAAAAGTCAATCAAATTAGCTTCGACTTCACAAGGTAAAACTCATCACAAACCGGTTTCCATTCGATATCACCTAAGTTGAAATCCCCTACGTATATTAAATGTTGATTATTGCTAAGGTTATCTAGGAGAGCTCTGCTATTATCAAAGTGTTGATTATAAAGGTCAATAGGACTATTAGGAGGGATATAGCTCACCAACAGTAGGACCTCGAGATTATGATCGATAGTGACTTTTATGATAAGTTGATCAATGTCAAACAAGGAAGAATTATTCACTGGCGTAATTTGACAGCACGAAAAAGAGCTGCGGATCGCAGCAAGTACACCTCCTCCACGAGAAAAACCATACGGAAAACATTATAAAAAGCACAGTTAAAAAGTTCAGATGTATAGTGGCTATCAGTCAGCCAGGTTTCAGTGAAGATAATAAAGTCATAATCAAATGAAGAAGAGGAGATAAATAATTGCTTAATTTTAGTTCTTACCCCACCTACATTGTGGTAATATAAGGAATACTTATGTATTAATTGGGACGATCCATCCAGGGTGGATCACAAGATGATTGTGTAATTGCTGCTGCCTGAGAGTTGTTAATTGGTAATGATGCAATACGTGGGCGAGAGATGAAGTCTTGGACTACAACACCTTTCGGCCAGAAATCCTCAGATAGCAGAGTAGCATGATCTTGATCAGAGACATGAATCCTAAAAGACGCAATATCACGTTGAGTTTTAGAGTTGAGCTTATGACAAGTTGGCGTCGAAGCAGGCAACGGCAGCTTGCTTTGAATATAAGTCAAAATGTTTTCGACAGACGTCGTGGCTGCGAGTCTCGACAAAAATATGGCCTTCCGGGACGTACGAGGAATCACAATTTAATTCGATATATTAAAATATAAATAGCCCTATTACGGTTCACAGCAATATACTGCTGTGTCTTCTATCAAGTAGACACAACAATCGAGTAGACACAGCAGAAATGCGCTATGATGGTTTACAACAATACATTGTTGTTTCACTTGATTGTGGAAAGTATGTGGAATTTGTTACTTATGACAGCTCGTCAAGTTGCCACTACAAATTCTCATTAAAACAGAATTTTTCCCACAATAATTTAATACCACGAAAATCCCACAAATATTAAAACTACGCAAAAATACCAAAATAAGACGTTTACATTTTAAAAAGGGGATAATTCATAAGTAAATAAATCATGAATATATTTTTTTGACTAAAGAAAAAATAAATAGGGAGCGAAATACTAAAAAGACGAACTGTATCAAAGTAATGGCGTTTTCCCACAGCAATTAAAAAGTTCCACAAATGAAATATTTCAAAATAGTGGCAACAGTGCAACTGGTAGCTATCAGCTGACAAACAAAACAAAACAAATCATATTATTTGCTGCCAAATTTATTTATTGTGCTAAATTTATAATAAAAAGTGATGGAAATTTGAATTGCGTTGTGGTCAAGTGACGACGAAGATGATGTGGCGCCATCACGAAGCAAAAGACAACTCCGAGACCGCTCCAATCCATTTAAGTTCCAATAGGTTATCCTGTGCCTGCTTGCTTTGTCCAAAATGTCGTTGTCTTCGAGCAGTCGCTGGATTCTGCTCCATTTTATTTTCAAGCAACTCATGTTGCGATTTGTTAGATACTGCTTATTTTCTGCAAATAGTTTATTACATAAATTTAACAAAAAGACACATTTTTTTGAATTCTATTTTACATTAATCTTACCTTGCCAAAGCCATTCTTCTGCTTAACGCTGCTACAACACAACACCAAATAAGCTGTCTTCAAAATTTGACAGATAAGAATACAATTGAGGACAACTGCTGTGTTGCATAATAGGTGTATTGAAGACGCAGCATTGTTGACAGACAACAGTGGAATGTATTCAGTTGTATTGTTGTGTACCGTAATAGCAAATTATACATTGAACACAGAAGTTACTGTTGTGTTGTGAACCATAATAGGGCTAAAAATGTTTGCCTTGGTAACGATTATCTTGGAATGCTCAATCTTCTTATCTTACATATAAAAATGACTGACGTCCGTGTGTACGCGCATAACTCAAGAAGGGGTTGTTCAATTTTTACAATTTTGAGCTTGATGGTTTCGTATTGGCCCAAGGAAGGAGACTATCTACAAAAATTTTGCCACACCCTCTTTTACCGCCCACAAATCAATAAAAATGCTATATTTCCGAAGGTTTTGGTCGTATTAGACTACAATTTGGTAATTTAGTTTGAATGCTCACTGTCGGAAACTTTACTAAAACTGGGTTGCCGCACCTCCCTTTTACCGCCCACAAATCAATAAAAATTCTATATATCGGAAGATTTTGGTGGTTTTATACTTAAATTTGGTAATTAATTTTGTTTGATTGCTGTCGGAAACTGTTCTAAAAATAGGTTGCCACTCCCCCTTTTACCGCCCACATCGAATATTAAGTTTGGGCAAAACAAAGTTTGCCGGGTTAGCTAGTATATGTATATATAACGCAAACATAAATTTTGTCCGGCGTAAGGCTTTTTAAGTACAAGTCCAATCTTATATAATTACAAGTCCAACCTGAACAAATTTAGTATTTCTTGGTAGGTTTCGACCTGTAGATGTGCAAACCGGACTTTTTAATTCTTAAAAATTTATATTTTTTAAGTTATAGCCAATTAAAGTTTTCATATAATTGTTTTTGTTATATTGATTTTTTTATTCATAACAGAGCACCTGAGAACAACGTTATCACACTCAGAACAAAACTATTCGCTGCTCACATTTCGCTCTCTTGTCTCTTCTTAATAGAGCGTCTGCTAACAAAATGAAAGTCAGAAAAATTAAAAGCTTTCGCAAGCCGCTCGCTTCCAAATAACATACAAGTTTGTGCCTCTTCTTGATAGAGCGCTTGCAAACAACGACAAAACTCTTCAAATATACGCTGAACACAGTTAACGGCGCCACAGGTCAACGCCAATTATATTATTATTATTTTTATAGTTGATGGGTGCAGCAACGCGCACCGGGGTTCGCTTGTCTTAATAATTACGGAATTTTTTGATTTTGATAGCCGCCAAAAAAAAAAAAAAATATTCGATTCGGTGCCCGGTGGTGGTCAACGCAGAAGAGGACGCCCACATCTTCGTTGGAAGGATCAGGTGTTGGATAACCTGTCTACACTTGGTGTTTCCAACTGGCGCCAGCAAGCGCAAAACAGAAATGGCTGGCGCAATTTCTTATACGAGGCCAAAACCGACCTTCGGTTGTAAGCGCCAGATAAGTAAGATAGCCGCCAAACGTCGTTATTGACATCAGAATATACGAACTATTAGTCCTTAAAGAACTATATTGCGCTTTGTACTTCGAGAGTTTTATAGCATTATAAAGAAATAATAAAACGCATTATTACGACTTTTTAAAAAACGTTAAAAATTCAGAGTTTTAAACGTAATTCAGAGCAAAAGTAATGAACTTCAAACGTAATTTTCAGACCATTGACCGGTGTCAGAGTCGAAGGCACCAATAACAATAGCGCAAAAATTTACAAACTATTAATATAGAATAATACAATAAAGTGATGCAAAAACTTTGAAATCATTTTACTTTACCTACGATAGAAGGCATTGCGAAAAATATAGAAAATATTTCCAAATCTATTTTACTACTGTTTGGTATATCGCTAGAGAAATTTGTAAAGACTTAATCAAAATATCGATAACAAATTGTATAGGCCAGGCTCACACAACGACCGTTTCAAAGGTGTTCAATGGTCCACAATACACTGTAGTGCTCAGTCTGCATGAACCAACAAGAGAAGATCAAGCAATCAGCAGTGCGAGAAAAAAGTATTTTTTTCGTGATAGGTCATCGGTCACAAAACGAGCTATATTTCATACGTTTTTCATGCAAAACATGTGAAAACTTATATAAAAGTGGAAAATTAAAAAATTAACATGTTTAATTCGCGAAAAAAGTGTTTCAATACTTTGTTTGTTTATATTTTCATGCAGTAACGAAATTTAAAGTAATTTTTTTTTGCTTTTGCAATTATTGCATGTCGCTACAGCACACTTCATTTGGGGAGATTACGATTTCCGTGGCCCCTTGATTTGAGTATGCAGTTTTGAAGTACTCTTTGAGAAAATAAGTTTCGCCGAAGGATTTATTGATATATCGATTAGCTATCGAGACGTCGATTTTTCAAAAAAATGTTTAATCAACGGTACCAATATTTATAGCCATGTTTTGTAAAACGCACGCAATCACCTCACTTCGTGTTTTCTTATCTGGCAATATATTTTAGTAGAAAATTTCTGAATGAAAATATGACATTGTTTTACTTCATACGAAAAAGGCATTGCCAGACTGAAAATCTTAACGCAAGTGACTGCGTTCGTTTTACAAAATATGGCTATTAAATTTGGTTATATCTTTGCCAATATTTGTCCGATCTGAATGATTTAGGTGTCATTTGAAAGATACTTAAAATGTTTTTAATATAAAATTAAAAAAAAATTTTTCTTAAATCGGCCACGCTACAGACTGTCTGCATAATATGTTTTATTTTTGCATAAAACCGTTATTTTCTCTTAAAAATGCGTTATAAAGATTAATAGCCATATTTTGTAAAACGAATGCAGTCACTTGCGTTAAGATTTTCAGTCTGGCAATGCCTTTTTCATATGAAGTAAAACAAAGTCTCTCTCTCACTCAGAAATTTTCTACTAAAATATATTACCAGTTAAGAAAATCAGAAGTGACGTGATTGCGTGCGTTTTACAAAATATGGCCATAAATAAAGATATAATTAGTTGAAAGCTGGGGTCGAATCGTCTGTTCCGTAAACGTACAACTCGTCACGTAAAACGAGGTAGTTGGTATGATGATATACGTGAACGTCATACACGTTTCGTAATTCGACATGATATGTTCAGTGAACATATCCATTCATACGATCTGTCATACGTGAACTAAATATTATTCGTAGCAAGCTAAATTCTATACCAATCATAAAAAATGTGAGTGAATTTTATAAATTTATTAATAAAAAAAAATTTTGATACTAAGAAATTTTATTTTAGGACAAACTGCAACAAATTGAACCATGTTCAAAAGGAAACGATGGCCGAATTCATGCACCTTCATCCGAACTTGGCCAAAAATTTGTTACCCGGTTGCGCGCAGGGAAAGGCTACTTCAAATAGACTTTGGGAGGAATTAGCGAGGAAACTAAATGCTGTGGGGCCACCGACAAAGGATGCCAGAATGTGGAAGAAGGTATATTTTAATTTATGTGCATTAAAAAGTGTTAAATTAGGGCTTAATTGTAGACTTTTGCTGATCAAAAGTATCAAGCCAAAAAGAAGCTGTCGTTCAACAAAGCCTCGAAAAGAAAAACAGGCGGTGGTCCATACGAGGAGAAGTTAATAACCTTCTCTGAAGAGCTTTTTATAGAAGCAGCAGGACTGGAAGCATCCGTAGAAGGCAATACAATGGTATATTGGAAATTATTCGTTTCGAATTTTAATTGATTTAATATTAATATTATATGTTTGTGTATTAGGTACCTTCTTTTGGCAATAAAAGACGAGAGTCGACGTCTTCAGTTTATCTGAATTCAGAAAATAGTTTCATAGCTGATGACAACAGCAATAACGAGCCAACTGAACCACCTTCAAAAAAATTAAACGTAGACCAGTCCGACGCCAATATCAGTATTGATGAAAATTATATTTCAATTGAACATCGACCTAAAAATAAAAAAAAACATCGATTGCTGACCCAAAACTGCAGTTGCTTGAACACAATTTAAATGTAGTGACTGACTTTCAAATACGATTGGATTCGAAACTCGATAGGTTGCTGGAAATACAGGAGAGGCTCCTAGTGATAAAAGAAGAAAAACACGAAGTTTTCCTTAATCAAAATATGCATTAAAAATATTTGCCTTATGAAAGTTTTTTGCCGAGTTTCTACACATGTTTATGATCAGAGTGTTTTTTGTTTAAATTAGTTCTTAGCAGATTCACCAAAATTGCGGGACTGGATTGTTATTTTTAAGCACGCTTTAGTTGCGCAGTTTTGGTGAATCTACTAATCACCAATGCAAAGAAAAAACACCCGATGTTTTGCATAAAATCGATTAGGAACTCAGCCTGCCTTATGAATTGTGATAACAATTGTTCCTTTTTTATTAGTTCTTGTTAAACTAGATTTAATTCTACGTCATAAATTTTAAGTTTTATTTATTTTATAAAATAAAACCAAATGAATTCAGTACAAATCAAAATATAAACTGAATTATTTTTTCAATTCAATAGTGAACATTTTATATTGTTTCGAATTTTGTGACCAATTCTTGTTATTTGTGTTTCTGTTCCAATTTCAACGTCTGAAACACTTGGGACTGCAACATTTACATGAAATGGAATTTTAAATCTAATGCATATATTATGCAAGGCTGCGCAAACATTTGCAAATCTTGCTACTTTTATTGGATGGTATCTTCCTCTTTTCTCATAGCCAAGCACCTTCCAGCGGCCTTTTAGGATTCCAATCGTTCTTTCAATGATGCACCTAGCCCTGGAGTGAACATCATTAAAAATTGTTTCGCCTGAACTCTCCTGAGGATTTCTATAGGGTGTTATGCACCACGGTTCAAGAGGATAGCCAGAATCCGCTAATGAAATTTGAAATAAGTTGTATTAAAACAATATGTGTTTGGAATAACAAAATTACCCAAAAGCCATGAATTTGCATTTCTATTTAAAATAAATTGCTCCTCCATGAAACTTCTCTGGTCCGAGTGCTTCCAAATGAAAGAGTCATGGGCTGCTCCCCCGTATTTGCAATTTATTGCAGTTATATAATTTTCGTGGTCGCAAATCTGTTAGAAAAGGTAAATTAGTTCATGTATCCTGTGTTGAAACTTAATATAAACTCACTATCATTACATTCAAACTATGGAACCCCTTCCTATTAAAATACATGTGTTCGTTCTCTTTAGGTTTTTGCAGTCCAATGTGCGTACCATCAACACATCCGACGACTAAAAAAGAAAGGTTTATTCAGTATTTCAAACAATGCAACTTTTATCTCACCTCCAGGAATTTTGTATTTGTCCACAAACCACTCCTTGCATCTAGACGACTGCTCTTATGTAAATTCAATCAAATTTGGACACAACTTGGTCTCCATTTCTGATATAACACTGGATGTTATTTTAGATACGGAGCTTTGGCACATCCCAAGAAGGTAGTCGCTTCCGATCGTGTGTTGATAAGAACCACTTGCTAAGATAGAAAGGGTTGCTGCCAGTTGTAGCACTGGCGGAATAGCTGTAGACAGGTGGCAGTGGAAGGTTATTTGTCTTAGGACATATTGAAACGCGTCCTTATTAAGACGAAATCTTTTAACAAATCTGCAAATTAAAATTAGAAAAATTTATTTTATAGCTATATTCTTTTAATTGCTTACGCAGGGTTCGACAACGCCAATGGATTACTTCGATCTCTCAATTGCCTTCGAACAATTCTTTCATCGAAGTCACTTTCGTCCGAACTTAAATAAAAAAGCAATGCAGCATCCATTGTATTAATAATTTTCAATAAAAATAAACACTTAATTAAAAGAAGCAATTTGACATATTTACTTGCAAATACAAAAAAAAAGATAAATACTCTACTAATATGTCACTTGCAAAAGAAAGAAGAAGAGGAGAAATCTATTACTATTATACAAAATTACGTTCCGTTCTCATTCGTATGTTATCATCTCATATCAATCGTACGCATGAACCGTCACGTAATTTTGTTTCGAACGACTACCATTACGTTCACGGAAGAGACGATTTGACCCCAGGTTTATTGGAATTCAATATATATATTATACAACTTACTCTAGCTGGGGTTGCTCCAAAAGTGAGCGAGAAAAATTTGGTATACTTAAAGGAAGTTAAAGCATTGAGTCTTTGACATTTCAAAGCGACAGGAAATGTACAATTGTAGCTTACGTAGATGAGCGTGAAGCGCCATCTAGTTGTTATAATAAAATGATAAATAATGATCGTAAAGCTCTAATGAGTAATATTCAATTCACTTAAACATTCCGCCCGCCTTGCAGTACGGCTGCAATTCAATAAAGATATTTACAATGACAAAATAATTCAAGTATATTAACTTAAGATACAATAGATATGTACACGAATTAAGAGATACTATTTCCAAGATACACTTCAAAATTCAAAATACAATTCAAAAAAGTATAAAATAAAATAGGATAATGTGAATAATACAAAGTAAGATATTTATCAGTATATAAGAAAAAATTTTATGAAGTTAGATAAACAATTTGCATTTGCATATGATTTCAATAAATCATTAGTAGTACGTGTGTGCATATACGTGGATGGAAAATATGAAAAAAAACTAAATTAAAGTTTATAAGGCGCAAGGACCGGATAAAATCCACCCAAGAATTGAGTTTTGAGCGATCGGTAGGCCGCCTGTGCTAGGTATGACACCAGATTTCATAATCTTGGGATACAGATCACCACCCAAAACTATGGATATTGATGCGGACTTATAAAATTCGGAATCCGCAAGCAGCAAGTTGGAGAAATTTTCTTTTATTTTTTGATCGATGGATTTTATAGGAGTATGCATAGTTATTTTATTATCTACACGCAGGATAGCCTCAATTCGAACAGAAATATCGAAACAAGCACCAATAATGACCGCACACACCGTTTCTTTTCCGATTGAAGTGGTTGGAAGCTTCAATCTCTTAACTAAAGCAGAGGAAATTCGGCTGTGTGCTGCACATGAGTCCAACAAAGCTCGAACATAATGAAGTTCATTGTTGTCATCGATTGTTATGTAAGCCGTTGGAAAGAGGATAACCGAATGCTGAGTCAGAATGGATGACAAGGTTGGTGGAACCTTGGATGGTTCTTCCAATGTTTTAGATGCTTTGTTGCGGAGTCGCTCATGAAGATGAAGCAATGTGTGATGACTTTCTTTACAATAATGACATTTTGATCCACTTAGACACGAATCTCCAGTGTTTATGAGCCAAGCAGTTGGAACAGTATTTGTGCAAAAGGACTACACGCATTCGTTGTTCGGTGTTCATCTCTAAGAATTTGGAACAAAATCGTAGCGCGTGATGACGAGGACAAATGTGGCACTGGAATGCTTTGCTTTTGAGACTACTTGACTGATTTTTAGGATGACTTCGGCGGTTCTTGATTTTGTTGGATCTTTTAGTTTCGTTGGCCATTATGTTCTGGAAAATGATTTTATATGTTGCATGTAAGAATTTGGTTTTTAGGTATATCGAAAATTTAATATTATGATGGAAGTACAATTAGTTTTACAATTGGCCTTTTGATTAAACCGCGCTCAGTTGCAATGTCAGCGACTCGGACCTTGTGATCTTGACCGAAATATAACTTTTTCACTCTACCTAATCGCCATTCATTTGGAGATAGATTCTCTTCTTTGACTACGACCAGATTATTTTCTTTAATGTTTTCGGAAGAATTTTTCCACTTGTAACGTTTATGGAGTTCTTTTAAATATTCATTTTTCCAACGAACGCAGAAATGTTGGTAAAGAGCTTTGAGTCTTTGCCAACGATTAACGATGGATATAGGCTGATCTGTGACGTTCGAATCGATTGGAGATAAAATTGGTCCACCTACTAAGAAATGGCCGGGGGTAAGAGCGGAATTGTCTTCCGGAATGTCTGATATTGGAGATATAGGGCGTGAATTGAGACACGCTTCAATTCTAGAGAGAAGGGTTGCAAGTTCCTCAAAAGTGTATTTAAAGGAGCCCGCTACTTTGAAAAAGTGAGCCTTGAAGCTTTTTACGCCAGCTTCCCAGAGTCCACCCATGTGTGGAGCGCCGGGAGGTATGAAGTGCCAGGAAATTTGTTGGAGGCTGGAGCTGGATATAAGAGAGTTACGTGAATTTTGGAGAAAATCTTGGGTAAGTTTTTTTGAGGCTCCGACGAACGTCGTTCCATTGTCAGAATAAAGATGAAGGGGACAACCACGTCTGGAGACGAACCTGTGGAAAGCACCCAAGAAAGTCTCAGTAGAAAGATTGGAAGTTGCTTCAAGGTGGATGGCTTTGGTGGCAAAACATACAAATACACAAACATACCCTTTAGTGATTAGACATGCTCTGCCGGTATAATTTTTTATATCAAAGGGCCCTGCAAAGTCAAGACCAGTATGTGCAAATGGTCGTGTTAGGACGGTGCGTTCTGGTGGCAAACTGCCCATTAATGGTGTTTGCACCCTTTGCTTAAAGACAACACAGGTTTTGCAACGATTTACGGTAGATTTAATTAAGTTCTTGACTTTCGGGATCCAAAGTTTTAAGCGAATGAGGCGAAGCATCAGTTGATTACCACCATGGAGGGTAATCTCGTGAGTAAAGCGTACCAAAAGTCTAGTGTATTGGCAGTCATATGGAAGAATTATTGGGTAGCGTTCATCGTATGACATCGAAGGTGACAATGACAAGCGGCCACAAACTCTGAGAAGACCATTGGCATCCATAAACGGATTAAGACTTGATAGAGTACTAGAAGATGCAATGTGTTTCTTGTTAGAAAGATTGTGGTATTCTGATGGATATGCTACCTTTTGACACAGATTCATAATCCGAATCTGAATATCTTTTACTTCAGAAGCTGTTATGAGAGACGATTCATAAGAATATTTTGACCGATATTTGGGACAGATACGATGATAGAAACGAAATATGTAAGCGATAACTCTTATCGCTTTTGGAAGTTCAGAAAACCGTTCTAGAATATCTTCGTAATGTTGAAAATATGTGAAAAATACCTTTACAGATTTTTTCTCTAAGTTAGTATCAATATCAATATTTGAGTGCAAACATGGCCACTGCGATTGGGAAAATTTTAACCAATCTGGTCCATTCCACCACAAGGTGTTTTCAATAATATCTTGCGGTGGGAGACCTCGACTTGCCAAATCTGCCGGATTACTTTGAGTGTCGACATGAAACCAATTTGACTGTCCAACACTTTGAACGATTTTTGATACACGATTGGCTACAAATGTGGACCACTGGCAAGGTGGCTTTCGCAGCCAAGCTAACACGATAGTAGAATCAGTCCAGAAAAATAATTCTTGTGCATTGATATCTAAATGAGGTATTAAAGCGTCAATCATATCTGCTAATAAGACAGCTCAACACAATTCAAGTCGTGGAATAGAGAGAGTTTTTATTGGTGCCACTCTTGTTTTTGCAGCAAGTAAATGGACGGATACAGAATGTTCATGACTAACTCTTGCATAAAGTGTCGCAGCATAAGCCTTTTCGGAGGCGTCACAAAATGCGTGGAATTGGATTTTGTATTTTGGTGAATATCTTATCCACCTTGGAATATGGATTTCATTAATGTGTGGGTAATTGGAAATAAAGATTTGCCACTTCTTAAGGCAATTGGAGGGTAAATCGTCATCCTAATCTATTTTTTCCAGCCATATCTCTTGCATAAGTAATTTGGCTACAACGATGCATGGAGCAAGCCAGCCAGAAGGGTCAAATAACTTTGCGATCTGAGAAAGAACTTCTCGTTTGGTAAAATTTCTTTTTATAGGTAGAACTTGCGCTGAAAAGAAGAAGGAATCTGAGCTTGCATTCCACCGAACTCCAAGTGTTTTTGCAGTACTACACTCTTCAAACCGTAAAAAGTCCAGATTAAGAAGATGTTCTAAAGGAATTCCTTTAAGAACAGATTTGGAATTGGATGTCCACTTTCTTAAAGAAAATCCAGCTGAAGCTAAAGCGGAAATCAGCTCGTCACGCGATTTCAAAGCGGTATCAATGTCATGAGCTCCAGCGAGCACATCATCAACGTACATATTATTTCTAAGAATTTTACTTGCAAGTGGATATGTTTTCTCGACATCCTCTGCTAGTTGAAGAAGTGTACGGATGGCTAAAAATGGAGCACAATTAACTCCGAACGTTACCGTTTTGAGTTCAAAATCGCATATCATTTTATTTGGAGCTTCTCGGAAAACAATGCGTTGGAAATGGCAATGATTAGGGTCAACAAGAATTTGACGATACATTTTTTGTAAATCGCTGTTGAAAACATATTGATAGAAATGCCATTTGAGTAACAGTAAGTTTAGATCAGTTTGAAGCACAGGCCCAGTGTGTAAAACATCATTAAGGCTTGTACCATTGGATGATGGACTAGAAGCGTTGAATACAACGCGTACTTTTGTAGTGGAACTGTCAGGTTTAATGACAGCATGGTGAGGCAAATAATAATGACTTGAAGCACATTCCTCTTTTTCTTTTGGAACTGCATGCATATGACCAAGGTCAATATATTCGTGTACAACGTCATCATATTGGGTTTTAAAAGAAGGATTTTTTAATAGCCTAGCTTCATTTCGTAAAAATTGCCCATGTGCAATTGATCTTGAATGACCTAGCTGAAGTGTCTCTGGATACTCTTCTTTGAATGGTAATTGAACAACATAGCGACCATCTCTGTTTCGTTTTGTTGTTCGAACATATAATTCTTCACAAAAGCGATCAGCTTGGTTAAGAAATTGTTTTTGTGGAAGATCCTCCACCTCCCAAAATCGAGAAATAGCCTTGTTTAGTGACACTTCATTGAAGTATGATACAGACGTCGAGAATGAAGAAATAGATGTATGGGATACAGGTCCAGTCAATATCCAGCCAAATATAGTTTCCTGCCCCAATAAGCTGCCACAAACGTTATGTTTTATTCCGTCTAATAGAATGAATGGAATAATATCAGCGCCAATCAGTAAATCAACCTGAGAGCTTTTAAAGAATTGTGAGTCTGCGAGTTGTATGTCAGGAAGATTGTTAAAGATTGAGGGATCTATAGGACAAGTTGGAAGATATCCTGTGAGTTGCGGAAGAATTAAAGCGTTAGCTTCAATATGAATTGCAGTGTTCATTGGTGAGCTTAAGATAAATGAACATATCTTGTCAACTCTGGCAGATGTAGTGTTGTTTAGACCGGAAATCTGGGCTTGTATTGAAGAAGATGAAAGTTTAAGTAGTTTAAACAACCTTTTGGAAATAAACGTTCCTTCTGATCCAGTGTCGATTAGAGCTCTAGCAACAAAAGTTGTACCTTGATGGCATATATGAACCATCGCCGTACCTAAAAGAACGCCTTTGGAATTAGTAGAAAAACATGATTGAATATTATCACAAGGCGTAGTGAACTTAGCGGACTGTATGGTATTTGGAGATGAATGTTGCATACCCAACGCGATACTGGAATTATTTATCGAGGAATTAAGATCTTCAGAAGACGACACATAGTTGGTTGGACTGGGGTGACTACGATGTAAAAGCGTATTGTGTCGCTTGTTGCATGTATGACAATTATATGAACTTTTACAATCTTTGACACTATGGCCACGAGCAAAGCAATTTAAGCAAAGTTTGTGTTTTTTTATGAAATTTGTTCTTTCTTCGATATTAAATTTTTGAAACAGAGGACATTGACGGATTGGATGTTGCTTTTCTGGACAAAGCTTGCAAACTGAACCAGAAATCTTTGAGTGATAGGTGATTACTTTTCTTGTTGGATTTGAACTTGTGGAATTGGTAAGAACTTTCTTAGGTGGATTTTTAAACGAATTTGAGTTGCGAATATCTAAAACAGTTTCCAGCGTCTGATAACGACTGGTCAGGAAAGTATCTAATGCTTCCCACTTTGGAATGTCTGTTTTATTGTGAATGGATTGCTCCCAAAGAGCTAAAGTGGTTTCCGGCAGACGTGTGGAGCATAGATAAATAAGGATGCAATCCCATTCGTCAATTTTTATATCGGAAAGTTTGAGGGTGATTATAACACTGTTGATGTCTCTTTGGAGATTCTTCAATGCATGACCAGATTCTGTTGGAATGGATGGAAGATTAAATAGAATTTTAAGTTGACTATTAACGAGGAGACGTTTATTTTCAAAACGTTCCTGTAGATTATGCCATGCTGAGGAAAAACCATCATTTGTTAAAGGCGACTTTTGAACAATATCTCGAGCTTCACCTCGAGTTTTATTGATCAAGTGGAAAAGCTTTTCTACAGGACTAAGCCGAGTGTTGTTCAGATAAATGGCTGTGAACAAGTCACGGAAGGAAGGCCACTTTAAATAATCTCCACTGAATACATCGGTATCACAAGGAGGTAAATGAAAATTAGAACTAGATGGAACCTCGGACGACCTTACAGCGTCAAGCGACCTAGCTGATTGCTGAATGTGTTCAGTGAGCCGTGAGATACATCGGACATAGCTCTGATAACAGCTCTGATACTTATTTTTTATGGTTTCAAGATCATACTTTTGATCATCTCCTGGTCCCCTCTTCTCCTTGTCTTCCAGTGCAACTAGCTCCTTCAGGCATGCTTCGTACGATGTCTTCACATTAGTCCAGATGCATTTCATTTCATCCTTATGGACTTCCATGGCAAATGCTGAATATTCCGAGATATTGCCATCACTAAACTCTGCCTCAAACTGAATTAGATTGTCCGAAAGACGAACAAAGGTGTCCAATGCACTCATCGTGAAAAAGTTGATTGGAATTTTTAATTCAAAGAAAGCCAACAAGAACCAAACTACGGAATTTTTAATCGATTGAAAAATTTATGTTGGAAAAATTCCGATTGCTAACCAAATTTGAGATTCAAAATAAATCCGTAACACGAATTTGTCGATTAGAAACAAAACTGGGAAAATCGATAACAAAAGTCGAAATGTCGGGAAATTAAATGTATGTATAAGTATGTAGATTATTTTATTTTATGGATTTAAAATAAACATTTGAATTTTGTGGTGCATAATATTATTTAGGACATAATCGATTTTCGATTACAAAGATTGGATATGCACTGCTATTCAAAAGAAAAATATGCAGAAGTTGATCACAAATTAATCGAAATAATAAACTGAAGGAAGGATTTTGGTTTGAGTAAAAAATGTTAAGCTTTCAAAAAAACTAAAATTTACTTGAATAATTCGAAAGCAGATAAGACTTGAACTATCAATCGAAACATTGGAAAAAACGATAAAAGACAGTAGTGATCGTTTAATGATAAGTTTTAATTTGAAAAAAAAAAACTGCACTAGATGATTTTGATTTTGGAAAATATCGATGAAACTCTGTCGATCGTCTTAAACGAAATTTATTTTAATCTTAACTGCAAATATTAATTTTGAACAAAAATGCCTTAAATATGCACCGAAATATTCACCAAACAAATCGATATTATTAAAATATTTCGATATTAACAATTAATATTCAATGGAAAATATCGATAAGCAAAATAAATTTTCAGCCAAATACTCACTAGAATAATCGATAAATGAAACCGATTGGATATCAGCAGCAAAAATTATGTGCTTAAATATTTGGAATTTTCTAAGTCACAATGTCTTCGAAAAAATTCAATATTAAAATAAAAACAGGTGAATGAGTTCGATAGTTTCCATTAGTTTGCTTAAGATTATGAGGCCTTTCATTTTTATATTTGGTGTTCAAAATTATTTGGAAAAAAGAAATTATTTTCTCACGAAGTTAATAATAAATGTGGATTTGTGTATGTATGTATGTATTGTTTTTGATTTATATAGAAATATTTGTACTCACATCTTTATTTTATTAGCTCAGATTTACTTTTTTATTTTTATATGTACTATAATTCAGAAATTAATAATAAAAATTAAAGCAATTTTTGAGGTCTCGATGACCACTGTCGTAATGAGTTCAATGGCTGAGCACTTGGCTGTAATAAAATCAGCTGTTCACAATGTGTAGAACTTATTTTGTTTGTCTGCTGTTATTAGCATGTAAAACGCCACGTTAACAGAAAACATCACTGTTAACTAACAGTGTTTGAGCGATTAACATTAAATTGATAAGTAACAGTTTCGGAAGCACTGTAAGAGAAGCACAGATCGGTTGTGTTTCTAGCTACACACGACGCAATTTCGAACATTGATCGATCAGTAGTATATACCTGAATTGCGATCACTCTACACTTTTGAAACGCACTATGTAGGTGTGAATGTATGCCGTATATACTTTTAATAACTTCGTTTTTAGGTTATTTTTAGGAATTATACAAGAAAAATTATGTTTATAAATTTTAACACTTTTTGTTTGTTTTTTTTTTATTGATCTTTTTGATCACGTAATTAAAAATCGCGTAATTTGATCGCGCTTTTTTTACGGAATTCGCGGGATTTAAAACACTCTTTTTTCAATAGAGACCGAGGTTTCTTAGGAACGCAAAGCACAGTACATACTAATGAATAAAGAAAAGGAAAATATGCAAACACACCTGATTCCAATTGATGTTTGGTAATGATGATAATGGTGAAAATGCTTGAGGTGACTAACTCCTCCTTTGGATGATTTGGATGAGGTGAGTAACTCCTCCTTTGGATGATTTTGTAAATATATATATTGATTGTTGAATCTTGATGGAAGTTAACCTTAGACTTTTCGGATTTGTATGAATCTTCTGCTTAATTCAAATCTGGCTCGAATAGGACCATGTAGAAATTAGAAATGTGCCAGTGTGGAGAAGCAGTCGATTTAATACGAAAATATGTATTACTCAAATCAATTTAATTCATGTAGATATAAATGTATATATATGTGTATATGTATATATAATCATGTAGAAAGAAAGAAAAGTCAAGGTTTAAGAGTTAAAGAACATGTTTATTGGAATTCAATATATATATTATACAACTTACTCTAGCTGGGGTTGCTCCAAAAGTGAGCGAGAAAAATTTGGTATACTTAAAGGAAGTTAAAGCATTGAGTCTTTGACATTTCAAAGCGACAGGAAATGTACAATTGCAGATTACGTAGATGAGCGTGAAGCGCCATCTAGTTGTTATAATAAAATGATAAATAATGATCGTAAAGCTCTAATGAGTAATATTCAATTCACTTAAACACTATGCTTAGATTGAATTATTATTTATTTTATTACAAACCAAAAATTTTAATTTATTCTTATAATTAGATTTACTTTTTATTTTTCATTCATTCAAAAGATTCAAAAGATTATATAATCTGATATTATAATAGAAACTAGAAAATAGAAATAGAAATTTAAAAATGTTTTTTTTCTTTTTTTTTTATTACAATTGTATATATTTCCTTAATCTGTCAGTGTGTACTGTGCTGATCTTGTTATTGTCGTCTGCGATAACCGCATTATTTTTATTGTCGAGCCTAACTACTTTAAATGGACCTTTGTACAAACTATCTAGCTTATGGCCCTCTTGTTTAAGCAGTACTAATTTTCCTACTGATAGGTCTAGACTATTTTTGTCTCTGTCATAAAGAATCGTTTCCTTTTCCTTTCTTTTTTTAATTATTTCTTTTGCTCTTTTATGAGCTTTTTGCATGCGAAATTTGATTTCCTTGTCGTATGCATCAACATTGTAGATTGGATCTACTTGTGGGCTTGAAAAAAAATTATAATTATTTGGAGATTTGCCGAATATTAGTTCGAATGGGCACTAATCGTGCGCTACTGATGGTGTAGTGTTGTATCAATACGTATAGTACTTTAGCCATTCGTCCCAATCTGCTTTGTCTACTACACTGTATGATCGAACATACTCGTTAAATGTTCGGTGGTTTCTTTCCACCGTACCCAGTGTTTGATGGTGGTAAGCCGTGGAAGTAGCATTTTCCACTTTTAGCAGTTTACAAATCTCGTCAAATAGTTGGTTTTTATACTCGGTACCCATGTCCGTGATTATTTTTCTCATAGGACCGTACACCAGTATAAAATTGTCAAAAATTGCTTTTGCGACGGTTTTCGCATTTTTGTCTGCAATTGGTACTGAAACTAAATATTTTGTTAAATCACATATTATTGTGACGGCATAAACGTTTCCATTTACCGATCTTGGTAATGGGCCAACTGTATCTATCAGAACTATATCAAATGCAGTGGCTGGGGTATCAGTAATTACCATTTGCTCTTTGATGTTTTTGTGCGCTTTATTTCTTTGACATTCGAAACATTTTTTAACATATTTAGTAACATTTTGTGTCATATTTTTCCAGGAATACGCTTGTCTAATTTTTTTCAGTGTACGTGTGATCCCACTGTGGCCACCAGTGATTGAATCATCATGATACTTTTGTAATATTTTGTGTATTTCACCTGTTGTTGTTATTTTAATTAATTGTTGCGTCAGTGCTATTTTTAATTTTTCCAGTAGTTAATTTCCTTTCATTTTGTATTCTGCAACCCGGGTTTTTTCAAATATATCATCACTTGTTGACTGCTGCAGCTTTTTTAATCCGTTATCACTTGCTAATTTTTCAAGCAGTGGAAATAATTGATCTATATCGATTTTTCCATTAGTGAGAAGATCGGGTATGTTCTTGGTGATCACCTTTTTATTTCTTTTTATTTTTATACAGTCGCCTTTAATTGCTAGCTTTGCGCTGTTTTTTTCTATTTTTGCTACTGAACGCTTCATATACTTTAATTTCTTCTGAAAAGTTTCTATTATTTAATTCCTGTTGTTTATGCGGTTGGCGCGATTGTTGCCTAGTTGTTACTTTTAATATTCGACTGGCTGTATGTTTTATATTTTGTATGTTTTTAAACTCAATTCGCGACAATGCGTCTGCGCATAGTTTTCTTTACCCGTCAGGTACTCCACAGTAAAATCGTATTCTTCGAGTTCTAATCTCATTCTCGTTAATTTTGAGGATGGATTCTTCATAGCAAACAGGTACGACAAAGGTCTGTGGTCACTTTTGACTAAGAATTTAGTACCATAAATATATGGCCTAAAGTAGACAATGGCCCAATGAATAGCTGCTAGTTCTTGTTCTATGGTGGATTTATTTGTTTCGCCTTTTGTGAAAGATCTTGAGGCGTATGCGCCAGTTCTTCTACACGCTCAATGAACGCAAGTGGGTCTCGGCCACCGTCGTACTTCACAGACCACTTTCTCACTTGGTCAATCACAGTAGCGTGCGGATTGCGGTTGTACTGAGCCACCTGTGGTTGTACTTCGGGCATTACTCCGTTATACATCGGCGTAGCTATATGGGTATACGCTGATCCTGTAGGTTCTACGCTGGGCATCGGTATTGGTTGAGGAACGACAAGCTGACCAGGGGAAGGACATCTTGCATGCTTTGCTTCCAGTTCGATGAGGCGTTGTTGCACCTCCGGTTTTTGGTCTGGCTCTTGCGCAAACGCAGCAAATCTTTTCCTGAGTTCTTCAACGGTACCTTCGCCGCTGAAATTAAACTCTCTCGCGTAGGCCAACAAGTCGTCTCTTCGCAGTGCGTGTATCCGGGCTGTTAGTACCATGATTCTTTCGTTAGTTGGTTTTCCTGTCGTTTTCCGTGTCTTTTCCTGTGAACAATAGTCCCTGTTCGGGCGCCACTTGTAACGAACCTCCGCTGGTTCTTTTGTTTGCTGGGGTAAGCTCAGCGGGTTTCCAGGGTTCTTACAAGAAATTACACTTGGGTTTTCTTTAACAATCGATCTTTATTAAATTGTTGGCCTTTATCTTTAATACACTGTAAGATATCTGAATTTATAAATTTGTATTGTTGATTTAGTGGGCCTTATTCCTCCGGGTCTGTCACGTCTGCGTCTCGGCTTAACAGGCGGGCCTACAAGCCGCAGCACTGTTACTCGATGAAAAAAAATGCGAACACGCGGGCTTACAAGCCACGGACAATGTTCTGGTTTGAGCTGGCGGGCATACAAGCCACGGACGCTGCTAACAAAAATGTGAAGACAGGTGGGCCTACAAGCCAACGACTCTGTCTACCGCTACTGCAGGGGGGCCTACAAGCCACCGACGCTGCTCTTGCCGTTGGATAAACAAGTGGGCCTACAAGCCACCGAAAAGTTTATCTATTACCTTTGCAGGTGGGCCTACAAGCCAACGACTCTGCTTTCTCCGTTGGATAGACAAGTGGGCCTACAAGCCACCGAAATGTCTATCTATTGTCTTTGCAGGTGGGCCTACAAGCCAACGACTCTGCTCTTAATAAAAAAAATATTTCACTTCTCACAATTTCTCACCTCCTCTGTCCTTGCAACTTTCCACTCTTTTCTTCGGTCGGCGTATTTTACTCGGTCTAATTGCACTGCTTCACTGTTTTATTATTTGTTTAGATAATTTAGATCACTTTCACTCTGCGCACTTTTAATGTATAATACATTCTGTCCTCTTGTTTTCGATTGCGGCCTATTTATACCATCGTCTTCTTGTTGTTTGTGATAAACAAGGTACCGCAATCGAAAGTTCTGGGCTGTTTTTCCCGTAACCGTGCAGCCTTGTTGTTGTCTTTCATCAGAATTTGTTTCCACAATTTCCCAGCAATTTGCCTTCTGTTATTTCCTTATGTGATCCGCTATTTGACTCTGAGCAAGATCACGCCAGCATTGCGCATGTATTTGCGCACGTTTTGCATGTTTCCGACCTTTTTTTTACATGCTTTCCCTTTCTCTCTCTCTTTTCTAATATAAAAGTGTATGGGTGTTATTTTTGTATTCATGTGTTTTTATTCATTATATTAGTTCAGTGTTTATGTGTGTGTGTGTAAAAAAATAAAGTGAAGCATAAAAATAAGCAACATTGGCGGTGTTCACCAAGTGTCCTCCTCGCACCTTGGCCGTTGTGCGGCTAAAAATCGCCAGCGATATTTTCGCCGTCACAGCACAAGTGGAAGAGTCACAGAAACCATGTATTTGGATAGAGGAAGCGTTTTCTGCTTAACAATATCGTGGAATTCCAAGTGACGGAAGTAATGCTATATCCTGGATAAATGCTTCCCATGCAGTTTGAAGATTTTGTGGAATAGACTCATCCCAATTAAATTTCAAAAGCCAAAGTTCTTGAAGGATAATTTTTGCAACAATGACGATAGGAGTCAATAAACCGAGAGGGTCGAATAGTGACGAAGCTAGGGACAAAATGTTCTTTTCGTAGGTTTATCGCGACACTATCGGCACTTATTTTGTTAATATTTAATAAAGCGCGCACACGTATTTAATTATTAATTTAATTAATTCCGACTTTACCGGCGCGACCGCGAATTAAACACAAGTAATTTATGCGCGAACAGCTGGTCGGATTCTTTGTGGACTCTAAGTGCACAATAGTGCCGACGATAAGAGTTGCCACCTGTTCAGCGGAGACGGGTGTGGGTATTTATACTCCGAATGATTAGCGAAAGAAGACACTGATGCAGGTGCGTTTGATAAGACTTTATAATAAAGGTCTTATCAAATTTACGCACACTGGGACAAAATAGACTAAGACACGAAAAAAAAATGCATTATTATTAATATTATTGAAATATCGCGATCTTCTAGTTCGAAGTTCTCGATTAAAAAACCATAAAAAAATGACCCAATTTTTGGGTCGCACTCTAGTTGCGGGTCCAAGGAGATGACTTGAACCCTCTCACAATTCCACCGGTGGAATTAATTTATTTTACCTGTTCCGGACGGAACTAGGCTCGAGTGCGAGGGGCCTAACACAAAAAAAAACGCGCCAAAGCAGATACGGAGCACGACCACACGCGAAGAACAACAAAAAAAGAATCGCGAGAATAAGATAAAGTGACCGGTCAAAATTAAATCATCGTGTGTGGCGAGCGCACCAACACACACAAACACATATACGAATATGCTATATATAAGGAAAAAAAGGTACTCCCTGATAATAGTCCAGGTCCTGGCCTCTAGTTCCTCCTCGCTCCAGCGGCTCCCGATCCAAAAATCCCACGGACTCCGTCTATCCTGGTGGGCTCGACAGCGTCACTGGAACCACTTCACTATATATATATAGATATGTATATATATATATATATCAACATAAATATATATTTTGTTTTTTTTTTATTCCTTTTTTTTCCAGTCAAGTTTTCGACCGTTGGTAAAAAAAACACTTGGCAAAATTTTCTCTTCACACACTACTTGGCACACTTCCAACTCACTTCACTGTTCAGACCGAACTGAACTGCCAACCAGCGGTGCAGACTGACGATGCTTAGGTTCCACAAGATGGGAACCTTAACACAGCCATCTTGTTTTTTTCTAGCATAGATGCGGTTTTCGCAGAAACCGGTATTCACACCTGAAGGCTTTGCTCACACCTATTTTTAAAAACTTTTTACGGATTTTTTAAGGTGCATCTTGAGCAAATTTAAATAAAACCTTCTACCCACCAAGTGTTTTTCTACATCTTGGCGGCATATATGCTAGTATTGGTGTGGCAACACTCCACACCTTCCACAGCCCACAATGGCTACCCTCATTGTGACTTGGCAAAGTGATTTTTACTTTTATTCACAATAACAGTCCTAGTCCTGTTCGTTTTATTTGTCGCGCAGTTCCGTGCGTTCAGTCACTCGTGGGATTTCAGTTTCGTCGAGCATGGAGCACAATGAGAAACCTTAGCCAGACCAAGTTACGAAAGTAATAAATAAAGTGGTTTAATGACCACTGGAGTGCATGTGTGTGTTAGGCGCCACTCTAAACGCACAGTGATTACGTCCGGACAAAACGAAATCGTCATTTTATGACTATACATAAAATGGTCGCCGTGTAGTTTTGTCCGTACGTCACTTTGGCGCAACTAAAGTTTTAGACCGCGACAACCCCACCCCCACCTCCACGAAAGTTGCTCGGTATCTTATAACCGAGAAACTTTCGTTACAGAAAACTAACCTAGGGGATCCTAAGTTTTTCTTACATGTGGCCGTAGATCCTGTACGTGCCACGTCCCTTTCTCACGCCCATCCTCATCTTCAAGGACATAAGTCCAGGGAGATACCCTCTTTTTAACCCTATATGGTCCTATTAACTTGGTTGCTAACTTTGCTGCAAAGTAATTAGCTGCATCGGACAGCACAAAATTGCGTCTCCAGACTATCTCGTTAGGTAAGTATTGTACGTCCCTACATCTCAGATTATAAGTCATCTTCGCGCTCGCTATTTCCATTTTCGTCCGTATTTCTTGCATCAACCTGGCCATAAGATTCGCTCGTTCCTCACTATTATTACAAGTCCGTTCGTCTAAGTCATCCTTTCGTCGATAATCCCTATCTCCCCGGACCGCCATGTTTCTTCCAAAATTTACAAAATAAGGGGATTGCCCTATCACCTCGTGCTGCGACGTGCGAATGCAGCAGGCTTCTTTAGCCAGGTGCGTATCCCACGTTCGGTGATTTTCAGAAATATAAGCCCTAAGGGTTGTCTTAATGATCTGATAAATCCGCTCGGCCGGGTTCGCCTGCGGATGATAATTGGCAGTGAACCGGAGCCGGACTCCAAAGGAGTCACACAAAGACTACAGTTCTCTGCTCTTAAATTGAGGGCCATTGTCGCACACGATTGACCTAGGGACGCCAAAGAGTAAGAACACGTTGTTCTCCAGCTCTTTGCAGATGCTTTTTGCCGTTGCTGAACGTAACGGAAACAAAAGCGGGAATTTGATGAAGTAGTCAACCACAGTTAAAATATAACTGTAGCCTTGACTAGACTTCACAAGGGGTCCTACCAGATCCACGGAGATCATCTCCCATGGCTCCAAATCCTTGATCCTACCTACCATTCCACCAGCTGGCTTTCTATTGTCTGGTTTCACGTTTTGGCAAACCTGACATCCTTTAATATACCTAGCTATATCTGCCTTCATCTTTGGCCAATAGTATTTTTCCGCCACCCTAGCTGACGTCTTTCGTACGCCCATCTGTCCTGACAACGAGTTATCATGACACTCGCGCAAAGCCTCTTTTCTCTCACTTTTCCCTAACACTCGTTTCCACTCATAAGCCCTATCATAAACGTTGCTAAGCCCTGCCTTAACGTGTTTGTATAAAACACCGTTTTAAAACGCCACGCGGGAAAATCGAGGGGCGTCTGTGCCACCTTCTTGCTCATATCCATTACCCAAGGGTCCGTTGGTCCATCGATGATCTCACTGATTACTGGAACACTCCGTGACAGCATATCCGGGACAACATGGGCCTTGCCCTTGCGATGTACTATTTCAAAATCGTACTGCCGTAGTTTAAGGGCCCACCTGGCAAGCCTTCCGCAGGGGTCCTTCAAGTTGTTAAGCCACACGAGCGAGTAGCGATCAGTTACCACCGTAAAATGAACTCCCTTGATGTATGGACGCAGTTTCTCCACTGCCCACAAAACTGCCAGACACTCCTTCTCCGTTGTAGAATAATTTTTTTCGCACTTACTAAGCGACCTACTCAAGTATGAAATTACCTTTTCGCCCTCATCAAACTGCTGGGTCAGGACTGCGCCTATGCCAAAATCAGAGGCGTCAGTTTGTACAGAAAAGGGCCTATCAAAATCTGGGCAACTCAAAACAGGGGCAGTGACAAGGCGCTCTTTGGCCTTCAGAAAACTATCTTCGCACTCTGCCGACCAGTGAAACCTCTTATTTTTCTTAAGAAGACCCGTGAGTGGTTTCACTAGATCGGCGAAGTTTGGTACAAAACGCCTGTACCAAGAGATAGTGCCTACAAAAGAACGAATCTCTTTGACATTCCGGGGGGTGGGTATCTTCAGCATCGCCTCCACCTTTTCTGGGTCTACGTGTAGACCTTGCCTATCAACAACAAAACCTAAATATCGAAGTGAAGATAAACAAAAGTTACACTTTTCCCTATTCAGCCGTAAGCCGGCGTCACCAATTCTACGAAGAACTTCCCTCAAAACCTCTACGTGTTTTTCGAACGTATTCGCCAGGATGATGATGTCATCCAGGTAGACGAATACGTGCGGCTCCAAATCAGCTCCGATCACCGAATCTATAAATCTCTGCCACGTGGCTGGCGCATTATGCAGGCCATAGGGCATTCGCCTAAACTGGTAAAGTCCCCGACCTGGGACCGTAAAAGTGGTGAACGCCCTTGACTCTTCCGCTACTGGAATCTGCCAATATGCTGATTTTAGCTTATCCAACGTTGCGGAGATATATGACAACGGGTAACTATCACGCTCGGTGTGCTTGTTGAGTGCTCTATAGTCGACGCAAAATCGATAAGAGCCGTCCTTCTTCTTGATCATGACCACCGGTGAGGCCCACGGACTGTAAGAGACCTCGATCACGTCCTTCTTCAACATCTGCTCGATTTCCGCGTCGATGTGCTTCTGGATGGCTGGAGACACTGGGTAGTATCTCTGCTTGATAGGCTCCACATTCGGCTTTGGTCTGATCCGGTGTTCGACCAAATGTGTGCAGCTATGACCCTCGGGCATCGCCTTAAAAATCTCTCCTACTAGTCGTTCCAACGACGCGGCTTCGCTAGAGTTCAACTCCGACCTTTCCACGATGCTTGCCACTGCCGACACTTCTACTCTATCGCTAAACCTCCACTGATTTCTGGCTACATCCGGGACAATGTCCGCCTTGACCCAAAAGTCAATGCCTAAAATCAGGTTTTGCGGTAAGCCTGGTATAACGAGGCACTCTATAAGGACCGACTTGCCCTCGACCTCGATCGGAAGTGTGATAACTCCGTGTACTGAAACAAACTCGCCATCCGCTAACGCGACCCTATAAATGGTTGAAGAAGACAACTCTATACCCCAAGAACTTAAAATATCCCACCCTGGGCGGCCAATGATGGTCCTTGAAGCTCCTGAATCTAACAACCCTCTCAGAAAAACTCCAAAAATCCTAACACCTAAATACGGCCTATTGTCTAATTCTTTTTCTAAGAGTGTGAACCCTAATCTAACCTCATGACAACAATTTTCTATGCCCCTATCTACCCTAGCCAGCTGGTTGCTCGCAGGCAACCTGTTCATTCTCTGCGAGCTCCTTGCCCTGCGTCTACATGGGCTCGCAACACATTTCCCGACATGTTCGGGTTAAGTCCCTCCCGTGGCCCATCTCGGCCCCTACCTGCTTCGGCCCTGAACCCACGTCTGTCTGTCGGCCCTGCTCTATTCGAGCACCGAAGACAGTCACGCTTCATGTACCCGGCTATCCCGCAGCCATAGCACTTAATTCCTTTTGGACAGTTGACCGAAACATGTCCAAATCGTCTGCAATTAAAGCACCGGAACGTCGGTTGTGGTGGCGAAGAAATCCTACGTTCCAATCGTTGCGTCCTGAGCGGGGAATTCACTTCAGCTACCGCGGGCTCTGCTGACACGTAGGCTAGGTCCGGCTCCAGCAGATTCCATGAGCGACTGCTTGGTGGCGGGACGAATGATTCCACATTCGTACGAACAGCTTCCAACTTACGACCTAACGAGACTAACTCTGAAAGAGTGGTTGGCTCAGCTAAGCCTAGCTGAGTCTGAAAAAAGATGTCAAATTCGACATCACTAACCCTTTGGCCATCCGACCAAATAAGCCTCTCATCGCCGCTACAAAAATTCCTATGGACTCATTGCCCCCTTGAGTCCTTCTCCTAATCTCGTCCATCAATAATTCATCATAGTTGGGTGGGAGAAACTCCAGTTTCAACTCCTTACCAACTCCTTCCAACCTGACACGGTCTTACGTACCGCACGGAACCATAAAAGCGCCTTACCACTAAAGAAATCGACTGCACCTCTAACAAGCTGGGTCTCACTGACCCCTCGAGTTTCACAAAGCTCCTCTAGCCTCTCTACAAACGAACTTAAGGACACTCCTACCTTTTCGCCAGAAAACTTCAACTCCCACTTGGCCAAATTTTCTATTTTTTCCTGATACTGCAGACCTCCCTCTACGCTAACCGAGCGACCTGTCACGGGTTCTGGTACCGGTCGCGCCGGTGGAACATCGTCCTCAACCGCAGCCGTTTTTTGCAACGTGGCCCTTGGCTTGGCCATCTCTTCCGTTGTTTTGACGGGTTTTGGTGGTACCTCGTCTTCCTCGTCCTGCACACCAGCTAGCTCCAGAGATCCATCAGGAGCAACATCAGCCGGTTCCTCAGCTCCATCTGTTCGGATACCATACTGGCGGACGTAGGCCTAGACCGGTTAACCCGACCAACGCTCCACTCGAGCTTGGTCATAATCTTCATGTACTCTGAAGACTTCGGGTCCTGTGGTGGGTTCTCCATTACTGCCTCGATCTCCACGATCTTCGCCTCCAACGCTGCCTTATTCTCGGAGAACTCGAACGGGTGCACGGCGAAGATGTCGACCGAGTCTCTGCGCTCTAGATGCCTTGGTTTTCTTCATAGAGTCAACCATACCTGTTGGTAACCCACGAGACTCCATCTCGTACACCAACTCTTCTTGGTTTAAACGGTTGATCTCCATGGTATCAGATTACAAGACAAAAAAAAAATAAACAAGGATAAAAAAAAACTAAAATCGCTGAAAACCTACTACAAAATAAGAAAAATAAGAAAAGAAAAGACAAACAAACCTGGACGTATACTAAAATAAAGCAAAAACCCCAAAAACGAAATGAATAAAACCAAAAATATATATATGTTACTGGACCAACAACAAACGTCGGACCAGGATTAAAATAAAAACGCAATAAATAAATTCTCTGAACTATTCAGAGACGGACCGACCTCAAATGTCGGACCAGTGACCAATAACACTCGCGCGGATAAATAATGGTACTTCGACTTTTAAATTTTATATTTTTTTTTTTAATAAAAAAATTAAATAAAAAGAATAAAACAACAGATAAACAATATAAAAATATATATAATAAAAATATAAAGTATAGAATAAAAAATAGTAAAAATAAAAATAAAAAAAAATGCTATTCAAATTAAATTAAACTCCCTTCGGGTACCTTGCTTTTCCTCGTGTGACGACACCTAATTCCTTCTATTGAAATTCACCGAACTTTACTGTTCAAGTTAAATTTCAATACGACTTGTATTAATTTTCCTTTGATTTCAATTTAATTATTATTAATTTATTTAAGCTTAATTCCGATTTAATTTTAATTTTATGTTTATTTAATATGAAGGTAGTTTTGATTTAACTTATAATTTAATTTGTTATTTAATTGTTTTTTTTTAATTTGATTTTATTTTAAGTTCATTCTTTTTCCACTTTAATGTAACTTTATTTAATTTTAATTTATTTTCAGTTCGATCTCAATTTAATTTCAATTTATTTTTTTGTTAATTTTCACTTAACTTTTAAGTTACTTTTAATTTAATTTTTGATTTTAATCCAATTTTAATTTAATTCCAATATAATTTTAATTTAATTTGAATTTGATTCCAATTCGATTTTAATCCAATTCTAATTAAATTTCAACTCGAGTTCAATTTAATTCCAATTGAATTTTAATTCACTCCCAATTCAATTCCAATCCAATATTAATTTAATTTTAATTTGATTTGAATTTAATTTTAAATAATTAAAAATTAATAATAATTAATTAATATTAAATATTCTGGGAGAGCACGCCCATAAAAATGTTAAGATAAATGATTGGTTGTGTGTTTATCACATAAAAAAAAACAACAAAGTCTTTCATAACAAAAAAATTGTCTCCACGCCATCTTAAGTGTACCATCAGTTAAACTAACTGAACCCTAAAATGAAAGTGTGGAAAAAAAGGGAGGAGCTAAACAGCAAAAATAACAACAACTTCACTATGCTTTGATAGCAGTAAACCGCTGTGATCGAATTTCGAAGATGCACATGAATTAAGGCTATGCCTAAAAGTATGATACGATCTAGGTTGTTAACCTTAGTACAGTATGCATCAAAAAGTAGATAAGAACTCAGTTACAAAAATTCCAGCGTTCTCTGCCAAAAACAAATTCCGGGTAACTTTCTCGGCATATTGGCAGTATATGTAGAACCTAAGTAGCTTGAGTGGATCACAGTGTAAAGTCATACAAAGGCTACTGATGAGTTGGTGTAGCGGCCAATGAAACAGTCTGTATAGTCAAGCTGTGTGATTTGCTCTATACAGAGCCGTTGTTGTTGTTGTTGATTGTTGCCTTCTTTGTTCTTCATGTTGTCTTGTTGACAACATGCTTGGCCTAGAACTCGAAAAACTTGTTTTCAATATAAATAATTAGAGGCCGTATACAAAATATTAATATCAAATTTATTTTAAATTTTAATTTTATTTTACTTTTTTGTTAATTTGATTTTAATTTAATTTTAATTTAAGTTTAATTTTAATTTAATGTTAATTTAATTTTAATTTAATTTTGATTTAATTTTGATTGAGTTTTTAATTTAATTTTAATTTAGTTTTAATTTACTTTAAATTTAATTTTAGTTTTATTTTACTTTTATTTTAATTTAATTTTAATTTAGTTTTAATCTTATGTTAATTTAATTTTTTTTTCCCACCAAGGATCCCACCTGGCCCACTGTGCGCATGAAAACAAGCAAATCAGCTAAGCACACAAAACCGATGAAAGAAAAAAAACCAAAATTTTTGTTCGAAATGAATACGTTCGCGCCCACTGTGCCCTCGCTCACTGGCATATAAAAGCTACGACCTGGCAAAAAGAAATAAGAAAAATGGAACGAACTCACCGGGTGGTCCTGTGGTCCTGTATCTGGAACAAGAGCGGGGCTTCGCTGACGGCAATCTCTGCTCCGCTGCCCACTCCCTCTGCTCGAACCAATCGACCGAACACTGCTTCAATTTTTTTTTCCGCTGCTCCTTGCCGTTGAACACTACACGCGCACCTAGCTTCTCTGATATTTTAACTGAAATAAAACTGTGATTAATTTTATTTGAAATTATAAATATGTATATATATTTTTAATGTTTAAATTGTCTGTCCAAAATGGCTGTGTTCTTTTTTTTTTAAATGTCCGTCCGAACGAATGCAGACTGTCCGTCCAAAGTTTTACTTAAAATGTCCGTCCAAACGCACGCAAATGTCCGTCCGAACGCAAACGAAATGTCCGTCCGAAGGGTCTTCTAGCAATGTCCGTCCTGCACAACACTAGGTGGAACCGACGGTTTCCACCACTTGCACTTGGATTTCTTAGCTTTATATTTTTGGTTTTTTATTAAGACACTTCGCGCACTTGTTGGGTTCTTTGTTTGTTTTTTTTTTTTAACACTTCACTAAGTAAACGGCGCACAATTAAACGCTTGTTTTTTTTTTCACTAAGTTAATCACTTTTTGATTGTCTTTTTTTTTCGAGCCCCACGTTGGGCGCCAATTTATCGCGACACTATCGGCACTTATTTTGTTAATATTTAATAAACCGCGCACACGTATTTAATTATTAATTAAATTAATTCCGACTTTACCGGCGCGACCGCGAATTAAACACAAGTAATTTATGCGCGAACAGCTGATCGGATTCTTTGTGGACTCTAAGTGCATAATAGTGCCGACGATAAGAGTTGCCACCGGTTCAGCGGAGACGTGTGTGGGTATTTATACTCCGAATGATTAGCGAAAGAAGACACTGATGCAGGTGCGTTTGATAAGACTTTATAATAAAGGTCTTATCAAATTTACGCACACTGGGACAAAATAGACTAAGACACGAAAAAAATGTATTATTATTAATATGATTGAAATATCGCGATCTTCTAGTTCTAAGTTCTCGATTAAAAAACCATAAAAAAATGACCCAATTTTTGGGTCGCACTCTAGTTACGGGTCCAAGGAGATGACTTGGACCCTCTCACAATTCCACCGGTGGAATTAATTTATTTTACCTGTTCCGGACGGAACTAGGCTCGAGCGCGAGGGGCCTAACATAAAAAAACGCGCCAAAGCGGATACGGAGCACGACCACACGCGAAGAACAACAAAAAAAGAAGCACGAGAATAAGATAAAGTGACCGGTCAAAATTAAATCACCGTGTGTGGCGAGCGCACCAACACACACAAACACATATACGAAAATGCTATATATAAGGAAAAAAGGTACTCCCTAAAAATAGTCCAGGTCCTGGCCTCTAGTTCCTCTTCGCTCCAGCGGCTCCCGATCCAAAAATCCCACGGACTCCGTCTGTCCTGGTGGGCTCGACAGCGTCACTGGAACCACTTCACTATATATATATATAGATATGTATATATATATATAAACATAAATATATATTTTGTTTTTTTTTTTTTATTCCTTTTTTTTCCAGTCAAGTTTTCGACCGTTGGTAAAAAAAACACTTGGCAAAATCTTCTCTTCACACACTACTTGGCACACTTCCAACTCACTTCACTGTTCAGACCGAACTGAACTGCCAACCAGCGGTGCAGACTGACGATGCTTAGGTTCCACAAGATGGGAACCTTAACACAGCCATCTTGTTTTTTTCTAGCATAGATGCGGTTTTCGCAGAAACCGGTATTCACACCTGAAGGCTTTGCTCACACCTATTTTTAAAAACTTTTTACGGATTTTTTAAGGTGCATCTTGAGCAAATTTAAATAAAACCTTCTACCCACCAAGTGTTTTTCTACATCTTGGCGGCATCTATGCTAGTATTGGTGTGGCAACACTCCACACCTTCCACAGCCTAGAATGCCTGTTCATTTTATTTGTCGCGCAATTCCGTGCGTTCAGTCACTCGTGGGATTTCAGTTTCGTCGAGCATGGAGCACAATGAGAAACCTTAGCCAGACCGAGTTACGAAAGTAATAAATAAAGTGGTTTAATGACCACTTGAGTGCATGTGTGTGTTGGGCGCCACTCCAAACGCACAGTGATTACGTCCGGACAAAAAAAAATCGTAATTTTATGACTACACATAAAATGGTCGCCGTGTAGTTTTGTCCCTACGTCACTTTGGCGCAACTAAAGTTTTAGACCGCGACAGGTTTACCATCGAGATGAATTTTAGGGTTAAAAGAGAATAGGAGAACGTCCTTGTTTTGATCCCAAGCAATACCAAGCGCGCTTGTGAGAGAGTCCTGATCAAGGTTAAGACTTTTAGCTGTCGTGTCAACCCTGAAGGTTTTATGACTCGAGTGCCACTTTACCAAATCCATGCCACCTCTTTTTGAAATTTCAGATACTTCAGTCCTTATTTTAGCCAGTTCTTCAAGACTCTCAGCTTCTCCTAAGAAATCATCAACATAAAATGACGATTTTATTGTTTGTGCACCAAGTCCAAATTCGGTGGCATGTTGATCCGCTAAGTAGTGAAGACTACGCACAGCGAGGAATGGTGATAGCATAGCGATGAAGGCGAAAACTGATAAGAAGAGTATACAAATTCATTTGAATGGTAGGTCCTACCATTAACACATCATTCAAAGACTTTTGCGACGATGTTTGACTAGATGCGTCAAAAACTACTCTCAATTTTGTTGAGGTGCTTGATGGTTTTAGTACAAAGTGGTGTGGAATATAAAAATGTGGTTCGTCAAGATTCAGGACTTTGACCAAGCTCATGTGTCCTAAGTCTTCATAATCTTTCATGAAGGCGATATATTGCGATTTGATTTCTATATCTTGAGACAAACGACGCTCTAATAAATTAAATCTTCTCAACGCAATGTTGTGTGGTGAACCAAGAGACGAAATTGTATTTTTCAATGGTAACCTGACCATAACTCTACCGTCGATGGTACGTGAAACTGTTTGTGTATAAAATGATTCGCAACTTATTTGCTCTTCTGTCCAAGGATTTAAGACAGTATCAACCTCGTCCAGCTTCCACAAATGCTCCAATTGTTTGTCGACAGCTTCTTTGTAAGTGAGTAAGCACCTGGGCGATGATCGGTTTGACGATGGTAAAGGCGTATAACGACCAGAGACAATCCAGCCTAGCAGTGTTTTTTGTAGAATAGGAAGGTTATCGCCAAGTTTAATCTGACCTACTGACAGGACATCAAAAAAACTTTCTGTGCCTAATAACAAATCGATGCGTTTTGTTTTGTTAAACCTTTCATCAGCCGGCTGGGTGTTAGGTGGGAGGTTCCAAGCAGAAGTATCGATTTCAGACTCAGGCTGATATGAGATATTCGACGTAATGCAAAACGAGAGCGGTAATTAAAATTCATTTAAACGAGATTTAATGGACGTAAATGTTTTGTGTTTGATATTGGTACGTAGTGACCAATACTTAAAATTTCAATTGAATGTCTTTCTCTTGGTAAACGCAACTTCTGAGAAAATTTTTCGGTCACCAAGTTGACCTGCGAACAAGAATCCAATAACGCTCTACCAATTTGATATTCACCAGCTGCATCCCGAACAATGGCAGTAGCAAGAAGAACTTGATCTAACGACGAATTTCCATAATGGGTGTGAACAGTAGCCGTAGTGATGTTGGTAGTTGGGGTCGAAGTAGCAGACGGAGATGGAGCAGATGATGATGATGATGAAATCGATGGTAATGCGGTAGTGGGTGGTTGAGAGCGATGCAAAAGAGTGTGATGAGTGTGAGATCAAATTCGACATTTGAATGCGGACGTACAATTTGCTACTCTATGATTTTTCGAAAGACAGTTAATGCATAACGAAAGACATTTAGCGGTTTCAAAACGCTCACTACCATTCATAGATTTGAAACGAAAGCAATTATTAATCATATGGCCTGCCTGAAAACACAAGACACATGCATACTTAGAAGATGAAATGGCAAAACTATGTCGAAAGTGTTTATTTTTGCTGTTGTTAATTAAGTTTCTATTTTCTATTTTTCGATTAACAGAAGAATGAGAATGCGATGTATCGAAAGACTCTAAGAATTGACAACGTCATTCTAAAAGTTGAGCGCAATCCGTCCAAGTGGGTAGCTTTGTGAATTCCAATGATTCCTTCCACTTAGCCTGCGACTCTCCATCAACCTTTTCCATCACTATATATATTAGCATTGCATTACAAATATCTGCATTATCACCCAATGACGAAAGCAAACTATATTGTGCAGACAAAGTATCTACAAAACTTCTAAGCTCATCAGAATTTGGTTTTGAAATTGATTTTAGTTTAAATAGAGTGGTAATATTTTCCATGAAAATTAATGTACTATTGTCAAATCGAGCATTTACCATAGCAAGAGCCTTTGGGTAGTTTTCATTAGTTATGGAGTATTTTCCATCAAAGATAGGCAATTCTAATGGCGGGATTTTTATATGTGAAACAGAGTATGGAGCTATTGCATCTGAAGGCTTAATATCTTGTAAGTGTTCGCCCAATTGTGATTGAATTGCAAGTCGGATTGACACGTATAAGTCTTCAAGCTCACCATGATTCTCATCCCTTGGATCTAATTTTTTATTACAAGTTTGAGTATCTAAAATTTGAGTAAAGTACGACTCAAGTATCCCTAGGTGGCATTTTAGCTCAGCTGTTGTGAGTGGTTTTGCTTTCCCCTTTGCATTTGCATCGATGATGGCCTTTATGCGCATGATATTCCGTTTTGTTATTGTACGCGCTTGCTTATGCTCATCGACAGACATTATGAGAAACGACGAAAGCAATGAGTGAGAAATGAAGGCAAGGTAATTTTAGGTAATTTTACTATGCGTATTTTAGCAAGTGAGTGAGTTGTACTCGTACCTTGGCAAACCTGTAACACAGCGACAACTAATTTAAATAGAGCAAACGAAGGAGCGATTATGTACGTTGTTGAACGAAGAACGAACTGAAGAGTAAAAATCGAGTGAAAATCGAACGAGAGAACTTCGTTTGGACGTTGAGAAAAGCTCTTAATGGACTGGTTGCTGCAGCAAGTGGTGAGAAATATGTATGATGAACGAGCAAAGTTGCAGGGGTAATGCTTTGCGGCGAAATACTAATCAAATGATGGCGAATTAATCAAATGAAATTCTAATTTATGATATGCGAAAAGTTTATGATTTTTTAATGTCTGTATGTAATATGTATGTTTATTGTTTTAGCTGTTAAATTTATGTAGCGCAAATGTTTTAATGTTAATATTTAGAAGCAATTTACTTTTTATGATTTTGAATAATATTTTTTAAGCAATACTCCCTGTGCAGTATCCAAACTGGAACTCTCCCATCGCTGTAGCTTTAATTAGAACACAGACTGGGTGACATTGGATGGCAATTGATGACAAAGCTGAAAGTACTGGATGACGAACGCTGGAGCCACTAGATGACAACGCTGGAGCAACTGAACGACGAACACTGAAAAAGCTTGACGGCAACGCTGTTATCACTGATTGACGAACGCTAGGGCCACTGGATGATGCGAAAGCGCGACGCGAAATTGTTCTTAATCGAATAAACCCAGAAATTTCGTGTGTCCGCGAAAGTGTTATCTCATAATACAGATTTGGTTGGGTCACTTTTTTTTCAGTTCACTGGCACAACGTCCTTGTTCAATCTTCTTGTTTTCACTTTCACAAGCACCGTCTTTTTTTTATGTTTAACAAAACCTATGTCAGGATGTTTTTAACTAGTGCCCCACGTTGGGCACCAAAATGTACGATGAAAAGCGTTTTCTTCACCGGAAGGAATATAGTTTTAATAGTTTTCCATTCTCGTTTTAATGCTGAGACACTGCGTGAAAAAACTCCTAATACTTCTACGGTAACCGACGAAAGCGAAAACAAAACCAAAACATGCTGTTGCTGAATTTTTAAACTGAGTATCAAATTTAATTAGAATTCTCCTTTTATACAATTTGTGTTGAGCTTTAACTACCTAATTCAGAACACATAAAGAGTGTAACATACATAAAAACTGTATACCGTATGTATTACATAACAAAAGATACAACTTTAAAGACCTTAGGACAAGTGCATAGCAAAATTTAGAAACTTTAGGCTTACATTACAATAATTTAAGTTCATTTCAAATACAGTTTTAAATACATTATAATAGAAATTCGTTGAACCAACACTATCATCGTTTTAGGTGATTTCAACTTACCTACCGTGTCCTGGAGTTTGTCCGATGATTCCGCATTTCTTACTCCTATTTCTGCCTCTGATTGGATAAATGATTTCTTAGATAAATTGTCTGATCTGTGTCTTCAACAGGTTAATAATATTCTTAATAAAAATTATAGATCTCTTGACCTTGTATATGTAGACAGATGTACTTCTGTAAATCTCCGTCGTTCGAACCCAGTTTCTTTTCCGGAAGGCGATTATCATCCAACTTTTGAAATAACAATATTAATTGCCAAGGAAAATGAAAATAAAGTATCTCCAGATATGCGAAATAATAAAATTTTTAACTTTAAAAAAACAGATTATGTTAAACTTAATGCTCTTCTCGCGCGGATTGACTGGTCCCCAATTTTAAATAATAGGTCTTTGTACTCTTTTTATGATGTCGAATTTTCAATACACTTTCTCAATGATACCTTGCAAAAATGTTTTTCATTATCTGTGCCAAAAAAAAAAATAGTAATTTCAAACCTTTAAACCCTCCTTGGTTAACTAATGAGCTTAAGTCTTTAAAAAATTAAAAAAATTGCTTATTTAAGATACATAAAAAGTCAGGCTCTAATTTAGACTTCGGTTGCTATTCCTCTTGTCGTTACAGATATCAACTATTAAATAAACAATGCTACTCTGCCTATATAGCCAAAATACAAACTCAATTCAAAGATAATCCGAAACTTTTCTACACTTTTGTCAACTCAAAACGAAAAACCTCCAGCTTCCCACCTCTTATGAAATTCAATCATGAAGAAGCATCTTGCGACATCGAAGTTTCCAACATGTTTGCAAACGTCTTTAAAATAACCTACTCCAAAATACCATTAAGCATGAGTCTTGAATATCTTTACCTTCCACCAGTTAACTCTTTTGAAACCCCCGTAATAGATTCTAATATAGTTATGCATTACCTTCGACAGGTTAAATCTTCTTTTACGACTGGTCCTTACGAAATCCTGAGCTGCATTTTAAAACATTGTTCTATTAGTTTGTGTTCTCCCCTATCAAAAATTGTTAACACATCCTTGCACAGTGGTCATTTTCCCTATATATATTGTAGTGGTACCATCATAGCCACCACATGCCACCACAACATAACTTATTCTTATTTATTTCTTTCTTTCGTTCTCTACGTCGCGTCTACCAATGCATGTTGATCGAAAGCAAGTCAAGTGCTTTGAGTAGATGTCGCAACCACGGAAATATGAAATTTGCTTGCACGCTGACCTAGTGACGGCAGCATGTGCAAGCGCTGCACTATTTTCGATTGGTTTGTGTAACGAAAACAATACAAAAAGATCACTCAATTAAATGTTGTAAAATTGAGTGAAAATAAATAATGGGGAGGAGTTACCAAATTGTAAGAAAATTAATATTGGTTTTTTTAATATAAAAAATCAAAACATTTCAAATAAAATTAAGATTTAAAACGGGACTTGAAAGTTTAATTATTTCTAGTGGCATACAGAGCGTCATTTTTGCCATAGCCCAAAACAGCCAACTTAGGCATTACAAATAATTCCCTTTGTTTCTTCTGATAAATCCAGAACCTTTGTAAACACATTACAATATGGAGAAAATCTTATATAATACCTCTTCATAAATCCGTCTCAAAAATTGATGTTTCCAATTACCGAGGTATCGCAAAACCAAGCGCAATCCCTAAGTTATTTGAGAAAATTATAACTGATCAAATAACCCGCGTCATATCTTCCTCCATTTCCACCTCTCAAAAGGGAAAATCTACGTCAACTCCTGGAGTTTACTTCGCGCGTCATCAAAGGTTCAAAGGTTTTACTTTAGGACGACAGACTGATGTTATTTATACAGACTTTAGCAAAGCTTCCGATAGTGTTAATCATTATCTTCTTCTGAAAAAGTTTCATCTAATTGGGTTTCCCGTCAAACTATTACACTGGATTAAATCGTACTTGTCGAATCGTTCGCAAAAAGTTTTATATAAGAATTCTATGTCAAAAAATATTTTGGTCACATCTGGTGTTCCGCAGGGAAGTCATCTTGGTCCGGTTTTATTTTTACTGTTTATAAATGACCTTCCTTCTGTAATAAAACACTGTAACGTCTTAATGTAGGCCGATGACGTGAAACTTTTTCTAACTTACAAATCGCCTGAAGAACAACAACTCTTACAATTGGATTTAAATAGTCCAGTGGAGTGTTGTAATTTCAACATTTTAAAATCAAACTTAAAAAATGAAAGCAAATGACATTCTCACGTCGAATTGCTGATAGTATAAATTACACTATAAATGATACTTACTTAGAAATTGTACAAAGTTTTCTTGATTTAGGTGTAATTATGGATCCTAAACTTCGTTTCAATCTTCAAGTTAATTTTGTGGTAAATAAGGCTAGAGGTGTTTCATAAGGCTTGGTTTCATTAAAAGAATTCAATGATCCTTTCACTACTAAAATACTTTATACCTCTCTTGTTAGACCAATTCAATACAATGTCCACATCGATGCATTAGAATCGGTTCAAAAACAATTCTTACTTTTTGCTTTACATTATCGTTGGAACCCCAATATTATTCTTCCCCCTTATGAAACCCGCCTTAAATTATTTCCCTGCCTTCCTTAAGAAGCAGAAGAATTATGCTCAATTACTCAGCATTACTTTTTATACAAATTACTCAGTGGCGATATAGACTCATAATACCTCCTTTCTTCATTAAACTTCAACATCCCTAGGAGCGGAGTCAGACATTTCCAGCTTTTTAAGTTGAGTCAGTGCACTTCTAATTATGCCCTTCACGACCCTTCGCGATGTATGTGTAGTGATTTCAATGGCAACTTGAACTTGATAAATTTCTCTGACTCGGTGGATGTCTTAAAACGTAAAATGATATTACATTTGAATACTTAACGCATTCCTTGTGATAACAAATATAACTCGCGATAATTGTGTTGATTTTACGATTTTACAAATAAACATCTTCGAATATGATAGATACTTTAAGTTTTCGTTTTATTCAGTTTCGTTGCTTTATTTTTTCATGAAATTATTTTAGATCTTTAGTTCTATAGCTTCCCAAGTTTGAAATTGGACCATGTATACCGTGTGTCTCGGTTTGGTGAGTCAGAGTTTATCTCTTTTCCATACAAGTTTTTACCTGCGTTGGCCCAAATGCATATCTAATAATTTTAGCTCGGTGTTCCCTTATTTTAGTGACCCGAATATATAAATATTTTGTGCCTGCACAATATAAGGTGCTTTTAAGGAAGTGTGTGCTATGAGGTTGACATAAATCCAGTCCTGAGTAAAAACCAAACTGATAGTTTAAGAGAAGTAATAAATAATTTTTATCTGGCAGCAGGAAGTATCGATCGGGCAAATAATGACTATAAAATCAAAATATGTTTAACTGATTATACTCCCTTTCATTGTGCACCACGTCATTCTTCATTCAACCAAGTCAGTCTTCCGCGATTGTTTTATTACGCAACAATTTTCCGTTGCCATCAATTGAGGATTGTATTGAGTATATGTCAGGAAAAACTGGTTTACATTACTTGACTTAAAAGATGGATTTAATCAGTGTTCAATGCATTAAAAGTCAATTCCGTTAACTTCTTTTGTTACACCACATTGACAATTTGAAAATGCCATTTGGGCTTAAAAATGCTTCCGCTCAATTTCAAAGCTTTGTTTACAACGTGTTTAAAGACGAATCGACGAAAATAAAATTGTTGTATATATCGATGATACATTGATCGCTTCAAAAGATTTTGAATAGCATTTGTCAATAGTCAAGGAAGTGTTGCAAAGAGCTTCTGAAAGAAATCTACAATTTAAGTTAAAGAAATGTAAATTTGGTACATTGAACTTGAGTACTTAGGGTACAGTGTGAACTCATCTGGTATTAGGCCTAGTGATTCACACATTCGAGCTATAAGAAACTATCCTATACCTAAGAATCAAAAAGAATTACATTCATGTATTGGACTGTTTTCATATTTACGTAAATTTTTCCCGTCATTTTCCAAGACTGTCAGGCCATTATTGAATCTACTCCGTAAAGAGTCTTCGTTTAATTTTTTTGAAGATTGCTTGAATGCATTTTTTGAGCTAAGAAGTAAACATGTTTCTGCACCAATTCTGGCCATTTTTAATCCAAAGAACGAAACTGAACTTCACTGCGATGAAAGCAGTCATAGTTTTGGTTCGGCTTTAATGCAAAGGCAAGTGGATAATAAGTTTCATCCAGTAGCATACTTTTCAAAGGCAACAACTGATGCTGAATCGAGATACCATAGTTTTGAATTGGAAACCCTTTCAATAATTTATGCACTTCGAAGATTCCCAGTACATTTAGAAGGTGAATAAACCGAACGGGAGGTTATTCTATATAAAATTTCACGACTGAAATTAAAAAATGTTTTTGAAAGAAACACACGGGTTTTAAATAAAACTCTTAAACTTTAATGACCGACGTCAAATCCAGAGGTTATAAGAATAATTACAAAGTTTTATATGTTGAGAGCGAGAGGCGCTGCTCACAAAAAAAGAGACTATACAAATCAGTGATGTGATTTGGTGGGATTTCGGGCTCATTTTGGCATATTTGGCCTATTTGAGAACGTGTGGGATTTCAGATACTTAGGTAGGATTTTCTACTGTGTCATAATTTTTTAAAGTGTAAATTTTTATCAAAACTGGTTGGTATCACGTTTTGCAATCTTTTAAAATTTTTCGTTTAATTGGTGTTTCATTGATTCTAAATATGTAAGAAAGGGATATGTATATTCAAGAGGCTTAAAATTAATGAAAATACGATCCTCATTTTAAAACAAAAATATAAGCTCAGTTTCATTTTGATGTAACGAAAGAAATTTATGATTACTTCATACACTTACACCGTGGTGTCCTCGGCGTAGTTGGTTAAAGTGCGTGGCCTCTATGTCAATGAACCTGGAGACCTGGGTTCGAACCCCAGCAGCGACAGAAAATTATTTGAAATAAAATAATTCTTCTGTACGGCCGCCACCTCTCTGCAGACAATGGCAAACCTCAGAGAGTAATCAAAATGCCAGGTAAAGCTTCTTGAGAACAAGAACATTCCGTTCATCGCCGTTCGGAGTCGGCGTTAAACATGTAGGTCCGGTTCTCAGTCAATTGTGTACAAACTTAACAACACGCACAACACAATTGATCATAAGAAGCTAGGTCAAAGTCCTTTCAAGGGCTGAAATAGCCATTTATTTATCATTACTTAAGAGAGTTTTTATAAAAAATGCAGTGTTTAACTTTTCGTATTTTTTTTTTTTTTTATAACTATAAAATTATTATAATGTTAAAAAATGTAGGGGAGGATGCCCACCTACTAAGCACGTTTTGTTTGGAAGCAATACCTTTGGCTTAAAACATAATTTTTCAGAGCTCTTGGTGTCATCTGGACGCTAAGTTCACTAAGTAACAAGAATTTTAATCAGAATTTAAAATTTCCAAAAAATATAATTTTGGCAATCGATCTTGCAAAAGTCTCGAAATCGACCGCTGAAAAATTCGGCCCAGCTACTGAACACCTAAAACAAATCGTTGAAAAAAATTAGAAAATGAAGTAAAAACATTAGTTTTTGAGAGATTATAAAAAGTTTATTCTATCAATAGTTCACAATGACTCACTGAACTTTAAACAATAGAGATTTGATTTTCTTTGATGACTGCAGCTATCGCATCAGAATTTATATTTGTTCTTCTTTTCACTTTTTTTTTGGCGACGGCATTCTAAAATTTTATCTGAACGTGAACGAGAATCGTGAAAACTATTTTAACTAATTCCAAACACTATTTTCAATCATATAAATGACAATTTTTTACTGAAAATCTTTTCGGAAGGTGGGCCAACGTTTTGTTCAGTAGGTGGGCATGCACGCCATCATAACATAACGTGAAATATTTTTTCCAATTTTTCAATATTGTTCGATTGGTCATCGAATTGTGAAAAATAAACATTAAATATAGAATTCTACTCATATTAACCTTTTTTTATCGATAAGAAACACTCTGAAATTCACTAAATAGATATGAACTATTTTTACTCAGCTTCGTTTTATTCGAATATTTTATTTCTCAACGGCCGTGGGGCTAAAGCAGCACGCGCATTAATCTCAATGATTTATCAAAAGTGAACATTTAATGAGATGTTACTGCAACACTTTACACATTGGCGCATCATACAGACGTCAGAACTCACAGCGTTCAGAAGAAGGTGGACATGTTCCGCAGGTGGCCATCATTATTTCTTTTCGAAAATTGCATAAAAAATCGTTATGGGTATAAATATTTGGGTGGGATTTTTTGTGGGTTTTTCGTGTCATTTTGGTGGGATAAACAGGTCTAAATCGGGATGTGATCGGGATTTTTTACTAAATCAGAATCACATCACTGATACAAACTAAAACTTGACGAACACCGCTGTACCGACATTCACTCCCAAGCAGAATACAGACCGGCGATGAAACGTAGAAGTTAGGATCAGTCAAATTCAAATTTGGGAATCCCTCCCTGATCCGCTCGTCGATGGTCTTAATCGGTGTCACGACCGCCGCTCGACCCTAGCTGTCGTCTCAATGTGGACGCTGGACTCATGCTGACCCCGGATCACCAGAGTGCACACTTCCGTGCCATCAACCACAGACGTCGCACAGTGCGCTTTTTTCGATTTTAGGATGACATTTCGACTTTTTTAAAAACTATAAAAGCTAGAGGAATGAAATTTTGCACCAATGCTTATTGTGTTAAAATACACTTCTTAACAAAAAATGAGAATTTTAGGCTAACTGCAACGCCTACCTCCCATACGAACTGACTTTTTTCAATAGAAAAAAACCCACTAATTTTGCTCATATGTGAACTTAAAAAATAAAATAAATTTTTTAAAAACAAAATAAACACCATGCCAAAAATAATTAAGATCGGACAACTTTTAGATTCTCCTCCCACACAACAAGACAGCAAGGCACTATTTTGATGATATTTCAAATGTTCGCTAATTTAGGTTTTAATATTGTGTTATTTTCTGTTCATTCTGAATCAGAACAATCACTCAGACATGGGGTTTTTAAAAGACCTAGAACAATAAACTTACGAACAATATAATTAACTCTTTCGCCAAATTAATGGCTTCACAACTTCTTTAATCAAATTTCACACAATAAGCTTCAAACTCTACTTATTTTTATTCCCTAAAACTACTGTTAAAACGGAAAAGGATTTCCCAATCTTTTTTTTCAAAGTGCTTATCAAATTACAGAATTTTTAAGAGTGCCTAAAACAAATCCGAGCAATAATACTACGGCAATTTCGTTTTTTTTATGTTAATTAAATTAAAGGTAATTTTAAAAAAAAATATAATATATTAAACAAAGTAACACTGCATTCAATTAATTGTAAACCTCTGTAACTGTACAGCTTTCTTGTTTTCAGTGCTTTGGGTAACACATCTGAATACTTTGTTTTTGCAATAAAGTTTGACAAGAATGTCAAATGTCTTATAATAGAATGCTTCTAAAGATGCGGTTCAAACATATTGCATGTTTTAAATAAATTGGAAAAAAATTAAATCCTGGTTGAGAATAAAACCACAATTCATGTGATTGAAAACAAAAATAGGAGCAATTGTGTTTTAAGCAAAAAAACAAAAGAAATTATTTTAAAAATATTTTTGTTTGCCAGCAGCTGGAGGTTGCTTTTTTATTAAAAGCAACCATTATTGATTATTTGTGTTGTGTTATGTTTGCTTTAAGAAACTCTATTACTGGGAAATAAACTGGGCTTCTATCGAAGTAACCTAAATTTAACACCTATTTAAGTCTTCAGTAGTCGCGCGCTGGTTTACAATCAATTTTTCTGTAAATTTTACTATTGTTAACGTTAACTGAAATGTAAACATCTAAAATAAATCACACGATCAAAATTTCAAGTCAAAAAAACACTTTTTGTGCAATTTAATGCGGTTTTATCATTTTTATATGGTCACTTTGTATGGGAAGTAGACGTGGTTTTCATGCTAAAAGGCTAACTAACGACCTCGACCTTTATTTTTTTGATAAAAGCTTATATTTCGAATTTCATTAAGATCGCTTCAATATAAGAGTTATAATCGCTTTAACAGATGGACAGGCAGACAATTGGACAGACGGAAACATGACAATACGCGGGGGAAAACAAAAATATATCTTACTAATTTTAAGTACCTTTGTTAATTAACACAAACACGACATCTTTCATAAACATCTTTTAGTTCAATAAGAAAGGTTGTCTTGAAAATTAGTGCGTTTTGAGGAAAACTTGTATTTTAAGCGTTTTTTAAATGAAGTCTTTTTTCTTATGCGCCACTTTGCGCAGCCAGTTTTTTAAGAAACATAAGGCAGAAATAATATATTTTATGAAAGTATAATTACTCGATTGTAATTAGGTTGAACTTTTTAGATTTATTCCACTAAATTTTAGTAAAATTAAACTGCTTAATAAATTTAGAGACATACTTCCACGTTTTTTCTAATTTTTGTTTTTTAATATTTTTGGTTTGTATGTTATAAATTCAATGGTAATTAAGTCAGTAGAAAATACAAAAAAACCAAATTTATATATATGCTTTTTCTTCTAAGTAATAAATGTTTCAAATTGCCTTACTTTTTTAGCATGCAATGCTACCTTTTGTTCGAAAAAAGTTTCAACTTTCAAAAATTCCATAAAAATATCAGAAGAGAGAATCAATTTCATAATATTATTTCCATAATATTTCATCAATTATCTGTCGAAAAAAAATATATTTTTGTTATATTGAAAACGAGTTTTTGAGCTCTAGGCCAATCATGTTGAGAACAAGACAACATGAAGAACAAAGAAGGCGACAGCCAACAACAACAACAACAACGGCTCTATATAGAGCCAATCACAACAGCTTTGACTATACAGACTGTTTCATTGGTCGCTACACCAACTCATCAGTAGTCTTTTTGTGTGACTTTACACTGTGATCCACTCAAGCTACTTAGGTTCTAGTTATACTGCCAATATGCCGAGAAAGTTACCCGGAATTTTATTTTTGGCAGAGAACGCTTGAATTTTTGTAACTGAGTTCTTATCGACATTAGATGCAAGCTGTACCAAGGTTAACCTAAATCGTATCATACTTTTAGGCCTAGCCTTAATTCATGTGCATCTTCGAAACTCGATCACGTGGTTTGCCGCTATCAGAGCATATTGAAGTTGTTGTTATTTTTGCTTTTTAGCTCCTCCCTTTTTCCACACTTCCATTTTTAGGGTTCAGTTAGTTTAACTGATGGTACACCTAACATGGTGTGGAGACCATTTTGTTATGAAAGACTTTGTTGTTTATGTGATTAACACACAACTAATGATTTTCTTAACATTTTACGGGCGTGCTCTCCCAGAAATTTTAAATCTTAATGTTGGCTGTCGCCTTCTTTGTTCTTCATGTTGTCTTGTTCTCAACATGATTGGCCTAGAGCTCAAAAACTCGTTTTCAATATAAATAATGAAAGGCCGTATTCAAAAATATTAAGATTTTTGTTATATTTAAAAAAAAAAAAAAACTTTTGTCATCCCAAAATCGAAAAAAACGCACTGTGCGTCGGCAGCCTCCACTTCGAAACCAAAGCTTTGGCTATTGTCGTCTGAGGGAGACGGGCATTGAGAATACATATACACTTATTTACATATACATAAGTTATCTGCGACAAAGAGAACGAAAAGAAAAACAAAAACAAAGGCAATGAGTGTTGAAGTTCACGCTGCGCACTTGTTTAGGCTAAGGCTGCGTACAAAGTGAGAGGCAGAGATCGCTTCGGGAAGTGGTCCCTAGCCAAAGACGCTTTCGGTGCTTGCGACTGCAATCTCTTTCTAGAGAGGGAACCGCTTCGGGAGGTGGTCCCCAGCCGAAGACGCTTTCGGTACTTGCGACGGCGGTCCCTGCGAAGACGTACGTCTTGGCTGGTAGCCCCTAGGCCTTGAGCTGATGGGCTCATCTTGAGCATGGGATGTTGCCTTCTTGGCTCGAGAACGCCTACCACGGGGCCTCCTGGAGTGAACACGACAAGTTCGGACTCGTAAACGCGAGTAGAGCAAGCTGTGGTGGTCTTCACCACAATGACGACATCTTCCACTGCTCCGACAGTCTCTTCGCATATGAGAGCTAGAGAGGCAGTTGGAGCAGTGAAAGTTTAGTAACACTGCTCGCAACCGCTCCTCGATGCTCATAGCAAGGAACTGCCGGCACGATGGAAAATTATGCTCCAACGAGCACAAGCTACATCTAGCCATAGCGTCATTGATGGCTCTAACCGTGACCACGCTTGTCACCGAAGCTCGTGGGAGTGCAAGTTTTTCTGCAGGCGACTATAACACCGTCTCCGTCGCACTGGCGCCAAACTTGGATTCTGTCTGGAGAATCATTTCCTCCAGAAGATCGCTAACGATGTTGGTGGTAGACATTCTGAAACGAGACAAAAAGAAACGAAAAAGAAAAACAAGAAAGGCAAGTGGTTCAGAGAATAGTGACTTAGCTACGCAGACGTAAGTGCGACAAGCTTAACTATGGGTCGAGTTATACAACCTCGCTCGGTTCGGACATCGGCAACGCGAACTCTATTATCGCTACCAGTGTAAGTCTTTAATATTCGACCTAATCGCCATTCATTCGCGGGTAAGTTGTCTTCTTTCACGACTACTAAGTCATTTACTTTAAAATCTAATTGAGGACTTTTCCACTTTACACGCTTATGCATCTCCTTCAAATATTCATTTTTCCACCTGGTGCAAAAAATGCTGATGCATTGCCTTGACCTTCTGCCAACGGTTGACGATCGTCAGAGGCTGATCAATTATTTCTGGCTTCACTAGTGAGAGAAGTGGGCCTTCGACCAAGAAATAGCCAGGAGTCAGAGATTAAAAGTCACCAGGATCTTCGGACATGGCGGTAAGGGGCCTCGAGTTAAGACAAGCTTCGATTCTGTTAAGCAAAGTTGTGAATTCTTCAAATGTATAGCTCATACTTCCGACCATTTTCTTAAAATGCGTATTAAAACTTTTTACACCTGTTATCCAAAGGCCTCCCATATGGAGAGCACCTGCTGGAATGAAGTGCCATGCAATTTCTTGCTGCATGTACTGAGCTAATAGGACATCATAAGATGCCTTCAAAAAATGTTTAAAATCTTTCTTTAGTACTTTGGAAGCACCAACAAAGTTAGTACCATTGTCAGAATAGACCTTTGCTGGGCAGTCACGTCTAGCGACAAAGAGAGAGAAAGCCGCTAAAAAGGTGGCAGTTGACAAGACGCTTGTGGCTTCTAGATGAATTGCCTTCGTAGAGAAACAAACAAATAAGCTCACATAGCCCTTACTAATTCGACAAGACCTACCGATGTAGCTTTTTATGTCGAAAGGACCAGCGAAGTGGATGCCAGTGGACGAGAATGGACGCGAAATAACGGTTCTGTCTATTGGTAGAGCAGCCATAATTTGAGTTCTCTGTAGCTTTTTGTGAACAACACAAGTCTTACAATTGTGCAAAATTGTCTTTATCAGGTTTTTAGCACGTGGAATCGTAACAGACGAAGCACTAACTGGTTTCCTTCATGAAAGGAAATTTCATGAACAAAACGTACTATGCATTTCATCAAATGACAAAATTGGCAAAGAGGCTAATCGCCCACCAACACGTATTAATTCTTCATTATGCAGAAATGGATTCAGACTTAGAATCGAACTCTTGGCGCTGATAATATTTTAAGTTTCTAAACTATAATATTCATCAGGAAAGTTAGTTTTTTGACATAACAATACGAGTCGTGTTTTTACGTGTTCAATTTCTGCGTTGTCAAGACATGTTGATTATTTGACAAATGTAGCACGAAAACGTGGATGCATGCGATGAAGAAAACGAAACCCATAAGCTAACACTCTTAGACCTCTAAAGAGAGAAGAAAAACGTTCCAAAACGTCTTCATATTGAGCAAAGTATGCACGGTTTACCTTCACAGCTTTACGCTCAAGAGACGTGTCTAAAACTGCAGGTTGAGTTTTTTTTTACCAAGACGAGCGTTCGAGTGAAAGCCATGATGGCCCATGCCACCAAAGATCGTTATCGATTAGCTCATGGGGTGTACCGCCATGTGTGGCTAAATCCGCCGGGTTTTCATGTGACTCTACATGAAACTAGTTTCTTACGCCAACCTTGTCTGCTATTTTAGAGATTCTATTCGCTACAAAGGTTGTCCAAGAACAAGGGGGCTTGCAAAGCCAGGCAAGTACGATTGTGGAGTCTGTCCAACAATATAATCGATGGCTATCTATTTCCATGTGTGATAACAGGGTGTCCACCATATCAGCGAGCAGTGTTGCACCGCAAAGATCAAGACGAGGTAATGAGATCGAATGTTATTAATGGTTTTATAATGTGGGCAGGAATATTTTCATCCAATCGATCTCATCCAACCAGATACGCTGCATATGAATTTTAGCTGTTAATAAGCCAACCTGCAGGCTCAAAAAGTTGTGCGATGACAGATAGAACCTTGCGTTAGGTGTACTTACTTACTTACTTATCTGGCGCTTACAACCGAAGGTCGGTTTTGGCCTCGTATAAGAAATTGCGCCAGCCATTTCTATTTTGCGCTTGCTGGCGCCAGTTGGAAACACCAAGTGTAGTCAGGTTATCCAACACCTGATCCTTCCAACGAAGATGTGGGTGTCCTCTTCTGCGTTGACCAACACCGGGAACCGAATCGAATATTTTTTTCGCTGTAGCGTCGTTTTCCATTCGCTCAACATGACCTAGCCAGCGGAGCCGCTCGATTTTAATGCACTTAACTATGTCTATGTCAGCGTACAGCTCATACAGCTCGGGGTTCCATCGAATTCGGTACTCGCCATTGACGCAGATTGGACCGAAGATCTTACGAAGGATCTTTCTCTCGAAGGCTCCCAAAGTCTTTTCATCAGAACTGCTCAACGTCCAAGTTTGTGCTGCATATAATAGGACGGGCATGATTAGTGACTTATAGAGCGTGAGTTTTGTTCGTCGAGAGAGGGCTCTGCTTCTCAATTGCCTACTCAGCCCAAAGTAACACCTGTTGGCAAGAGTTATCCTTCGCTTTATCTCAATACTGACATCGTTGAAAGAGTTTACGCTGGATCCCAGGTAGACGAAGTCCTTAACAACCTCGAAGGAGATTTTGTCAACAGTGACGTGGTTTCCAAGACGCTGGGACTGTTTATTTGTTGACACTAGGTATTTCGTCTTATCTGCGTTCACTACAAGACCCATTCGACTCGACTCTTTCGCTAACCTGGAGAATGCTGCACTGACTTCGCGCGTATTATGGCCAATGATATCGATATCATCAGCATACGCCAGCAGCATAATACTTTTGTATAATATCGTGCCGCTGCGTCTCAAATCAGCAGCTCGGATGATCTTCTCCATCATTAGGTTGAAAAAGTCGCACGATAGGGAATCACCTTGTCTGAAACCTCGTTTGGTATCGAATGCAGGAGTGAGGTCCTTCCCGATTTTAACTGTGCTGCTGGTGTTGCTCAGTGTCATTCTGCAAAGGCGGATGAGCTTTGCAGGAATACCAAATTCAGACATGGTGGAATATAGATGATTCCTTATTGGACTGTCGAAGGCGGCTTTGTAATCGACAAAAAGATGGTGTGTGTCGATTTGTTTTTCTAGGGTCTTCTCCAAGATTTGTCGTAGCGTAAGTATCTGGTCTATGGTGGATTTGCCAAGTCTGAAGCCACACTGATAAGGTCCAATCAGCTGGTTTACGATGGGCTTCAGTCTTTCACATAGTACGCTCGACAGGACCTTATATGCGATATTCAGAAGGCTTATCCCACGGTAGTTGGCGCAAATTGTGGGATCGCCTTTCTTGTGGATTGGGCAGAGCACACTGAGGTTCCAATCGTTTGGAATGCATTCTTCCGACCATATTCTGCATAGAAGCTCATGAATGCATTTAAATAGAGCTTCGCCTCCATTCTTGAAGAGCTCAGCCAGTAAGCCATCGGCTCCTGCGGCTTTGTTGTTTTTAAGCCGAGCTATAGCTTTCAAGACTTCACTATGGTCGGGCAGCGGAACTTCAACGCTGTCGTCCAAAATTGGGGATTCCATAATATCATCTCTATTGGCGGGATTGATGTCGTCGTCGCCATTCAGAAGCCTAGAGAAGTGTTCCCTCCACATCATCAGTGTACTCTGGATATTTGTCACTAGATTCCCATTTTCATCCTTGCAGGAAAAGGCCCCGGTCTTGAAACCATCGGCCAGGCGTCTTATTTTTTCGAAAAATTTTCGGACCTCATTCCTGTCACCATGCATCTCAATTTTCTCGCACTCACGCATTTCCGCTTCCCTTTTCTTTCGCCTGAAAATGCGTCTCTCTTCCCTCCTCTTCTCTTTGTATCGCTCCTTAGCAGCACGCGTTACAACCGACTGCAGGGTGGCTTTGTAAGCGGCGTCTTTTTCTGCAGTGGCGTCGCGACACTCTTGGTCGTGCCACTGGTTTCGGCGAGGGCGGTGATAGCCAATCACCTCTTCGGCAGCCGTACGCATAGAGTGGGAAATATGATTCCACTGCGCGCATATATCGTCGATCGGAGGAGTGCTTTCTTTAAGCAGGATGTTTTAATTTCTAACTGTTTGGCAGTGAAATAAAACAAATCGGAAGTGGCATTCCAACGGACACCTAAAGCCTTGGCGCAACTAGCATCTTCTAGCTTTAAAAAGTTTTCTCGCAAAAGATGCTCTGTCGGTAGGTCTGCTAAAAGGCTAGATACATTTGCAGTCCATTTACGCATTGCAAAACCGGCAGAGTCTAGAGCAGCTATAAGCTCATTTATAGCCTTAATTTCGCTTTTCACGTCATGAACTCCAGCTAAAGCATCATCGACATAAGTGAAATGCCGCACAATTTGAGCTCATAATCTTGAATCACATCATCAGGAGAGCTTCTGTATAGGATTCGTTGGAACGCAGAATCAGAATCAGATCAACAAGGATCTGGCGGTACATCTGTTGAATGTCACCATTGAAGATATATTTAAAAAAATCGCCATTTTAATACCAGAAGCGTCAAGTCAGCTTGAAGAACTGGACCTGCGTGCAGGACGTCATTCAAGCTTACACCGTTAGAAGTTGAGCTTGACGCATTGAAAACTACCCGAACTTTCGTTGTAGTACTCTCGACTTTAATACCGCATGATGGTAACTAATAGTGAGATGGTGAAATCTCAAACTTAGGAGGCGAGACCCGTTTCATATGATCCGATTTTAGGTTACCCTTTACCACTTCATCATATTGCAACATAAATTCTGGATTTTTGGTCCATTGGACTTCACCACGAAGAAATTGCTTCAAAGCGATACCTCGAGAAAATCCTAAATTTATTTCCATAGGGTATCCACTTTTGAATGGCAAAGTGACTATATATCGACCCTTGTCATCACGTCTAGTGGTTTTCTTATAGTTTTCTTCACAAAACTTATCAAACGCCGATAAATACTTCTGCTTAGGAAGTTCCTCCAACTCCCAAAAGCGAGCAATCTGTTGATCGATTGCAACTTCACTAAAGTGTGTCAAGCACGTTGTAAAGCTTAATATCTCGCTACGAGGAAGGGGCCCAGTAAACATCCAGCCAAACACAGTTTCTTGAGCCAAAAGTGATCCCAGAATATTCCTCTTAATGCCATCAAGAATTATGACAGGGTACAATTCGCCACCGATAAATACATTTATTGGACCCCTTCTAAAGAAGTGTGGGTCAGCCAACTGTAAGTTGGGCAAACTTTCACACAAAGAAGGATCAACAGAACACGATGGCAGGTTTCCAGTTAAGCGTGACAGCACAAAGGCTGTAGCTTCTATTTGGAACTGCCTGTTTTTGGGAGAACTAATGATCAAGTCGCAAGCTTTTGTGACTTGCGCCGATACTGCATTATTGAAACTCGACACTTGAGCATTCACAGATCTCGTGGGCAACTTAAGAAGCTTCTGCAATTTTTCAGATACAAACGTGCCTTCAGAGCCAGAATCGATAAGAGCTCTGGTTGTATACGCTGATCCTAGATGGCATATGGTCACCATTGCAGTACCAAGCAATACGAGTTTGGTACTAGAAGCAAAACAAGACTGAATGTCGTCGATAGTGGACTGTAATTGTGTAGCGTGAGATTGTGAGCTCTTGCTGGAAGGGTTCGGGCGCGAATTCGGCCTACTCGAGTCGACACTCGGAGCAGGAGAAGGCGATGGATTTGAATCGCGATGCAAAAGAGTGCAAGTAGCGTCACTTGCACGTCATACACGTGTATTGACTTTTGCACTCGTTTGCTAAATGGGCGTTCGATAAGCAATTGATACACAAGTTATTTTTGAGAACAATTGTTAGCCGCCCCTTCGCATTCATTTTCAGAAAACGTGGGCAAGAACGTAGCGGGTGCTGCTCTGTAGAACAGACCTTGCAATTTGTAGGGTTAATTTTAACTTGGTAATTATTAACCCTTTTACCAGATGAATTGCTCTGGTTTAGTCTGGAGTACGAGGAAGAGGGCAATGAATTTGATTTTGGTACCGTGCCGGTTGAGCTGCGAATGTTGGACACGGTTTCGAGTGTTTGAAACCGATTTGTCAGAAAATTATCGAGGTCGGTCAACTTTGGAATCTGTTTTTTATTCACAATGGACTGCTCCCAAAAGGAGAGCGTGACCTCCGGCAATCGCGTAGGGCAAAGGTACACAAAAATTGCATCCCAATTAGAAATATCAATGTTGTGCATTTTAAGTGCAAAAACACAACAATTGATATCTCTTTGAAGCTTTTTGAGATCTGTGCCAGATTTTTTTGGCACATGTGGCAAATTAAACATTATTTTAATCTGGCTGTTGACCAAGATACGTTTATTTTCGTATCGGTCAGACAAATTTTGCCATGCTTGCACAAAACCATCATTGGTTAAGGGGGATTGTCTAACAATCTCTTTAGCTTCAGCCCGAGTTTTATTATTCAGATGGAACAGTTTTTCCACTGAAGTAAGCCGCAAGTTTGTTATATAGATGGCCGTAAACATGTCCCTAAAGGACGGCCATGAGAGGTAATCACCACTGAAAACCTCAGTATCGCATGGCGGCACAGGCATACTGTGACCCATTACTGACGCAGGCTCTGGAGCAGCTGATTGCTTTGGAGTCTTCTGTTGAGAGAGCTCAGATATTTTTCTTACTACCCGAAGGTATGATTGGTAGCAGTTTTCTTTTATTTCTTTTTATGGGCTCAATATCTGAATCCTCGCCAAAAGCCATCTTCTCTATGCAAGTATCATATGCTGCTTTTACCTTTCACTATTGGGTTTCAAGCTCATAATTTTCAGCTTCCAGGGAGAAAACGTCATGAGTTTCTACAAGATTAAAATCTGTTTAAACTCAACTAGCGCTTCGCACAGACGAATAAAAGTCTTTAGTTGCGACATATTTATTTTATTTGTGTTTCTTGTAAACACTTTGACGAACTGAACCGACGAGAAAGAAGAAAAAAAAAGCAAAACCGAAACCAAAAAAATATGATTAAAAAAACAACCAAAAAGTACCAAAACAAAATTTGTCTAAAGAAATTTGATAAGAACAATATATATTAAAACAATATATATTAAAGCAATATAAAATTATTTTTGTTTTTTTGTTATATATTTTATTGTGCACAAAACAAATTAACAACAAATTTGTAAATTAAAAAAAGAAAATTAAAAAAAAATTTTTTTTTAAATCCCGGGTTTTTAAAACGGCTCGCGAAGGACCATTGAATAAACCGAACGGGAGGTTATTCTATATAAAATTTCACGACTGAAATTAAAAAATGTTTTTAAAAAAAACACACGGGCTTAAAATAAAACTCTTAAACTTTAATGACCGACGTCAAATCCAGAGGTTATAAGAGTAATTACAAAGTTTTATATGTTGAGAGCGAGAGGCGCTGCTCACAAAAAAAGAGACAATACAAACTAAAACTTGACGAACTACTGGCGTAAACAGAAGGAATTCCCTTTAAAATCATTACTGACTGTAACTCACTCACAATGGCCTTAATCAAGAAACAAGTATTCATCATCGTCCTGGTGCTACCATGGGTCATGTTGATGCTCTGAGTCGACGTCCTCATGCAGATAGTGAAGATGGTACAGCAATTATTTCTAAGAATAACAACAATGTTCAATTGATAGCCGCAGTTGATGCTAGCCATTTAGACTTTCAAATCCAAGTGACTCAGAACCACGATGATAAGATCAAGGAAATAACTGAAAGATTAAAAATAGGCCGTGTGCCAGGTTATGAGTTGCATGATGGATTAGTTTTTCGTAAAAGTGACTCAAATCGTTTAATGTTGTATGTCCCTCGAGAAATGGAAGAAAATGTTATATGTATGGTTCACGAAAATATATGTCAATTTGGTGTTGACAAATGCATTCGGAGAAATTACTGGTTTGAAAATATAAAGGAAAAAATTGAAATTTTTATTCAATTTTGTATAAAGTATATTATCTATTCAGCGCCAGCTCGCAAGAATGAACATAACTTGTATAATATACCGAAAGTGCCGGTTCTATTTGATACAATATATGTGACCATTTTGGGCCTTTACCATCAATCACATCTAAACGAAAACACATATTAGTAGTAATTGATGCCTTCACAAAATTTGTTCGGTTATACCCTACTAATTCTCCTAGTACAAAAGAAGTTTGCTTCGCTCTGGACAAATATTTTTCCTATTACAGTCTACCTAGACGTATCATTTCGGGACTTGTTTCAAGTCAAACGAGTTTGGGGAGTTTCTCCTAAAACGTAATATAGAACATGTGAAGGTAGCCGTCGCCTCAGCCCAAGCAAATGGTCAGGCTGAACGTGTAAATAGGGTGCTTAAGGCTGGTCTGAGTAAATTAAGTGATCCAGTACAACATGCAGATTGGTGTTCTCAAATTAAATATGCCATTAATAATTCTGTAAGTAGTGCTACTAAACATACGTGGTAACTCAACGTGGTGACATTGTTGATGAGCTAACAGAATATTTGGAAATACAGAATCAACAAAATATAGTTCAGGATCTAGATAAAGTTAGATCAAGTGCACTTAACGCTATAAAAATGTCTCAAGAAAAAAATTTGCAATACTTCTTGAAACAAGTGTACCTGCGAGGACATATTCAGTGGGTGACTATGTTGTGATTAGGAATATTGATACTTCCGTAGGAACTAATAAAAAATGTATTCAGAGATACCATGGCTCATATGTTATACACAAAGTCTTAAACAACGATCGTTACGTAATTAAAGATATTGAAAACTGCCAGATAACTCAAATACCGTATAATAGGATAGTTAAAGCTATTAAATTACATAAATGGTTACCACGTAAAGAGCCCACTGGTACCGAGGTCACTACCCACAAGAAGTCATACGAATCGAACTAAGAGAAAATTTATTATAAAAAAACAAAAATATATCATTTATTTATACTTCAATAGAGATAGATTAAGATTGATTGGGGTCAATCAATATGTTCAGATTGGCCGAACTGTAATATCACTATTTTTCTCGAATGTATAATAATACTTTATTATCAGGCAATACTAAGAATTTGCATATAAATTTGCTTCTGGCAATGCTTTTCATTTTTTGACAGATTCGACTTTCATAAAAAGTCTGGTCTGACAACAATTGAAAAGTGGTGGCCATTCTTACTCGTAGAACTCAAAGCGAACAGACGTGCCAACAAATAATAAAAGGAAGAAATAAAAAATAAGGTTAAAAATAAAATCCGCATTTTACTTAAAATTAACCGGAGATCTTCAAATCAAAATTTTTTTACTTATTTCGAATGTATAACATCTTAAAAATATTCTCAGAAAGTTTAAGGTCAATTGAATAAAAATTATTAATTAAATTATAAATGAGAAGACGATAAAAAATATATGTACTTGCCTTACTCATACACAGAACCAAAAACGTACTTAATAACAAAGAAAAAGTTCTATGTCCCAATGTATCATACATTAAAATTGGTTCAAAGTACGAGTACTTTGGCTCAATGAATCTTTATTCTTAAGTTTTCTTAAATTCTTAAGTTAACGGTGTACATGAATTGTTGCTAAAAATCAAATAACTTTTCATTGTGTGTAAGTAAAAAGTTCTATGATTTCTATGTACATTTTCTTACAGCCAAAGAAAAGTTTCTTTAAATTAAGGAAAAAATTTCTTACAGATAAAGAACAGATTGCTTGATTTAATGTATGCAGTCCTTTGCTACAAAGAACTGATACATTGAATTAAGGAAAAAAGTTCTTATATTTAAAGAACAATTTACATTGACTCAAGGTATGAAGTTCATTGTTACCTCATTACCTCAATGAATGGATACATTGAATTTGAGGCAGCAATTAACCCTTTGGTTACCATTGCCCTTTATAACGAATCCAAGTTTTGTATCATGTTTATAGGAATTTTAAGCGAATATTTAATATGGTTCTTTATAAAACCATTTCCAGGCCCTATTCTAGTGAGGCGATCCTCAAGAATTTTTCAGAATATTATATGTAGGCCCCATTTCTGTAATTGAAAAAAAAAATACATATATAATTAAAAAAATCGATAAGAAAAGGGTTTTCTCATCCAAAAGACTGTTTCTTGGTTTTTGATTTTACTTACCTTTAAACAAACAAATCTTATTACATATTGCACTGGTTCAAGCTAATTTCAGACATGGACCTAAGTGTAATATTTAAAAATATAAAGGTACCCTGAGTATAGCCCTGCACCGAGCCATCATCATTGCTTGGCTTAGAACATACAACAATAAAGTATATCAGGGTACCGAATTTAAATAAAAAATGCCTAGTATTTTAAAACTGACGGGTGATGAGAAAAACTGAATACTAGGTTCGGTTCAGCGCACAAATTGCATTAAAAAAATCATTCCATTATTCTGTATCAGATATAAGTATAGAGATTGTAAATCACTTTTATTAAACAAAAAATATGATATTAACAATATTAAATTACAACTCAATAATTTCAAATAACAACTTTTTTTTTGTTAAAATTAATTATTCAAAAAAATATTCTTCAGTAAATGACCAAAATTGAGAGCATGCTGGGGGGGTACTCTAAATTTTACGAGTTGAAACTCTTAAAATATACTTATACTATATCATATATTATACTGGTCTTCAAAAAGTTAGAAACTCAAATTAAATTCCATTTAAATAAACACAAAAATTTGAAAACGACCTTAACTCTTTATCGCCGACAGCAATTATAAACAGTTGAATTGACTTGTTTTTTCCACTATTATCCTTCCTGATTAATTTTTATGTCCAAGCATGCATGAATAGACCATAACAGCTTAACAGCAGCGACATATACATTAAAAAATGAGAACATTTTGATAACATATATTTAAAATGACAATAATTACTAACAAATAGTAGGCATGATAACTATTATAATAACTAAAGAAACTAAGAAAATTACCATTATTGGCATCCAACCCTTCTAAGCTGGCAGTTCTTTGATTGCTTTATCTTTTACATGACTTTCGTTGCAAAGAAAGTCCTTAATTAAGTTAAAATATTTCTCAGTCTCCAAAAACTCCAAGAACTCTAAGAACTCCAGATCTAGATCCAAAAATCACGCTGAAATCCTTGTCTATCTGAAAAATTTTTTTTTAAGCATATTAAATTATTTATAATCAGACCGTATTTACAAAGCGAAATCCACTTGGTTTCTTGTATTTTGGCCATTTGTTGAAAATTTCAGCTAGATAAGATGTATTATTTATAACTTCGATTAGCCTATACTGACTGGTTTCATGCGAAGAGCTGTCAAACTCGGCAGCAGACAAGTTGTCAAATTTAAGACTCCTGGCACAGGGTTTTGCATCGGTTTCAGGACCTTCAAGTAAACACATATACAAAGTCAATAATATATAACATAAACAAGATTAAAATCAATTACTTACCTACTAAAACATCTCGCAACTCCCTTACATGCTCCATAGAAACTGTACTACATGATGCTATCTAAATAGATTTTAAAGCATTTTCCGGTGCCTTTCCGCAATGCCTCTTTTTCCGGTTCAATAGTATTCAGGCTTTTCTGTAGGAAATCGGGCTAGGATTTCCTGTTCTAGTCTGTAGCGCATACTCGTAAACGTCTGTCTGCTCCACCTTCTTGATGGCCAAATCATAAACATACTAAATATAACAGATTTGGTCGATGGTGCAAAAGAGAACTGGCACATACTTAGAGTTCTACCATGGTTATGACTTAATCAATTTTATAATATAAATGCATCACTTTTATTTACAGTTTAACTACAGCAGAGCCAGTCATCCAAAAAAGGGAGCTTCAACTGAGCATCACCATGAGCATATGGAATCAGCGCCAGCTTGTGAATAAATGTTGCCTTTTCCAGTAAAGCCAAAGTGTTTCCAAAAGTACCCGCTATACACCAATTCTCAGCAACAAAACCAGAAGCACACCAGGCCCGAATAGTAACACTGTCACCTTCATTCTGAAGGCTGATGAACAGTTGGTGATTTTGCACAACTGTTGTGGGAAAGTTGCTGAGAATGCATGCCTTGCAAATTTTCGAGTTTCCCTCAATTGATCAAAATCATTGCAATCTTTTTATCCTGATGCGCAACATTACCCGCTGTTAACAAAAAGCATCGCCAGTTATTTGAGGCGTTCATTCGTGAGGAACTTCGTGTTAAGTAGCTAGAAGTGGGTTTATAAATGGTGCTTTTGAAATGCTGCTCCCCGGCCTGGCACCTTTCCTTATAGCAGTTGCTCATATAATGCTGCCTTTCCTGGATGACGGAGTCTGCTTTTGTAAAATTACTTACCTTCAGCAATGTTCTTTCAATTTATTTGATTTTCCACTGTAACACTTATTAAAATGCGCCGCTTGTTCGCTTTTTTAGTTTAAATCTTTATTTTTTCACTTTATAATAACGTTCTCTCACGTATTGCACTAAAATAATTTGACGTTCTTTCTCGCGTAGCATTAAAATTATATGAACAACTTTGTTTGCAATTGCGAAAATAACTTTACCGTAAGTTTTTAACCTACTCCGTTAGTTTTCAAGGAATTAGATCTTTGAATGTTAGAATAAGTTCTTATGTTTAAAGAACGTAACATTGAAATCAATTTACTGTACATTGATTTAAGAAATTAGTTCCTTGAATGTAAGAATAAGTTCTTTGAATGTAAGAACACGTTTCTTGAATGTAAGAACAAGTTCCTTGAGTGTAAGAACAAGTTCTTTGAATATAAGACCAAGTTCTTACGTTTAAAGAACGTAACATTGAATAATTGTACTGTACATTAATTTAAGAAATTAGTTCCTTGAATGTAAGAACACGTTCTTTGAACGTTTTAACAAGTTCTTTCAGTATAAAAACAAGTTATTTCTTTGATATGAAGAAAACTGATTAATTAATGATACATAAAATTGTTACAATAAGTTAGTCTGTCCATAGAAATTTATAACAATATCAAGATATATTTTAAAAAATCAGTTTTTTAATTGAGATAAAATTTTCTCTAACGTTTTTTTAGGTATTATATAACACAAGAACTGGAACAAAATTTTAATGAACACAAACAAGGAACTGTTCCTTAAAATTAAGAACAACGATTCATTGAGCCAAAGAATTTGTTCTTTGGGGCAATGAATAGTTCTTAAAAATCAATGAATTTCGCTTTATGAACGAGATTTTTTGATTTTAATAACAATATTTGGTTCAGTGTATACCAGCCGCTACAAAAACTCTTCTCTTTAATATGTCTTTTATTTTTTAAATGCACTCTTTTAAGTGTCTATTATTTTTTCATTCACTCCTTGTATAAGTATGCATAAGCATAGGTATCCACATTGGGAGCAAAGAGGGAAAAGGCCCCTGGTCTTCAGAAAAAGGAAAAACCTTATAAATATTATTTTTAAAAAAAAATAAAAATAACAGTGAAAATTACACAATGTGGAAATTGGCATCAGTTGTGGCAAAAACTGTCATACATTTATAAAATACGTTGATTCCAAGCGTATTATTCTCGCAAACAAAAATGTACAGGAAGCCACGCGCGAGGGAAGAATCCTGATCCTGAATCCAGAGGCAAGTTGAAATTTTTGACTCAACAACTTATGATCTTATATGGTCCTGGAATAGATGATACTATGTTAAGCTGAAAAAATTAATGCTTACCTAAATAAACTACTTTTAAAACTTTAAACGCGTTTTTCACGAAAGGGTTTTCTAAAAATTTTTTGTTTTTTTTGAAAAATCGTGTCCACCGCATATTTAAGATACTTTACTAAACAACGGATTCCTGCTATATGATTGAATATTTGTAATTGAAAAATTCAAAAACTTTTCTTCAAAACATGTATAATAATAATGTAAAAAAAATGTACCTAAAATAAACAGTAGATTAAAAATAAAACTTTTAATACAAGCTTTTTTTAGCTTAAAAAACTTTAGTAGGCCCTTAATAATGCGCCAATTGCAATATTGCTGGCATCTGTAATTAATTTGAATTTTCTGCTAAAATCAGGGTTTCTAAGAATTGAATAATTTATTATTATAAAAAAAATAAAAAAGAAATAACTGGCCATTTCAGCCCTTGAAAGGACTTTGACCTAGTTTCTTATGATCAATTGTGTTGTGCGTGTTATTAAGTTTGTACACAATTGACCGAGAAATGGAGTTAATGCTTAACGCCTACTCCGAACGGCGATGAACAGCATGTTCTTATTCTCAAGAAGCTTTACATGGCATTTTGATTACTCTCTGAGGTTTGCCATTGTCTGCAGAGAGGTGGCGGCCGTACAGAAAAATTGTTTTAATTCTGTCGCTGCTGGGGTTCGAACCCGGGTCTCCAGTTTCGTTGACATAGCGGCCACGCACTTTAACCAACTACGCCACGGCCGCCAAATTTATTAATTCTATCAATTTAACAAAAGCAATAATAAAACTGGGATCATTTGTGTTTATTCGTGCATTTTTCTTTAAATATTTTGTTAAGGGATGTGCTATTTTGGCAAAGTCCTTAATAAATTTTCTATTAAAGCCTGTTATACCCAAAAAAGATTTACAGACCTATTCTGGCTGTCAATTTACAAGAAATAATATGTCAATGTTTTGTCAAACCCGACTTGTAAAACCTATTCAGGCGAACACTTGACAAATGAAAAGCTTTATTTATTCACCACAGGAAGGTGAAAAGCATGTTGTCAGAAAGCAGCTGACTTAACTTAACCCCAATTTTGTTAAGTTCCTTTTTTAAAATGAAAATATGAATTTATCGTTGAGAATTTGTAAGTTCTTTTGATATTATATATTTATATATTGAAACCTTTAAAACAATGGCACGTTATTTCTTAAAATTGTGATAACTCGGACAGTTTAACAATTACTACAAAAAACTGTATATCAAATTGAAGGATAAAAATATGACTTTTTCATTATAATAATAAAAGACTTCCATAATAATGTATTTTTTTCTTTAAAATAAGTTTATTGAAAGAACAAATCATAAAAAAAAGTAAAATCGTTATGTCTGAAAAACCATGAAGAAATTTAGTAAAAATTTTTACAAGTATAATAACGGCAATCAATATACCTTTTCAATGATACCAGCTGTGATGAAATATCTTCGAAACTTTCAGAGATAGCACACTTTTAAGATGGAACTTTTAATCACAATATATTATAAATCAAAAGAGAACTAAGCTTTTTCTTTTCACAATCTTTTTAAACGCTTCAATATTTTTAAATCATTTACAAATATTTAAAGAAACAAAAACATAAATATTTTATTTTGTACTTGAATTATCCCCCACAACATATTTGATTAATACTGTTTATAGGAGGCAACACTTTGTTTTGATTAAATTATTTCGAGAAAATGGACGAAATAATTTTTATTCATATTGTACTTTATTTTGGTTTTTATTCGTTAGTTCTTATTGTTTTATTAATATGTATTAAATACTATTAAACATATATAATATTTTATTTTATTTGGCGAGAAAAATATGAACGAACAAACCAGCAGCAGCTGGATATCTACATACAAAATTCACTGTCAACACCTCTTTTGCTATTGACAACTGTGTCACGAAAAGAGCTTTTAGAATTGAACGAGAATAGGAAATATTGACAATTATCAATATATTCACTATTGTAAATATGTTGAACTTTGTCAACTCACAAAAATAGATCTGTTAATCTGTTTTTGAGTGGTTGGTAGTTTGAGATTTTTAATTACTTTTACCTTTGCATGGTCTGGCTTAACACCTTCGGGTGTTAAAATATGGCCAAAATATTCGTTTGTTTCTCAGGAAAATACTACATTTATCAACCTGTATCTTAAGCTTTGCTTCTTTTAATCTGTTTGATATTTTTCGAATACTTAATATGTGCTCTTCTAAAGACGTACTAAAGAGTAAGATATCGTCAAAATAGACTGCACCAATTTTATTTATGTAGTCCCTGAGAATAGACTTCATCAACCATTGAAATGTTGATGGGCGTTCTTAAGACCAAATGCCATTCTGAAGTATTCATAATGTCCAAATGGAGTTGAGAACGAAGTTTTTTTCGGTCTTCATCCTTTACGAGGGTTTGGTGGAAACCCTTTGATAAATCTAGCGTCGTAAAGTACTGTGCCTTCCCCAATTTATCCAATATATTTTCTATATTGGGAATTTATCACTAATGGTCCCATAATCAGGCGGTAATCTATTTCTATTCGCCATTGCATTTTACCAGATTCATCCGGTTCCTTTGGTACGATCCAATCGTATATTCAAGTTTGTGCGTTCGTTCTGAATAGACGTGTTTTTATCATGCTGTGCGCGAGGTGTAAATTTTGCATTACAAGTGATTCACTTGTTATCTGTAAGCTTTGATGCAATGTATTTCATAATAATTGCCTCAATATATCTAATGGTGAATTTATCGCGATCTTAAATCACCCAAATATATTTTTTTGTTGTGATAATTGCTTGGGAGTACCTGGAAATTGTGCCTCTTCAATAATGCAATTATCAAGAGAAGTTTGTGATCTTAAATCAATGCTGTTGCAGTCAGTGCGTAATGTGGTCATTGACCCGCGTTCTGTCTTGCAAACCGATACAGTGGACGCCTCTCTGCCTTCGATCAGTTCTCAACAGTTGGCTGAGCATAAGCTCGATCATATACTCCCACATAACGATCATTCATCTATCACCGTGTCTGCTGCCTACGACTCTGCAGTCTCACACTCGTGCTCTCCTTCGATTACTGTGCCTCCTCGTGCTGATGCTGTACATAATAAACTTTCTTCTCGTTCTGCCACTGCTGCCGCCAATAATGAATATGCTCGCACTCAATCTCCGTCAATTGCTGAGCCTCCTCGCTCTGATGCTGTTGTTATAAGGTTGCGCTCTCGGAAATTGGCTAACACCGCTACTGCTGCTCTTATTCCTCCTGCTGCTTTAAACACAATCGACACTCAACCTGTTGCTGTGAATTGCTCTTCGCCAGGCCGTGTTGTTGTTGCTCCTCCAGCTTACACTGCTACTGCTGCTATAAATACTCCTGCTGCTTTGAACTCAATCGACGTTCAACCTTTTGCTGTTAATTTCTCTTCACCAGGCCTTGTTGTTGCTGCTTCCCCAGCTACTGGTGTTTCTGGTGCTGGTTCTCTTATGTATGCAGATGTGCTTAAATCCAAAGCAAAATCAGCTGATCGTGCCACTCCTCAAGCAAGTGAGTCTATCTCAGTTAAACCAAAGCTAACTAAAAATGGATTTTTGGGAGTTAATGAGAGTCATGAACTAGATATTATCTCTGAAAAAAAATTTGTTCATCTATCATCATTCAAAGTGTCTGTGACTGTGAATGATATTATTGAATATGTGTTGAAACACACGGCGATTGAAAGAAGTCATTTCTCATGCCATAAACTAGTAAAAAGAGATGCTATACTTGATAATCTTAGTAGCATTTCATTTAAACTGGGTGTTTCCGCAAACTTGTTTGAACATATTATAAAACCATCTCTATGGCCAGCCAATGTGAGAGTGCGCCCATTTAAAAATTTTCAAAAGCCGGGCGCTGTGAACCCACAAATTTAGTGAATGTGAGTACTGCTAATAGTTCTAGCCACAAACTTAATCTGTATTTCCAAAATATATCTGGGATTAGAACCAAAACTGATTCCATTTATCAATGGTCTTCGCAAGGCGAGTATGATCTGATTGTTTTTATTGAAACTTGGTTAAACTCTGATTTTCTTGATGGAGAGTTTTTTGATTTGGGAATTTATCATGTGTATCGCAAAGACAGAGACCCATTAAAAACAGGGCTCTCCCGTGGCGGTGGGGTTCTGATTGCTGAAAAACGTACTCTACGCTCTTCTTTATTTATCTTGTCGAATGCAGATTCCATCCTAGATCAACTATGTATATCCATTGATGGACCAGATTGTTCTCTGTATCTATGCGCATCATATATCCCGCCTAATAGCTCGGATGTAATTTATGATGCTCACGTCAATAATATTATTTCTCTTCACTCTTCGCTGGATCCTCGTAATCATCTTTGCATATTATGGGACTTTAACCTAAGCAAAATTCACTGGATGCGTATTGCTGGTGATTTCACACCAACTAATGTTAATCAACTACACGAAATTAATTTTATTGATGGTATTTTTAGCATTGACTGAGCTCAAATCAATTATTTTGAAAATAAATTAAATAGAATCCTAGATTTAATTTTTGTTTCTAGCGATATTAAATTTAATTTATCAGAGTGTGTTTTTCCAGTTACTCCTGCTAGTATTCATCATTGTCCACTACTTTTAGAAATTGAATTTTTGGAATTTATTTCGTGCCAACAAAATAAAAACATATTCTATTTAAATTCTTGTAATTTCGGGAAATTAACTGGACTAACTTGCTAATGGAAAAAGCACCGCAATATGTTTTGATATCTTTAAAAATAATATTTTAAATATTTGCGAAAATAATGTTCCCCATATTGTGCAGATAAATCACGGTACACTAGTGGTCTCAAAAAATTAAAAAATTTGCGTAACAAGTTCTTTAAACTATTCCAGTCCACTGACATTAATAGTTATAAACTCAAATTTGAGTATTATTCTAGAGAGTTTAACTTTTTAAACAAATTTTTGTACAAGCAATATATACTTAGTGTGGAAAGTAATATAATTTCAAATCCAAAAACATTTTGGAATTATATTCAATCGAAAAAAAATGGATCCCAGATTCCCTCATTAATGGTCTTTAATGGCTTTAAGTGTTCCACAACAGTTGACATTGTGAAGCTTTTTGCTGAAATTTTTGAAATCAAATTATGTTGATGATGACACGTGGTATGACAGCGCCCTGCTAAAAATGGTGATTTGACTTAAAATGCTCAACAAAATCCGATATCGATGGTTTTGCCTCTATTTTATTAATTAAGTGTGCATCTGTACAAGCAAATCCGCTTTGTCTGATTTTTAACAAATCTTTGTCGTCGGGATCTTTTATAGAGCCTTGGAAAATTGCAGCTATTACTCCAATCTTTAAAAGCGGTTAAAAGAACGATATAACTAACTATAGGCTTATTTCTAAATTAAGTAATGTATCACAGCTGTTTGAGGCAGTTATCATGCCTAAACTTTCATGCCTAAGCGACACATCTGCATTGAGCAGCATGGGTTCGTACCAGGGAAGTCTACAGTGTCTAATCTCTCGATTTTTTCAAATTATTGTATATTTACTCTTGAATCTGGCTCTCAGGTTGATGTCGTTTACACAGATATATCGAAGGCTTTCGACAAAGTATGCCATAAGGTTTTAATCGCAAAGCTTGGAAAAATGGGATGCCACCTTACCTAAATGGTAGATTTTGCTTTGTCTCAATCAATAATATTAATTCGTACTGTTTTAAAGTGTCTTCTGGTGTTCCGCAAGGTATCATATTGGGCCCCATTTGTACTTTATATTAATGACATAAGTAAATGTTTTCACTTCTCAAATTCCTACTTTATGCTGATGATTTGCAATTTTTTAGTAAGGTAAATAATCTAGAAGACTCAGCACTATTGCAAGACGACTTAATGATGTCTTTGATTGGAGTGTCCGAAACGGGTTGCTGCTTAATATTAGTAAATGTTCTTATGTTACCTTTAATAAATCAAACAACTCAGTAACGACTTCCTATACAATGGCCGATTTCCCACTTAAGAAAGTTTTTACAATTCGTGACCAAGGCGTGGTTTTTGATTCCAAATTTACCTTTGTAGATCACTTAAACTTTTTGCTTCCTAAAGCTTATTCCCTTCTTGCCTTTATTCGAAATATTCACGAATTTTTTGACCCCTATACTATAAAAGCTCTTTTTAGCTCTCTTGTAAGATCGAGACTTGAATATGCATCAATTATTTGGAATCCTTCAGCTGCAATTCATGCTTTTAGGCTAGAAAAAGTTCAAAAAAAGGCTACTAAGTATATGTTGCGTTGTACTACTTTTAATTCAAATTTACCCACGTATAATGTTCGTTGCCTGCTATTGGGATTGAAGAATCTTGAATGTAGGAGGAAAATAAGCTCATTAATGTTTATATATGATATCATATCCTGTTACATTGATGACTCCTCCTTATTAAATCTTATTAATTTCAATATACCTCCAAGGCAGTTGCGGTGTTTTAAACTTTTTTTTTATCAAACTTCACAGAACTAATTATGTTTTAAATGAACCAATTAAAAGATCTTTATGTTTATATAATGAATTATCCATAAAATATCTTTTTGATTTCCTATATCAAAATCAGCTTTAAAAAATTTTGTTAATAGCTCATTTTAGTTACTTGTAAGTTTTATGTTTCTCTTATTTGTTATTTATATATTATTGCTTTGTTTTAAGTTTATTATAACAAAATGTATTACTCTCTAGTCTGTAAGGAATTGTATCCATAGACTCAATAAACTAAACTAAACTAAATTATATTTGTTTTTCGATCTATTTTGCATGTGCTTGGGGGTATCGATAAATTTTTGAATGAATAGCATTGTTGCTTGTGGTAATTATTACATGTTAGTTTTCTTTTACGCATGGAAACTAAACTAACGCATGATTGTCCCCTTCTTTATAAAACATATCTCGATTTTCCTTTAATATTGCATTTTTCAACATTTTTCCTTCCTCCGAATTGAGATGGTCTAGGTTGAACTGAGATTGTCCCCTTCTCTATAAAACATATCTCAATTTTCCTTTAATGTTGCATTTTTCAACATTTTTCCTTCCTCCGAATTGAGATGGTCTAGGTTGAAATTTTTAATTACTGTTCCCTCACTAGATTCTAAGTACTCTATTTCGTTTATTTCATAAGGATAATCATCTTCAAAACGAATTATTATCTGATTTACTTCAAGTTGCCTTTTTCCCAAAACTTGATGTAAGCTCATATAGACCCGAAGCACTTTTCATTTGGAAAAAAAAACATATTAAAATAAAAAAATTAGCAGTCCACTAACTTTGACAAGCTAATAAGCGCAATATCAATAAACCAGAACGGAATTATAGAAGCGCTATACTTTGTCAAAGCAATGTTTTTCTACTCATTTGCTAGTCGCAAAATTTCAAAAAGTTGACTGCATTGATTCTGCAAAGACTTTGTTGTTGCGCTTTTTGTTTACTTCTCTATCACGTATCAATCTAAGTTGCTGTTGCTTCATGAATTATTTGGCATTAAGCTCACAATATAATTCTTAAAAGATATGTTTTTTAAGAATTATAAAATAAATAAACTTATTAAAAATGCCACAATTTTATAACTCATATAAAAAATTACAAAAAAAGATACAGTAGTTTCGACTATGTCGTAACAAAAGACGTAGACTTATTCAATTCGCTTTTGATGACATCTTTTTTAAAAAATATTTAGCAAAATATTTATTCCATACACCTGAGCATATGACCTTTAAAAGAGTGCCGGAGAGGGTTAATATGTATGACCGACCCATTACTTTTGCAAAAGGAACATTTTTGCCTTTGACACCTATTCCCTCCGACCACTCCTTAGGGGGGCTCCCATACAAATTTTATGGTTTTGTCGATAAAACCGGAAACTGTCGATAAATAAGTAGCAAACTTAAGCAAGCAAACAAAATTTGTTCAATGCGACCAAGCTCAACAACCGATGTGGAGAGTCGAAATTTCAACATTTCACTGTCGATAATATGCCCGGATATTTAATTGGCTGCGGAATTTCGACATTTCAATAACAGATTCTGTTAAAAAAGCATGCCCCTCAAAATTACTTGGCTACGCGATTCTGTTAAAAACAACATGCCCCCAAAAGTATGCTTTTTTTAACTATAAGATTTGTGTCTTCACGCTAGAAGGCGCTGTCTTCCCCGTCGAAAAAACTGGAAACCGTCGATAAATAGGTAGCAAACTTAAGCAAACAAAAACATCAAATGTTGGCTTTATATTTCATGTAATTGTGTAAAATTTATATGAGTTAGAGTTCAAACATGAATTTTTCTCCCAGTGAGGATCAAGCAGACCAACAAGTGCTAACATCAACATTGTACGATAAGTACTTTAGGCACACCAAAGGCTCAAATTGTGATATAAATACCGACACCTGACCACTATCAACCACCCTACTTATCTCCGAGAATGAAGTATTCTACGTCAAAAGAATTAACTATTTTATTTGTTGAACTTTTATCTTTGCAACCAAAAAAAAAAAATTGTACATATGTGACATATGTGCATTAGAGTGGCCCTTAATTTTTTTTTTTTGAAATTGAACATGTGCGGTGCTCTCGTTTATTTCTTATCATATCAAAAGTATATTGTGAAAATTTCAAGAAAAAATTTTAATATTTAGACGTGCCGCAAAGCGAAACTTCATTCAAAATATGCCTTTATATTAGAAAAAACTGTTTTTTTTCCAACAATAAATAAAATTAAGACAATTTAATGTTCTTTTCTAGTCTACTTAACATAATATCGTATTTAACATAACATTATCTCACAAACGATCTATCATCCGTTGAAATTGGCTACAAAGTGAGAAAACTACAACTATTTTGTCGAGCGAAAAAAATTTAATTTTTTTCGAAAATTATTTTAACTAACGTTCTACAATTATGTTTTACCGATCAACTTATTACATTTAAAACAAAAAATATATGTAATTGAATCTATTAAAAGTGAAAACACTGGTTACCTTCTAACATATATGTCCTTCAAGTATTATTTTTTAAAATAAAAACAGTGAAATTATCTTTGAATTAAGTGCAAGTCTTACTATAGAAGAATGCAAATTAATTAAACACTTGTACTTTCTGTGTTTTTAAAAAAGTTTATTATTTTTTATTCACTTCACTTAAACACTCTATGAACTCAAGTGGCTGAGCTGGACTAAAAACCTATCTGTAAAAATCAGTTCTTCTCTTATTTAAAGGGTTTTAATATAAACAAAACTTAAGATGGCTTGATCGCTTTATTATAAACAAAAGTATTTCATCACAAGTTTATTATTTTTTATTCACTTCACTTAAACACCCTAGGAACTCAAGTGGCTGAGCTGGACTAAAAACCTATCTGTAAAAATCAGTTATTCTCTTATTTAAAGGCTTTTAATATAAACAAAAGTGAGGATGGCTTGATTGCTTTATTATAAACAAAAGTATTTCATGACAAGATGAAATATTGCATCAGCCAGAATATTTGCTGACATAACAAATTTTAAGCTTAAAAAAAGAATCTTAAGACAAAACCATTCTTAAATCTTTAAGATACAATTTTGTTTACATTTACAATTTACTTATTGAATAAAAGGTGATCTTAACTTGCATCGATTTTTGGAAAAAGGCAAGCATACCTGCGAGTTCCCCCATCGATGTGTTCAAAAGTTGTTAGATTTGCACAAATGTTCGAAAAATTTACAAAGAAGTCAGAAATGCACAACAGAAAAAACTTTATTCTGCGATGAATTGGACAATCTATTTGATATTTCACACAGGGACGTTCTGCACCTAATCCGAATAGAGGAAGACAGCCAGTTCTTACTACTCCAGAGAGAAAATGGAAGACCCGGTTGCATGATTGACGTTGATGACGTCTGATGGCAGAAGCTGAAACGTAATCGGGAAAAAAAAAGAAAAACATAGGAAGCGCAAACTCGAGGAGAAGAAGCGGGAAAGAAGTATGATTTGTATAATAATTAAAAATTGGTTTAGCTTTGTTATTTGTGATCTTACGAGTATTATAATGTAGAAAGAGCACAGGCAAAATATCATATGAATTACAGTTTCCATGAGTATTAGTACTACCCAGATAGACAAATGTACCTTTTCTCCTCCTTTTGTGTTGTTCGACGAAACAACAGAAATTAAAGTTGACATGGCTAAAAAAATCCAGGAAGATGACCAGTTTGAAAGTGATAGCAGAAAGAGAGTATTTTTATCCAAAGAAGATATACAAACACTTATTAATAAAAATATCGTCGACTTTTTATCACCACCATCGATGAAACTTTCCCAACGTTTCAAAATTGGAACAGATTTTCTTTAAGTACATTCGGAAGATTGGAAATCTCAAAATGACTACACTGATGTTCTGAAAATCATTACTTCTCTAATAGTACTGAACGACACAGCTTAACATGCGGTTAAATTAATAACTGATTTTAACCCTATTCATGTCAGGCTGTGTCTTTGGGTCACTATTAAATTTCAAACCAATATAAATGATTTAAAACTTGTTTTAAAGCAAAATAAGTTAAATTTATTTTATTATTTGTCATTCTATTTCTGTAATATACAATTTATTTTTGTTTATGTTTTTATAATATTTACCTATTACACAAAATATTAAAATACAACATGAACTGTCACGTAGTGACTCTAAGACACTGGTATCTGCAAAAGACGTAATAATGGAAAACTCATCATGAAACCCAGCTTAGAATGCATCGACAGTATAATCAAAGAAGAGGCGTCAACTTAACTGTTCCTCTTATAAAAAAGGACGATTTTCTAAGCAATTCTGTGGTAATACTCAGAAACCCATGAATAACGAGCATTCACAGAAAAGTATAGTTTGTCTTAAATGTACAAATTAATAGTTTAATAACAATATCCACATTGCTTATAAATAATTTAATTTTTCTTTTTATTAAAAGAAATTTATTCTCCATGAACGATATTTTGTATTAAACTTTCTTTTTTTCAATAAAATAATTATGTTTTTTGTATTAGTGTCTCTAAGTCACACCGTGACAGTTTACGTTGTTCAAATAGCGTGACATGAATAGGGTTAATAGCCTCCTAACTAAAAACACTAACTAACGGGATTATCTCCTAAAAGGATATATGTATTTCTGATTGTTTGATTGAGAATTTAAAGATTTTACTTTTTTAAATGTAGATTATTCGGGACTATCGTAAGAAATATCCAGGATACAGTCGTGAAATTTTATTTTGGCCCTACGAGCAATAACTAAAGTAAAAACAATTATGAATAATAAACGGTGTTAAATTTAAATAAACAAAAAAAAAAATAAAAAAAAACAAATCTATTGATTAAGATTTTATTTTTTGTTGTTATTGTTGTGTTAGGAACGTACAAACTTTATACAATTTATAATTGGAAACATAAACTTTTTTCAAAATAATTAATTTTACATATGTATTTTCGAAAAAAGTATTTTTTTAAAAAAGTTTTTTTGCTCCACAAAAAATTTTGAGTTTCCGCATTTTTTACCCGATTTCGACACATAATATCTCCTTGGAAAGAAATGTTTATACTCATACGCCAATAAAAGATTGGAAAAAAAATGATTACATTAATTTCATTTGTTTTCGGAAAAAAATATTTCTTAAAAACAATAAAAATGTTGTAATTTTCGTATTAGTCAACCGTTTTCGACGAATGATATCACGTTGGAAAAATAAATTATAAGCCTAATGCGATATTATGTTTCGTTGATTAAAAAATCACACAAAATTGTCTTAATTTTAATTATTGTTAAAAAAAAAACAATTTTTTCCTATATGAATGTGTATTTCGAATGAAGTTTCGTTTTGCGGCACGTCTAAATATTAATATTTTTTCCTGAAATTTTCAGAATATAATTTTGGCATGATAAGAAACAAACGAGGGCACCGCACATATTCAATTTATAAAAAAAAAAATTGCGCATACAGTTAAGGGCCACCCTAATGTGCATTGCAGAGACAAAAAACCGACATGTGCACTATACGTTTATCTGGGTCAAAATGACCCGACATTTTCTACCATACGATTTGTATAAAGCATCAGTTTTTGTAGTAATTTTGTGCAATGCTTTCTAAATTCTCTAAAACTGTGAGTACATTGGAAGAGAGAGGCAGCATTATTCTGTCGTTGGAGTATGTACGCATACACGTACTAAAACGTGTTTTTTATGTGGATCTGTTGCGCATGTGCAGTAGGCCGGGTCGATTTGTGGGGAGGCAAAAAAATCGCCCATTGCTCTGTGAAAATCATATTCTAGGGATCAAAATAAGAAACTTTGCCGAAGTCCAAATGTATGATCGACCCCCACTAACTTTGGAGGCCCGACCTACCCATGCCATTGGCACACCCCCTGGAACCCCCCTGTGGGGCCTTTTTTTTGGGCCTTTACATGAAAAAATCAGCGAAATGGCTATGTTTTTTCTTTATTTTTATTTATTTATTTATAATAATATTTACTTCTTGTCTGCATTTCTCTTTTTCTCTGCGAACTTTCGATTTATCCATGATGAGAGGTTTGCCATGCTTATCTTTCATTTTAAAATCTTGGAAAAGAGCGGTTCCCAATGCCGATGCTACTCTATCAGGCACACTAAATCTGTCACATACCAAGGCAAAGTTAAAACAATCGTATCTCTCTGCGTATTGTGAACTTGTGCTTCTATCCATATCTTCTTGAACCGGTGGCGGTGCGTATGTTGAATCATCGGGATCTTGGTATGTTGGCATTAGGCTTGGGCATTTTAGTTCACCACAAAGATCGCTCTTTTTAGTTCAATCATATGTAAGGAACTAGTTCGTTCATTAAGTTCTTTTAGTTCGTTCGTTCTTTTTGTTCGTTGCATGTTTTACTTCGTTTGTTCTCTTAGTTCGTTAGTTCTTTTAGTTCGTTCGTTCTTTTAGTTCGTTAGGTCTTTTAGTTCATTTCGTTTACTCGTTCATGTCCAGGTATACAAAATGAAACAAACTTGGCATGAATATGTGATATCCATCAAATTCACAATTTGTATTAGTGCATAAACAAAAAGTGTCTCAAACCAAGGACACAAACCATAGCATGGTAAATTTAGTTATTCTTGCCTTCGTTCGTTTTGTTCCTACTCGCTGCAATATCAATTGAACTAAAATGAACTAAAAGAACTAAAAGAACGAGAAACACTGAACTAGTTCACATAGTTCATGAGTGGGAATCGTTCAATTGAACTAGTTCGTTCATGAACTACCCAAGCCTAGTTGGCATTGATGACATAGACGTTGCTCCTTGCTCTTCAGTTTCCATCACAACTGCAACCATTGTTAGTCTTCTATGATTATGTTGATCGTGCATGAACTCTTTGAGGCGTTCGGGAACCCAGACGCATGCACATGGAGCTGCCTTCAAATCGCATATACATGTTCCAATGTAAAAAATTGTTTCCAGAGATTTTACATACTCTGTAAATTGTTGGGTTTTGTTTCTTCTCTTGATTTGCTCTTGATACTTGTCAAGCAATTTATTAATAAGAGGATGGTGGATTCATTGTAAGTTTTTTGATTTGGAATGGTCAACTTTACTTATTATTTTTTTTTTAAATATTTTTTTATCTGAAATTAGCACTTCACACTTTGAGTTCTTCACAACGACTTAATGCATTCACAAAAACTGTTGCGTTATATATGGTCTACGAGACGAGGTAATAAGAATGAAATGGTAATTTCAATTCTACCTGCTGTGTCTTGTGGTGGCTTAAAAACGCACACAAGCAATTTTAGGATCTGCAATTGTGTCACAGTGATGCCTTAATTTTTTAAAAGGGTTGCGGTGCATTCCAGTGATACCTTAATTGTTAAAATGGTTGCATAAAACGCGCATTTCTTAAGAAGGTGCCATAAAATACCCACAAAAAGGGTTGTAAAAACAACCTTCATTTCTTAAGTAGTTGCTATAAAAAAACTACATAAGTAAGTTAACGACATGCAGCTGTGTCTTGTGGTGCAGAACATTGTGCAGTGTTCTTTTTGTTGTACACGTCTTTTAGTATTTGCGTTATATCATGCTAAAAATCAATTGGAAAAGCGATGCAACACTCCAATGAAACAATCAATAAAGCCGTATGCTATTCGGAAACTTTTCACACGTGGTAGAAACGAAGTTACTAACTTGAATACACTTATGTTGAAATATAATTGTCATTTTAGCTGTGACAAAAGGACAATGATATTTTGACAACTAGCAATTTTGACGTTTGAAATTTCGGTAGTGTATTAGCGCAAGAATTTAATTTAATTTGCAAAATTGTTAATTGTTTTTTTTTATTTTTGCTTGTGTCAAAAATTCTCTTGCCGATGTCAAAATTTATACTAGCCCCTGGGGCTTCTTGAATTTTTGACAGTCATATTCATCTCATAATTTGGCACCTCACTATTGCCAAATATTCTCATTCAGACTGTCAAAATTTCGTCATCCGAGTGAATAATTTCCGAATGGCACACGGCCTCATAATTGCTTTGAGCTTGATTGGTATGAAGCTAAAAAACCTTAGAGAATCGCTTCGAATGCCACAAGCTTAGGTAAAAAATAAATAAAATTTCCATTTCAAATGTGTTAATCGTGATACCTTCACAAATACCAACAATCTGATATATTGGAAGATTACGATGATAGTGATGGAGCAGATCCATCAATGCCCAGCACATCAAATGCAGCTCAATCGAAGCGACACTATCAATCGGTTATAAATATTTTATTTTATTTTCTCAACATTCATATAGAAATTACAAATGTTTTCTGCAAACATATATTTAAAAACAAATTATTGAAAACAAATTTTTGAGCTCTAGGCCAATTTAGACAACAAGACAATATGAAGAACAAAGAAGGCAACAACCAACAACAACAACAACAACGGCTCTGTATAGAGCAAATCACACAGCTTGACTATACAGACTGTTTGTTTGGCCGCTACACCAACTCATCAGTAGCCTTTGTATGACTTTACACTGTGATTCACTCAAGCTACTTAGGTTCTACTTGCACTGCCAATATGCCGAGAAAGTTACCCGGAATTTATTTTTTGGCAGAGAACGCTTGAATTTTGTAACTGAGTTCTTATCTATTTTTGATGCAAACTGTACCAAGGTTAACCTAGATCGTATCATACTTTTAGGCATAGCCTTAATTCATGTGCATCTTCGAAATTCGATCACAGCGGTTTACCGCTATTAGAGCATATTGAAGTTGTTGTTATTTTTGCTGTTGAATTTTGTTAATAATTCCTACAAGATACCTATCATTATTCTCAGGAGTATAATTTATTGGTTTTTCTTCAACACTTTCAAAATCATACAATTCATTCTTGAATACAAAAAGTTCTCTTAAATTTACTACCTTGCTATTTCCACATTCATTAATTAATTCGGCATAATCTTTTTGGGGCCAAAAATGTAGCTTTGGCTTCATCGCAGCTGTTTCCCAAATCAAGTTGTTTCCTAGTCGTTGAATACATCTTTTCGCTCTTCCTTGAATTTTTTCATTTAAGATTATCTGAAATGCATACTGCAATTATTCTTCATTCCTGGTCAGTTCTGCTGCGTCTTCCATCGATTTAATGAACTCCATAAGAATTAAGTCCTCCCCAACGTTAAAAGGTCTTAGGCGGCGAAAGTGGTTTAGTAATTGTTCTGAAGTAAGTTAATCCATCTGTTCCAGTTGAGCTGCGTGTTGAGCCAATGTTTGCTGTTGCTGTTGATTCATTTTTTCCAGTGGGGCTGTTTGTTGCGCAAATACTTGGGTTTGGCTTATCTGTTCTCTTAGTTGAGATATTTCAGCTTTTTTTGTTGGTTCATTTCGGCTTGAGATGTTTCCATGTTTTCGTCACTATCACTGCTCACAGCTTTTTGAGTACGATATTGATTCTTAGTAAAACTCATTCAAACAATTGTTCTACAGTTTTTCTCATTTGTCTCCAACTTTCCCAATATTTATTTTCATATATATTTTTTTTTTATAATTATTTATTGTCCTTCACTTCACTGGTGTTTATTATTAATTACGGTATTTCGATTTTTATGATTCCGTCTTTTTAGACAGAAATCCTGCCTACTGCGTCAGAAAACTGATCAACTTTAACCATGCACTGCCCAAAATGGCATAAATATTTTGTATTTTTCATACGCTGTGTTCACTAGGAAAAATTTTTTAATTTTGCCCAAACCTTGTACCCTATGGTAATTTTTCATGCTCTTTCATAATCTAGCCTCAGATTACCGCTGAAAATTAACGCAAAAAAATGCAAATTATGCATGTCATTTTTTAGAAAAGCGTGAATTTGAACATGAAGCGATTAATATAGGGTGCTAAAACTTGTATCTGGTGGTATATTGTATACCTCTATAAGATAGAATCGATAGTTAGATGAGATCCAATATGGCGGATTCAATATGTGGGCCAAAAGCAGTGAAAAATGGCTATTTTCAAAAATCAACCGATTTGTACCAAATTTGGTATATAGGGGTTTTTGGGTCCGCTGATTATGAATTTGAAGTCAGATTTGTTAAATTCAAGATTGCGGACAAAATTTTTAAAATTCAACCAATTTACACCAAATTTAGTATACAGGGGTTTTTGTAGTCACTGATTACGAAAATGAGGTCAGATTTGTATAATTCAAAATGGCTGATCCAATATGGCGGACAACATTTTTGAAATTCAACCGATTAACACCAAATGTGGTGTACAGGGGTTTTCAGAGTTACTGCTCACGAATATCAAGGCAGATATGTATAATTCAAGATGGCAGATCTAATATGGTGGACATATTTTTTTAAATACATTCTATTCATCCGAAATCTTATACTGACAGATCGTTGATTACGAATTTTACGGTAGATTTAGTCATATTCAAAATAATGGGATCAAGATATAAATTTGGTCACAACATATATTTTTCTAGTTTTACTGTTTTCACCTGTTTGCCGCATCTGGCATTTTCCACTCTTTGATACGTTGTCCAACTCATACCAACGTGGAGGTCGACAATAGTACAAGTCTTTGTATTTCTTTGGGTTTTTTTTTATTTTTTTTTTGTCAGCCATCTTGAATTTTACAAATCTGACTTCAAATTCGTAATCAGCGGATCCAAAAACGTCTATATACAAAATTTTGTGCAAATTGGTTTATTTTTGAAAATAGCCATTTTTTTACTGCTTTTGGCCGCCATATTGAAGCCGCCATATTGGATCTCATCTAACTATCGGCTCTATTTTATAGAGGTATACAATATGCCACCAGATACAAAGTTTTAGCACCCTTTTCAAAGAGCATGAAAAATTACCATAGGGTACAAGGTTTGGGCAAAATTAAAAAATTTTTCCTAGCGAACACAGCGTTTGAAAAATACAAAAGATTTATGCCATTTTGGGCCATGATCGGTTAAAGTTGATCACAAAAATATTGAAACACCGATTAGTTTGAGTTCAACTTAAGAACTGTCTTTATTACTTCAAATTTGCCTATATCTAGCCATGACATTAAGAATACATACAAATTGATTATTTGATAATTTTAATGCTGTTGTTTATTATACATTTTTGGTATTTGTTGGGTTTTGCTTTGTTAGGATTTTCTCATAGTTTTAAGAATGCAGATTTAATTTCAGGTTGTTGTGTCTGTGACGTGACTCGCGTGGAGTTACACCAAATGAGTTGCTTAACAATTTTTTTTTTAGTGGCATGGGCCATCTTGGCTCTCACTGGAACGCTCTTTTTGGCAAAAAACCATTCAAGCTGTTAAAGTACATTTTCCACATTTTTTATATATGAAGATATTTTGGAACGTTTTTTCACTTTCACGTGGATTATGAGTGCTATCTTACGTGTTTCGTTTTCTTCATCACACTCATCCACTCTTTCGTGTGCCCTGTTAAAAAAATATATTTGTCTTGATCGCTAATTCGTAAAATCACGATTGGCACTCTTATGCCAAAAAATAGCTTTTCCAAACGAATATCACCGTTTGAAAACCAATAAAATTATCGGGCCTGAGAGTGAAATTCTTGCTCTCAATCTATTTTTGCACAGTGATAAGCTATTACGTCTTGGTGAACGACTCGCCTTCTCCCCAATTCTATCATATGATGAAAGACATCCCAACATATTGATATATAATTGCAAATTTTCACGTCTTTTAGTAAGTTTTGTCCATGAGATTTCGTTTCATGGAGCGAATCAGTTAGTGCTTAGACTTATTCGAATGCAATGCACGTGCTAAAACCCTCATAAAATCAACACTACACAACTGCAAAACTTTTTGTAGTATACATGAATTGACAAAGAACACAAATAATGGCTGCGCTGCCAGCTGAGCGAACTGTCATCTAACTGCCATTTCAGTCCACTGGTATTGACTTCGCGGCCCCCTTAGACATAAAAAGCTACATAGGACGATCTTATCGAATAAGTAAAGATTACGTTTCTTTGTTTGTGTGCTTTTCTACTAAGGCAATTCACCTTGTGGCTACTGGCGACTTATCAATCGCTACTTTTCCAACAGCCTGCCCAACAAACGTGTACTCCGAGAATGGTACAAACTTTTTTGGAGCCTCAAATTCTTAAATAAAGGATTTCAAAGCTTTCTTAAGTGCGTCACATAATGCCATACTTGCAGATTATGCTCATCAAGTAATTGCGTGTCATTTCATTGGGAGAATGCTTTCACAGCTGGTGCTCCTAATATGGGAGGATTATGGGATGCTGGAGTTAAAAGCTTTAAAATGCATTTCAAAAAGATGACTGGAAGTATGAAGTATACTTTCGAAGAATTCTCTACTTTGCTTGGTCGAATCGAATCATGTCTTAATTCAAGACTACTTTCCGCCATGTCCGAAAATCCATCTGATTTTCAATCTTTGACACCAGGTCCTTTCTTGGTAGGCGGCCCATTACTATCGACAGCAGAGCCAGAAATAATTGATCAGCCTATGACTATTATTAACCGTTGGCAAAAAGTGCTGGAATTGATGCCCAGGAGATAAATCTTCAGGAAGTCAGTGCCATGCTAATAGATATACGACGTCCGTCATAACTCTCCTGGGCGTCACTTCCATGACTCCAGACGCGACCAATGTCCAGTCATAGTAGTTTCAACACCGGTCGCACACCATAATTAAGTGTATATTTAAATTAATAAATATACAGTATGGATAGCAACCAATGCTGGAACGCAAAAGTACCAATTGTGGATGATTAGTTGGGTCACCATCCACATTTGTTGTTGGAAATCGAGACCCATCTAACATCTCTGACAATGTGGGGCATTGCCACCCGGTTGTTTAGCGTAACTCCACTCCCATCACAGACCTGTTCGCGACATTGAATTACCACAGCCAGCACGATACTCCCCAAAGGATCAGCACTGCAATAGTCTTGTTTTCGTCCCGCTTTTCAAACTGGTACTCCAAGGCTACTAAGATATACTCTTCACACTCGGAGTATCAAATTGACACCTCTTGTCCTCGTCCCTCTTTTAAACCTGGTACTCCGAGGCTACTAAGATATACTTTTCACACTCGGAGTACCCAAATTTGACACCTCTTGTTCTCCAATTTATGCACCGTTTTTAACTTGCCTCTTATAAGACATCCTCAAGACTAATGCCAATGTGTCAGCGCTAACAAATTTTAAGGATCAAGTCAAACTTTCCACCCACTTCCCAGATTGGGCGACCAACTCCAGGATCTGGGTAGTCCCTCTACATTTACACAAGACAGGGCGAACCCGTCGCCTGCGACCATCCTCCTTTACCCTGGCTTTGGACAGGCTGCTCGTGAGAACAGGCGCAGTTGGACGGGAGGTGTGCACTTTGATACTGCGAGGTCGGTACGGATCCAGTGTCCACCTTGAGACGACAGCAATGGTCGAGTTGCGGTTGGAGGTCGTCACGCCGTTGAAAAGAAACATAAACTAAGCCGATCCGAGCATTTTTAAAAAGTGACCGGTGCGACTCCTGCTGGGTGCGAATGTCTACGCACGTGACATGGCTGTCTCCCGATGGCCCAGAATTCCATTTTTGGCTGAGTCTTATCAGGACAGGGTGCCTAGTAACGTCTTGCATTCCTGCAAGGCGGGCAGCATATTGATTTCACCGGGAGCACCATGTGCCTTGTCGGCACAGCATTTTTATGTCAATTTTTCATATTTTGCTTTGGGCAGTGCTTCTCGCTGCCTTTGAAAAACTTTGTTAGTTTTTAAGTAAGACAGAAATAAAATGACCTCGGTCAATATACATAAGATGAAACGCCGCGTTTTCTTTAAAAGTTTTTCTAGTTTGTGCTCTCCCCAGTTTTTCTTATTTAGATAAATAAAGAGTGCTTTTTTCCCTCTACGATATCGATAAAAACATTCAGGTCATATTAAATTTAAATCAAAATAAATTTAATTTTAGTTGAGTTTGAACTTTACTCGGGGGTTCCTTAGTTAGTTAAATTAAAAAACAAAACCTCATAATAACACAAAACTATATTGCTTCGTTTTTATTGATAAACATTTAAATTTTGTTTATAAAAATATGTTTGTTTTATTATACTAATTGTTGTTGCGTGCACAAATAGAAAAAAATGACTTAATCTGCAAAATGGTTGAGATCAAATCGAACCATTGTTAAGCTCTTGTTCGTCTATGCACTTCTCAGTAAAGATAAATTGGGTTTGTACTAAAAACAGGGTGATGCAATAATAAAACTGTACAGTGTGAATCAACATTTCCATTTCCACAAAAGTTGTGGACCAGACAATATTCCGCCTATTTTTCTAAAAATGTGCGCGCCAAACCTTGCGGAACCTCTTACGAAAATATTTAATTTGTCGTTAAATAGTGGTGAGTTCTTAGATGGGTGGAAGGTATTTTTTATTGTTCCAATCCACAAAGGTGGTAGTAGACAAGAAGTTTCAAATTATCGACCTATATCTAAACTACCGATAATCCCAAAAATATTTGAAGCAATTGTAAAAAGATGCGTTTATAATGTTATAAAAAATTCCATAACTGAATATCAACATGGCTTCGTGAGTGGTAGGTCCACATCTACTAATCTAACGCTTTTTTCATGCTTTTTACGGAACAATATTGAGGAAGGGAAACAGATAGATGTCGTATTCACAGATTTTGCCAAGGCTTTTGACAGAGTTCAACACTATGTCTTATTTAACAAGCTTGCTGCAATGGGTTTTCATTCGACATTTTTTAAATGGCTTTCGAGTTACTTAATTGGACGTCAGCAGTTTGTGAAAATTGGTAATACAATTTCAAAAGTAGTCTATAATTTTTCGGAGTTCCTCAAGGAAGTCATCTTGGACCATTACTTTTTCTCCTTTTTATTAATGATTTGCCAAATTGCATTCTTCATTCCCAATGCTTGATGTATGCGGATGATGTGAAGATTATTAAATCCATCGAATCTTCAGCTGACTGCCGACTTTTGCAGCAGGATATTGACCGGTTACAAGGGTGGTGTTGTGTTAATAAACTTAATCTCAATGTAGATAAATGTAATGTTATGTCTTTTAACATGACCCGAAGTAAAATTCTGTTTGAGTACTCTATTCTAAACAATGTTTTGTCTCGAGTATGTAGTAAGTTGGATCTTGGAGTCTTATTTGATGAAAAGCTTAGTTTTACAAAACATTTTGATAGAATTATATCCAAATCTAACGCAATGTTGGGATTTGTTTTGCGTAATACAAAAGATTTTAAAGATCCTTATACCTTAAAGTCTATTTTTATTTCATTAGTTCGTTCTCTTCTGGAATATTGTTGCATTATATGGGATCCCTATTATAATGTACATATAAAAAGGATTGAAAATGTTCAAAAGCGATTTACTAGAATTTGTGCGTATAAACTCAACTGGAATTTTGCACCGACTTATCTAGAGCGCTGTGCACTTTTTGGTTTGAAAACACTTCAAATAAGAAGAAAGTATCATTTAATAATGATGGCCAGAGATGTCATGATGAGCCATATCGATTGTGCTCAAATTCTCGGCCTTTTTAAACTCTATGCTCCTGAAAGGTATATAAGGCAAAGAGGGCTGTTTTATATTTCTTATCACAGAACAAACTATGGAAGCAGTGATGTTGTTAACAATGCGAGTGTTGCATTTAACTCTGTGTGCGATTTAATTGATGTCAGTCATGACAGGGAAACTTTTAAGAACAATCTATTGTCTATTATTTAATAGTAACTTACAAAACCTTATTTTCTTTCTGTGTATATATATACTATTATATTGTAATCTTATTTAGTAATCTATAAGACTTGTGTCGCTAGATGATAATAATAATAATAACATAAATATAAAAAATGCTTCATTTTTGTGGAACTACCACACAAGCACAAAAAGAAAACCTTGAATCATAAACCATTCGTAACTACGATTGTGAATCAAGATTTACTGCATAAAGGAAAAAAATAATTTTTTTTCGGCCATTTGACTTTATTATCATTTTTATTACAATTTTAAAAAGTCTGTGTAATAAACACATAAATAAATCTGATTAAAATACTTACAGCTCAAAATCGTTTTGATACAGAAAGTTAAAAATGAATACATTATTGTTAATATTCGTAAAATTTGTATTTTTTACATTTTATTGCATTTTTTTTTTTGGGCAGTTTGAATAACTGAGCGCTTCTTTGTTGAATTCTAGAGGCATAACACCTAAATCGCCGCAAAATCTATTTTTTGCTATCTGCAGGTATTTTTTGCCTTTTAGGGATACTAACCGTTTATCTTGAATAATCAAAACATTATCAGCTTCCTGGGTCGCTTTGGCACTTCCAAAAACTGAACTAGTTGTAAGATCTTCTTCGTTTCTCTCTTTACGCGGATGTACAACCAATGTTACATGGACATTTTTCTGTGTGGCAAAGGAACGAAATGACGAAATTATTTCATCTTGCTCCCAAAACTTGTCTTTCTTGTAGTTACCTGAAATTCCCATCATGAATTGCAAGTTATCAATTATAACATGGTTGATATCGAAAACATATCTTGCATGCTCAATGGTTTCCATTACAACCTGAATAGATTGTTGCCCATGAAACGTCATAAAATATAAAGGATATTTCTCAAACTCGGTAGCCCAGTGATCAAACTCATTTAAGTGTTTTTCTAATGAATAGCCCACAAATTGTCTTAAAAGTGTAGCTGCCAATCTTGAATTCCTGATCTCAAAGGAGCCCCAAAGGGTTGACACACCCTGAAGTGCTAAATCTAAAGAGTATTCGCTCATAAAAGTTGTTTTTCCACTACCAGTTGGTCCAGTAATTATTGTCAATTCACCTTTGCGATGCCCTTTAAGCAGTTTACTAAGAACAGGAAAACGTTTCCACTTTACACCATTAGCCTTTTCTATATTTTGTAATTCGCTCAATACGTCTTGTTTTAGAGTTTCGAATGTTGTTATGGATTTGTGAAGTACAGGTCTTGCGTTCACCAAAATTTTTCGAAAATCGAGACCTCTTTTATATGCTACGTATGGCGAAGGTTCTCTTGCAGTGGGGCGAATAAGTAAACAGCGATTTTCGTTTAATTTTTGTGAGATAGTACGCGCAGCGTCCCAACCAGCTGAATCAAAATCAAACCAAAAAACTAATTCAGTGAATCTTTCTAAGCCCGGCAAACATTCTTGTGGTAAATTTATCAAAAAATATGGAAGGCAAACGACAGCATCTGAAAAAAGAACTTCAAGTAGAATTAATAAAGCCAACAAAAATAATTAGGGAAAAATAACTTTTAAATTTAATTATTAAATTTATTTATTAGCAAAAATATTTTTATAAATATTGTGTTTTTCGTTTTATATGTTTTTATTTATATATATAAATCTTAAAAAACATAAATGAAAAAAACAGGGTATGACAACGAGTATGATAATATGATACGAGTAAGTATTTACATAAGATTAAATTATTATAAATCAACAATCAATGGGGGTATGGATAGGGGACCGTCCCGCAGTTCCAATTCCGTATTGCTATAATTAATTAAATAATCCCGTAAAACGTGTTATACGTCCCGCATATCCCGAATTTTCCGTATTTCCAACCAACTCTAACCAACGCACCCAAGTACCAACGTACATTCCAAGTACACAATAAACACCATTACCATACCATTAAAAAATTGCCTGGCCATCGTCCAGTAACTTCTTTGTTTGACAGGAAAGAACACACCTACAGAACGAGTTCTTTCGTTATATTATGGACATCGGAAAATTCTAAACTTAAAGTTGACACGTCACGCTCAAATACTTATTGTACCATTTTATATGGGCAGTAGGGGATTAAAAAAAAATGTTTTCGAAAATAAACCGAGCTCGTTCAAAAATGGGATGGTTATATCAAAATATGAAAACCAAAATTTAAAATTTTTTTTTTTAATTTTTAGATAGTGCTAACAGCGGTTTTCTGTTTTAGTTGAAGAAAATCGTGGAAAAGCTTTAAATTTGAAATATTCATATCTCTTTCATTTTTAAACATAAAATTATGAAACTTTCATGGCATACGTACAATAGACCATTATTAATAAAAACATGTTAAAACTTTGGATTCTAGATCAAAAATTTTTTTATGTCCTTGAGGGTTAAAAAAAGAATCGCTTGTAACTATGTTTCGGATGGGAAAACAATATTTTTTTTAATGAAAACTCATTCCTCGAAAACCATTCTTCAACATTATTTTGTAGACGTCGAATTAACTTGGATAGTACAGCTATGGGGAACTAATGCTGTGGGGAACTTTTAACAAAAACATGTTAAAAAAACTAAAATAAATTTTATTCTGCCTTTTTAGTCAAAATTACTAGTGATAACCAGTGGTGGATCTACATACGGGCTGAAAGGGCTATAGACCCCCATCTCCGCCCTTTTAGAATTTTTTATATGGGAAAAATTGCCCTAAAAGCCATTTCAGGCCATCCCCCCTCGGGCTACAAAACTGTAGTTTCAGACCCCCCCCCCCCCTCGGGCGAATCCTAGGTCCGCAACTGGTAATAAACCCCCGAAAATCGGGTACAGGTTCCTACAATTCGCATTAGAGTGAGTTTGTGTCTCAAGTCTTTTTGCCTTTTTTTCAACTTTAAACGCTCATACCCATTTGGGTGTGCATATTAGATAGGAGTAATTTTTTTTCCATGCTAGTAATATCCAGTTTCGAATTCTTCATGAAATTTTGAGTAAAAAAACTTCTTGTGACCATATTTTTCCGATGAAATTTACCCATCGAAAAATCGTTTAAAGATTCGTATAGAATAATTTCATAAAGCGTTCGCTTCTTACTGTTTGACTCGTTCACTGATCGACCCTCAGCTTTATTAAATATTAAAAAGGGTTTTCTCTAATCGGGACCACCTATGAAAAATCTAACAATTTTTGGCTTACCTACAGCTCAAGAGCTTTTTAATGATATATCAATTGTTGCCGTAGAGTTTTTATGATATTCTTCTATAAAATTTAGATTTAGTAAGAAAATGTCACTCATCTGAGAAATATGATTTTAAATATAAAGTAAAACTTCAGTAAGTTGTGTATTACCTTGATTGGCTAAAGATTTGCATGGTAGGACTGAATAAAGAAAGATTACTATTACTAACAAAAAGAGAAACAAAAAAGGTGAGTAAAGAAAATGACAATAAGAGCGGCAACATACCTCCCACCTTGTACCAGGTGACTAGGTTCAACATTATTTAAAAAGTCAAAATGATACAATAGTTTTAGATAGATTACTTAAGCGATTGTTCAAATTTCCAATTCATATAAAATTGAAACGATTTTGATAAGCCTTACAAGTCTTTTTTCGCTGGTAGCAGACACAACTGACATGTAAAGCTTCTTGAGAATAAGAACATTACGTTCATCACCGTTCGGAGTCGGCGTTAAACATGTAGGTCCCTCTCTCGGTCAATTGTGTACAAACTTAATAACACGAACAACACAATTGATCATAAGAAGCTAGTTCAAAGTCCTTTCAAGGGCTGAAATGGCCAGTTATTTATTTATTTTTAATTTTTTTTTTAGCAGACACAACTTCAATTGTGTACAAACTTAATAACACGCACAACACAATTAATCATAAGCAGCTAGGTCAAAGTCCCTTCAAGGGCTGAAATGACCAGTAATTTATTTATTTATTTAGATGTATCCCTTCGGTGATTTGGATCCACGGCCAGGTGCAAATGTAAGAGTATGGCCCAGCGAAAGCAACGCACTTTGCAAGAATAATCTAGCGAATATTACGCGACTTCGAGGAAAGTCCCCCATAGACTGTTGTTAAGGTCTGCGAGTCAACAGCTGGCATTTGACGCAATTGCGATATAATTTTCTTACAAGATTGTGTGCGTCTATTACCCAAAATCGACGTAATAAAATAGCCAGCATACTTTGAGGAAATGCATGCAATGTAAAGCTATATACTCCAGTAATGATTAAAATAGCAAACGGAGACTTTTTAGGCAGCAGTATTGGAAATTGTTGGTCAACAGCTAATCTAGCGAGTGTTATGCGGCCTCCTACCCGGAGAAGTCCATATTCGTCGAGGAAAGGCGCTAAACGCAGTATGTGGTTTCGTCTAGGTATTGATCTTTGATCCTTATAGCAGTAAATTTCTTTAGAAAGCCGTAGTTTTGTGAGTATTTGACTAAGGCATATTCTGCTGCAGATAAGTCTTGAACAAATAGCGGCCCAGTTCGTAACGCAGCATTTGAGCGCTTGGCACGTAGGCTGTTGATGAAGCGCATCTGTGCTGCTGTGACTCTTATTTACTTTCGATATGATGAATATCGGTTCAGCAACTTCCAAACTTCTTCATTTTGAGCAAAATACATATTTATTTTACTTGTACGCAATTCTAAGTCAGTGTGGTACTCGTTTTCGCTAGCCACCACAATTTAATTTAATAGATTTGTTGGTGAAACACCTCGCGAAGCGCAATCTGCAGGGTTGCATTCCGGGCGTACATGATTCCACCATTCATCAGGAAACACTTCTTGGACGTCGCACAATGGGGCCAAAGTCCCAAAATTTGTGATTAATTCAAAGGAGCCCTCTACGCATAATCTGTGCATATGGTAATACGTATAATAATAACATAGTTAAAAAATGCTTCTCTCTAAAATAGTTTTAGTGGAAAAAATTGTTTTACGGTATTTTACGAATAGAGGTAAAACTGTGTTTTCGATATTTCAATTATATAAATAGAGTTTATATGAAGCAACGGTGTTGAAATCTAGAACACTGATTTGTTTTAATAATTCAACTTTAGAAAATAAATTTGGATCACATTTGCCAAGTTGGCGCCTTAGTTCCCATATAGACGAACAGCTATTTTGACCCTTCTGAAATGATACAAAAATGCATTGTTTTGTCAACAAATAGTCCAACTTACCTACATGGTCTTGACCCCGCACATATTAAGGATATTCAAAATTAAATATTTATTTGAAAAACAATGAATATTTAATAAATATGATTCTACACAAATTTTTCTCTACAACAACATATATAATATCTATTATAATTTTATTTATAAGTTAAATTATTCAAAATCAGCATCTACATCGCATTCGTCACCGATTTCGTCATCACTATCAACATCATCGTCTGTCATTTGCTCATTGATTTTACTCACATTTATTGTTGGACATATGAGCAAAGCTAAGGCTGTTTTAGGAAGATGTCGTAATTTTGTTTTTGTATAGGTTCCTCAAACTTGAGATTTTGGAATCTGATGTTATCAGAAATTTATTTAATTTCACAAAAAGATAGAAGTTTCAAGCATCGTTGTTAACGGAACGGTGGTGCAACCAAAGCCATTTATTAAATACCTTGGTGTAATGCCCACAAAAAATCATCCGACGCATGTATAGCCCTATCGAGGATAATGCTTAATACGAGAGGCCCCAAACAAGAGCGAAGGACACTACTCCTTAATGTAGTATGATCCATCGTGATGTATGCATGGGTCAACGGTATGGGCTTCAGCAATGAAGACGAAGTCTTACCGGCGAGGTATTGACTCTGTTTACAGACTCGGCGCACTCAGGGTATGTTGTGCCTTCAGAACAGTTTCGGAAGATGCAGCATTAGTCCTAGCAAGGTCGATACTCATCGACCTTCTCGTGGATGAGACGCTTCTGACGGCCAATAACAACGCGTCCATTTGCAACAAAGTTGCTAGAGAAAGAAGCATGCTGGAATTGGCAAGACCGCTGGAATAGATCTTTGAAGGGTCGCTGGACATACCAGCTTATCCTGAACATGGTGCAAAAGAAGTCACGGCTCAGTGAACTTCTATCTGACACAAATTTTGAGCCAAGGGTGCTTTAGAGCATACTTGTTTAAATTTAAGCACGCAGTAAATCCATACTGTTCACACTGCTCTTCAAATACAATTGAAGATGCAAACCATGCTTTATTTGAGTGCCCCAAGTTCGATAACGCCCGCCTTGAGGCTTCGAACAGTCTACGGGAAACTGTGACATAACAGAACTTGGTGTCGCTAATGTTGCGGCGGTACAACGAGGTTTACAAAGGGCCGAAGTTTCAATGTGGAGGTTCAGGCTAAGTGCGTAAGAATATCACACTCCTACCTGCACGATGACGTCTTTTGAAGGATCCCCCTTCCTCTTGAGCTTCTTTAAATAACGACAATTGCTCCTTGAGTAGGCCTGACTGACTTTTTATCAATTCGATATCAGATTTCAATTTCGCGTCTGTAATGCTTGCTGTTAAATATCTTTTACTAGCATTTTGCGCTGAGTTTCGAATTTTCACAAACTTAGCTGACATTGTGCACGTGTTTAATATTAATTTAAGCTCACCAGCTTTGTTGTACATAAAATGAACTGCTCAACTTGCCCTTGACTTTTTTGTTGTACAGATTAGCTCAATGAATAACACCACAACAATTACAATGTTCCGTTACTGCTTACTTTTAAGTTGTTTCATTGCTAGCGCTTGAAGAAATTTCATACAAATATATTGCTTATGAAATCGTTTTTAATGATTAATGATTTAATGATGAGATAAATATTTATTACTATCGTGAATAATAAAACGAAAATTTGTCTCGAAAGACCAAAAATATTGCCTTGATTGGCGAAAGATTTGCGTTTTAGGACTGTATAAAGAAAGACGCGTGAAAGAGAAACAAAAAAGTGATTAAAAAACGGCAATAAGAGCGGCAACAAAATGCGTTGAATGAGCATAGTATAAAAACAACGCTATGTATGTTGTAGAGATGCGTCGTTCCAAACCTGTTTAGTTCGCGGAAGTATGTTCACAGTCGGACATAGTTCCAAATGTTTCTTCCATCCATTTTTAGCATGTTCAAACAGTTCTGGCTTGCAAGTTTTTTTTTTAACAAGCAATATGAACCGACATCTCTTTCACACATACAATGGCTTTCACAAATTTTGTGATAGATTACAAGTGCAAATATGATGTTTGCAAAAAAACGAAACAACTGATGTGTGAAATGATAAGATGACATTTCGTCGTTCTAGTAGCGCGCAATGCTCTGTTTATTTCGTTTTGAACAGGCTTTCATTCAATCGAATGGAACTGCGGAACTAGATAGTTCCGCGGACATGCTACAATCTGCTGTATATGAGTTGCATGAGTTTCATTCAATCAAATGGAACTGTGGAGTTAAATAGTTCCGTGGACATGTTTCAATCTGCTACATATGAGATGCATGAGTTCAATCAAATGGAACTGCGGAGCGAGATAGTTCCGCGGACATGTTACAATCTGCTATATATGAGATGCAGAAGTTTCATTCAATCAAATGGAACTGCGGAACTATATAGTTCCGGGACATGTTTTGCAACTCGAGAGTACCCAATTTGTTATTTTTAAGCACTTATAAGTAACATACGAACGGACGGACAGACAGACGGAAATGGCTAAATCGACTTGGGTGGTGATGCTGATCAATAATATACACATCTGGACAAAAGAATAGGTACATCCCCTAAGAAATGGTTTTTGATCAATATGTAATAGTTTAATTGAAAGTTAAATATTTATTTAAAAGAGTTTTTCTTCGTGTTTTTTTATTCAAGAGTGTAGTTTTGGAATTTGTGGCGTCCGTGGCGTAGTTGCTTAAAGTGCGTGGTCGCTATGTCAACGAACTTGGAGACCCAGGTTCGAACCGCAGCAGCGACAGAAAATTATTTGAATTAAAATAATTTTTCTGTACGGCCGCCACCTCTCTGCAGACAATGGCAAACCTCAGAGAGTAATCAAAATGCCATGTTAAGCTTCTTGAGAATAAGAACATTTCGTTCATCGCCGTTCGGAGTCGGCGTTAAGCCTGTAGGTCCATTTCTCGGTCAATTGTGTGTACAAACTTAATCACACGCACAGCACAATTGATCCTAAGAAGCTAGGTCAAAGTCCTCTCAAGGGCCGAAATGGCCAGTTATTTATTTTTATTTTTTTTTATTAGTTTTGGAATTTTTCTTTAAAGGTTTGTAAAATAATTTTAAATTTTTAAGCCTTCATAAAAGACTTTGGTATCTGGATGGGTCGCGGTGATCATTGTGCACCCGAAGAAAAGCGGATTGCTATTGAAATACGTTCTGGAGGAAATGGATATAGAACGATTGCCAAAATTCTTGGACGTTCTCGAAATTTTGTCGCAAATGCTTTTAAAAAAAAAAAGTTGGAAAAAAATGTGGAAGAAAACGGAAAACCACATTAAACGATGACCATCGCATTAATATAATAGCGAAAAAGGACCCTTTTACAGCTTCAAGAACAATAGCAGCAGAATTAGGCAATAAAGTATCTTCAAAGACTATTCGACGAAGGTTAGTGGATTCAAAGCTCTATGGCAGAATAGCCCATAAGGTTCCACTCCTTCGTAAGAAAAACTTACACGCGAGGAAAGAATTTGCCAAAATTCATGCCTCATGGTCAGGAGATGAAGGAGTCAAACAACATCCTATGGAGCGACGAGACCAAAATAAATTTGTTTTCTAATGATGCCGCAAGGAATGTTCGTCGCGCAGGTAAAGATTTTGAACCGCGGTACACTAGGAAAACGGTCAAACATGGTGGCGGAAACATTATGGTCTGGGGGTACTTTGCCCACTATGGCGTTGGCCCAATATTTCGTATTCAGGACATTATGACCCGATTCGAATTTGTGGAAATATACAAGGAATACAAGGAATGATGTTGCCTTACGCAAGTGAAAAAATGCCCTTAGTTTGGCGGTAAAAACAAGATAATGACGCCAAACACTCATCAAAGTTGGTAAAGGATTTTTTTAAGGACAACAAAATCGACTGTATGTCCTGGCCCAGTCAATCACCCGACCTCAACCCGATTGAAAATCTTTGTGGTGAATTAAAGAAAAGAATATCTAACCAAACATTTAAAAATAAGAACGATTTGTGCCAGCATTTGGTTTCGTACATGCCTAGAAGGATTCAGGCTGTTTTGAAGAATAATGGCAGATATTCAGGATACGGGTTTGTATTAAGCTGAGTTATTCTCAAAACAATAAATAAAATTAAATTATCTAATTTTTTCTTTAGAAACTGCCGCACAGTGTTCGAAAATGCTAATTTACGAGTTACTTTAATTGTAATTGCTATAACTACTGTAATATTGGAGATAGGGTCTTGAAATTTGGTAAGCCGGTAGACAAGGACTGTTTAAAGTACATTTAAAAAAGTAGGTGGTATTGAATAAAAGGGCGTGGCACCGCAATATATACACTTTAACTTGGCAAATATTGATAATAGGGTGTTGAAATTTTGCACATGAGTTTGCGTGGTCTTTTGTAAACAGGTTGCAAAAAGTGGGCGTTAATTTGAAAAGGGGCGTGGCTTTTCATAAAATGCTATACGCCTTGCAATATCACCGCAAGTGTAATGAATGTAAAATATACCGACAAAAATGGTGTTCAAGCATTTTCAGCAGTAAGGGCACCATGTATAGTTAGTATGGCCAGATTTGACTACAAATTGCATTAAAGGAATCAAAAATAGGCACAGAATAAAAATCACGAAGGCCTGACCAAAACGAACTCGGTTATCCTTCAACAGGCACTACGCTATAAAAAGCAACAGCTGATACTGCTTTTTCTCGTCGTGGTATTGTGCATGTTAAGTCCAAAATAAATGAAAATGCTATACAAGTTAGCACGTTGGCAAAACTAGGCGAAGTAATTGGAACTCTCCATACTGAACACACCACCAACTATGATATGACCAACCAGGATACTTCTCAGTTTTTTCGTGGCTTCCCTAACCAATAGCTCTAATAATGTTGTTCTTTGCACCAATTTTGGAAGATCATTTAGTTCCTCTGTTAATGTAACAAAATATTATTCTCTTTTATTGTATTATTTCAGTTTAATATACTCTTTTTTTATAGACTTGTACAGGGTGTTTTTTTTAGGGGTTTGTTTTTCGAATAGAGATAAAACACAAGAAAATCGTTTTAATGTCCATCAATTTGGCTTTATTGGAAGGATAATTTTATGCCATTAATGTTTAAATATGATTTCGGGCATGTGGCCGCCGCGGCTGGCTCGAATAAAGCCAATTCTACAGGTCCAATTTTCAACCACTTTTTCGAGCATATGGGGCCGTATGTCGGCAATAACGCCACGAATATTGGCCTCCAAGTCCCCTAACGTTTCTGGTTTGTTGGCGTAGACGAGCGACTTCACATATCCCCAAAGAAAATAATCCAATGGTGTCAAATCACACGATCTTGGTGGCCAATTGACAGGTCCATTCCGCGAAATTATGCGCTCATCGAATGTTTCCTTCAATAAATCGATTGTGACGTGCGCTGTGTGGCATGTAGCACCGTCTTGTTGGAACCACAACTCATCCACATTCATGCCATCCAATTCGGGAACAAAATATACCGGTCTTCATTAACGGTAACTGACTCTCCAGCATTATTTCGGAAGAAGTATGGCCCAATGACTCCACCAGCCCATAGAGCACACCAAACAGTCAGTTTTTGTGGATGTAATGGCGTCTCAAGGATATCATGTGGATTCTCTTCACTCCAAATGCGGCAATTTTGCTTGTTGACGTAGCCATTCAACCAAAAATGAGCCTCATCACTGAACAAAATTTTGCGATGAAAATCAGCATCGAGATCAATCTCATTTTCGGCCAATTTGCAAGCGTTGTTCTTTTGTCAACCTGTTCATGATGAAATGGTCATGATTATGTTCAACTGAACATAAATGACACTAGAGTTGCCAGAATTGACCACAAAATGCCAGTTTTATCTCTATTCGAAAAACAAACCCCTAAAAAAACACCCTTTATATTATTACAACGAAGAAAATTTTTCAAATTATGCACGCGTTATTTACGACTAATTTGCCACTCTTTAAATATGTTAAGTTCATTTAATTCAGAAATTCCTTGTTTCAAAGACAATATCTATAATTTAATTCGAATTCTTTCTAAACAAAAAACTGGGTTTAAAATTTGCCACTTAAATGCTCAGAGCTTAGTAAAAAAGATTGATGAGTTAAGATACGTTATTGAAGGTTCTAGTATGGATGCAATTTGCGTAAGTGAAACTTGGCTCAATCTGCTAGCTGAAAGCAATTTTATGCAAGATATGCAAAGCTTAGGACTTGTCCCAGTAAATAAAACTATGCCTACTCATTTTACCAAAAGCAATAATTCTTTGCTGGACCTTTTCTTTCTGAACACTGAAATAAAAATTCTTCTTTATGATCAAATTTCTGTGCTTAACTTCTCAAAGCATGATCTGATTTTCCTTACCTATGATTTTCAGTTCACTGATAAGAACCATTGCTTTAGCCTCCGCGACTTTAAAAACATTTATTATGAACGCCTTGAAACTGCTGTACGTAATGTGAACTGGGAACTGATTTACGAAATGGGCTCAGTCCATGACCAAGTGGAATTTCTCAAAAGTAACGCCAACAAGCTCTTTAGCGAATTTGTTCCTCTTAAGTGCAAAAAAACCAGACAAAATCAACGGCCTTGGTTTTGCAAGACAATTGAGAATCTCATTTTGCAGCGCAATAGTGCATACAATCGGTGGAAACGGTTCAAAACCTTAACCTTATGTAATGAATTCAAATCCTGCGATCGAAAGTTACAAGGGAGGTAAAAGCTGCAAAAAGCAATCATTATGTTCGTAAATTTGAATCTGCAGTGGGTAGTAAGCAAAAGTGGCGAGAGATACGCAATATTGGTGTTTGTAAAAAAAAACACTAGTTCTTGTGATATTGTAGATGCTGAGGATTTAAATAAAAAATTTGTCAATATTCCAATGTCTGTAGTCACTCACAACGTCTATCTAAGCATTATTAGCGCATTTGACCCCAGTTGTAGCTTCAGTTTTTCTTGTATCAGTCAAGATGATGTTTTAAAAAGATTCCTATCAATCAGATCAAATGCTGTTGGATATGATGAAATTAATCCAGTTTTCTTAAAAATCCTGCTTCCGAAAATACTCCCTTTCAAGTTTCAACTCATGTTTTTAATACCGTCCTCACCAAATCAGTCTACCCGGAGGAATGGAAAAGAGCAAAAATCATCCCTGTGCCAAAATCGCAGAATGAGTATCGTCCAATCGCAATCCTTTCGTTCATATCCAAAGCATTGGAGTCGTTATTAAATCAGCAAATTAACAGACACCTCCTCAAATATGACCTTATAACTAACAGAAAATCAGGATTTAGGGCCAAGCATAGCTGTATAACTGCTCTCCTTGATGTGACTGAAGACTTGCGTGTGGGTTTGGATAGTAACGAGGTGGGTTTTTAAGTTCTACTGGATCATTCAAAAGCCTTCGACACTGTCGACCATCACATTTTACTGACAAAGCTTTCCAAAATGTTTAATTTTTCATCAACTGCTGTGAACCTCATTGCGTCATTGCGTCTCGAATGGGTCGCAAGCAGTTTCTGCAAACAATGTCTCATCAGTTTTTCTCCCTATTTAAAGAGGTGTACCTCAAGGGTCAGTGTTGGGACCTCTTTTTTTTCAATGTACATCAATGACCTTCCGAGTGTTCTTAAAGATTGTAAGGTTCACATGTACGCGGACGATGTCCAAGTATATGTGAGTTGTAAACATGAAAAATTACTAGACCGCATCACTAACCTAAATACTGTTTTTGAAAATATCTTTGATTGGGCACATAAAAACGGTTTAAGCCTTAATCCTCAAAAGTCGAAATGTCTAGTGATCTCAAAAAAAATCATTGATATCTCAAATGTTCCTCGCCTTGTGTTAAACGGTTGCAGTATAGATTTCGTCGACACTGCAAAAAGCCTAGGGGTAACCTTTAATAGAACGCTGACTTGGCACAATCATGTTAATATTACTGTCGGGAAGGTCTACAGCTTGCTACGTGTATTATGGACAACCCAATATTTTACACCTTTACATATGTATAAGAATGCTGCTGGAAAAAACCTATATTATACCAACAATGCTCTATGGCTGTGAAGTGTTTGCTGAGACAGCTCAAGTAAACGTAAATTAAACGTCCTTTTCAATAATATTGCTCGGTACGTATATGGGTTAAAAAGAGGAGATTATGTCTCTCAATACGCTAAGAAAATCTATGGCATGACCTGGGATAATTTGCTAGATTTCCGTACACTCCTGTTGCTATATACGATAATCAACACTACTGAACCGAAATATTTGTTCACCAGGTTAAACTTTTCCCGGTCTAGTCGCACGAATAAAATTAACTCATCATGTCATTCTTGCTTAACCTCTGAAAGGAAATTCTTTGTTTACTCTGTTCGTCTTTGGAACGCTCTTCCTAATAATCTAAGATTTAGCAATAACGCTGTGCAATTTAAAAATAAATTAGCTTTGCATTTCTATTCGTTGTAATAAGAGTAGTTATAAATAGTTAAGGATCCCTATATCGAATTAATGTTAACTTGAAAATTTATGTTGTTCGAACAATTCTTCTCTTCTAAGATATTACTATTTTTAAGATGTCTTAAATTCACTAGTTTTAAATTTTACTATTTTGTATGTAAGTTTAATCTATAAATGTTATAAATGCTTTGTACTCTATGCTGCCAGTACTGTCATAAAAGGTTAATTAACTTTGTTGTGCTGGTTATTCAAAAGAAATAAATAAATACAAACACACCAAAAAGGTATACAAATTTAATATAATAATTATACAAAATTTTTCAAAAGAATCAAAACATTGAATGTTTTATTTAAAACTCATAAAAAATTAAAGTAAATGGTAGTTAATTTAACATAATAGCACAAGTAAACATCTTTGAATGATAATTATTCAATGTCACTACATTTGCTAATTGATGTCTCTGGTTCTTCTAACAAAGTAAGTACCTCATGTGTCAATGACGATGTTTTTTTTTTGTTGGTAGAGGCCTAATGCCAAGGCCGCCAAAGAAACAAGGAAACCAAATGTCTTGCCGTACTCAGAGCATATATCTTAAAAGATAAGATTTTATCTTGAACCAACACGAAAGCGCTTGCAAAATCACCGAGAATCTATTGATCATATTCTCGTCCACTCCCGCGACCTCTGATACGAACTTCACATCCTTAAAAAAATCTCAGTATTAACGTCGTTTGCAGTTCCGCAACCTTGTTTCACCATATCAACTAGAAGGCTGGTTCGTTGTCGAAATTGATTTATTTCGAAAGTTTTCTTATGTTACATTGCCTCTTTGTCACATTTTTGCACTCGCCACTTCTTCGAGCTTAATCTGCACGAGATATGAAGTATGCACAAAAAATCGGATATGTGCATGCAGTGTAGATAATCCGCACGAAAAGGTGTCAATGTTACAGGGAAATCTCAAAACGGCATCTATATTATTTAAAAATTAATATTATATTGAATTATTATTAATAATAGAATATTATTTTCGCAAAGAAAATATACCCTGACTCTTCTAGGGTTAGGCTATTGAAAGAGTTCTGCACCTCTGTGCACTTATGCGCAACTTTGCGCCACAAAAAATCAATACCAGTTCTTAGTTAAATATATGTACCATTATACAAAAAAACAAAACTTTATAGTTCAAGATGGTTCATGTTACTTCTACTCCAACAAATTCTTACTAATATTACTAAAAAATGTTTTTTTGTACTTAAAAGTAAATTACTTACTTACTTACTTATCTGGCGCTTACAACCGTAAGTCGGTTTTGGCCTCGTATAAGAAATTGCGCCAGCCATTTCTGTTCTGCGCTTGCTGGCGCCAGTTGGAAACACCAAGTGTAGTCAGGTTATCCAACACCTGATCCTTCCAACGAAGATGTGGGCGTCCTCTTCTGCGTTGACCACCACCGGGCACCGAATCGAATATTTTTTTCGCTGGAGCGTCGTTTTCCATTCGCTCAACATGACCTAGCCAGCGGAGCCGCTCGATTTTGATACGCTTAACTATGTCGATGTCAGCGTACAGCTCATACAGCTCGTGGTTCCATCGAATTCGGTACTCGCCATTGACGCAGATTGGACCGAAGATCTTACGAAGGATCTTTCTCTCGAAGGCTCCCAAAGTCTTTTCATCAGAACTGCTCAACGTCCAGGTTTGTGCTGCATATAATAGGACGGGCATGATTAGTGACTTATAGAGCGTGAGTTTTGTTCGTCGAGAGAGGGCTCTGCTTCTCAATTGCCTACTCAGCCCAAAGTAACACCTGTTGGCAAGAGTTATCCTTCGCTTTATCTCAATACTGACATCGTTGAAAGAGTTTACGCTGGATCCCAGGTAGACGAAGTCCTTAACAACCTCGAAGGAGATGTTGTCAACAGTGACGTGGTTTCCAAGACGCTGGGACTGTTTATTTGTTGACACTAGGTATTTCGTCTTATCTGCGTTCACTACAAGACCCATTCGACTCGACTCTTTCGCTAACCTGGAGAATGCTGCGCTGACTTCGCGCGTATTATGGCCAATGATATCGATATCATCAGCATACGCCAGCAGCATAATACTTTTGTAGAATATCGTGCCGCTGCGTCTCAAATCAGCAGCTCGGATGATCTTCTCCATCATCAGGTTGAAAAAGTCGCACGATAAGGAATCACCTTGTCTGAAACCTCGTTTGGTATCGAATGGAGGAGTGAGATCCTTTCCAATTTTAACTGTGCTGCTGGTGTTGCTCAGTGTCATTCTGCAAAGGCGGATGAGCTTTGCAGGAATACCAAATTCAGACATGGTGGAATATAGATGATTCCTTATTGGACTGTCGAAGGCGGCTTTGTAATCGACAAAAAGATGGTGTGTGTCGATTTGTTTTTCTAGGGTCTTCTCCAAGATTTGTCGTAGCGTAAATATCTGGTCTATGGTGGATTTGCCAGGTCTGAAGCCACACTGATAAGGTCCAATCAGCTGGTTTACGATGGGCTTCAGTCTTTCACATAGTACGCTCGACAGGACCTTATATGCGATATTCAGAAGGCTTATCCCACGGTAGTTGGCGCAAATTGTGGGATCGCCTTTCTTGTGGATTGGGCAGAGCACACTGAGGTTCCAATCGTTTGGAATGCATTCTTCCGACCATATTCTGCATAGAAGCTCATGAATGCATTTAAATAGAGCTTCGCCTCCATTCTTGAAGAGCTCAGCAGGTAAGCCATCGGCTCCTGCGGCTTTGTTGTTTTTAAGCCGAGGTATAGCTTTCAAGACTTCACTATGGTCGGGCAGCGGAACTTCAACGCTGTCGTCCAAAATTGGGGATTCCGGAATATCATCTCTATTGGCGGGATTGTTGTCGTCGTCGCCATTCAGAAGCCTAGAGAAGTGTTCCCTCCACATCATCAGTGTACTCTGGATATCTGTCACTAGATTCCCATTTTTATCCTTGCAGGAAGAGGCCCCGGTCTTGAAACCATCGGCCAGGCGTCTTATTTTTTCGAAAAATTTTCGGACCTCATTCCTGTCACCATGCATCTCAATTTTCTCGCACTCACGCATTTCCGCTTCCCTTTTCTTTCGCCTGAAAATGCGTCTCTCTTCCCTCCTCTTCTCTTTGTATCGCTCCTTAGCAGCACGCGTTACAACCGACTGCAGGGTGGCTTTGTAGGCGGCATCTTTTTCTGCAGTGGCGTCGCGACACTCTTGGTCGTGCCACTGGTTTCGGCGAGGGCGGTGATAGCCAATCACCTCTTCGGCAGCCGTACGCATAGAGTGGGAAATGTGATTCCACTGCGCGCATATATCGTCGATCGGAGGAGTGCTTTCTTGAAGCAGGAGTGAGAGTCGAGTAGCGAAGTCTTCGGCTGTTTGCTTTGATTGCAGCTTTTCGACGTCTAGCTTTCTTTGTGCTGGATTGCGCGCATTCTTGGTTGCGCACAGGCGTGTACGGATCTTGGCTGCGACAAGATAATGATCCGAGTCTATATTGGCACCACGGATCGTGCGTACATCTAAAACACTAGAAGAGTGCCTTCCGTCAATCAAAACGTGATCAATTTGGTTGCGCGTCTTTTGATCAGGAGACAGCCAAGTTGCTTTATGAATATTGAGATGCTTGAATCTAGTGCTACTAACGACCATGTTTCGCGCTGCGGCAAAGTCAATCAGCCTCATTCCGTTATCGGAGGTATTGTCGTGGAGGCTGAACTTTCCGACTGTTGGACCAAAGATATTTTCTTTTCCCACCTTGGCGTTGAAGTCACCAAGCACGATTTTTATGTCGTGGCGGGGGCTGCGCTCATAGGCCTCTTCAAGGCGCTCGTAGAAGCTGTCTTTGGTCTCATCGTCCTTATCTTCTGTCGGAGCGTGCGCACAAATCAGGCTTATGTTGAAAAATCTTGCCTTGACACGGATTATGGCAAGTCGTTCGTTCACAGGTGTGAATCGCAGAACATGATGTCGTAGTCGCTTGCCAACCACGAATCCGCATCCAAATTCGTGCTTCTCCGCATGGCCGCTGTAGTAGATATCACAGGATGCTTGCCGTGAGCAACCCTGTCCCTTCCATCGCATTTCTTGGATTGCAGTGATATCAGCTTTGTATCTTTCTAAGATATCTATCAGTTGGATAGAGGCACCATCCCAATTAAGGGTTCGGACGTTCCAGGTGCATATCCGTAAATCGTTGTCAGTTTTTCGTTTGCGGTAGTCGTCATCAGATTTGGGGATCATTTTTATCTTATTTTTTATATGTTTCATTGAAATTTGTTTTTACGTGGTGGGCATCAAACCCAACGCACAACCCTTTAAAGGCAGGGCGAGCCCGCCGCTCAGATTAGCCGTCAAACTAACGGTTGCCAGTTTGCCGTTTCTAGAGGACACCACGCAGAGGTTTGAGTCGACTTGAGACGAGTTCGACATGGATAATGCTGGCCTCACCAGGTTGAGGCAGTCAGACACGTTGCCATGTGAAGATCGCCCCCCTTGACCCTCACGCGTTGCCTTGTGAGGATCGTCCTCCACTTAAAAGTAAATTACGTTTTTAAAAATAACCATCTGTACCAACAAGAAAAACAATAATTATTCAATTACTTGAAAGATCAGTTGCCATGAAGAAATAAAAATTTCAGCGTTTCAAACGCTTTCACTATTTTCACAATAAATATTATAATAATACTTTTTTCCGCAGCGCAAAGCTCGGATGCGCCTGTGTATGATCACTGCACTTTGAATATACACTGAGACGCAAATCTAGTAAGTATTGAAGCTGCAAGCTTTGAATTTGCTTAATTGAATATCTGAGAATATTGGCATCACACTTTACCGTTATTCTGTGGAACTTTTTTTTTCACGCAAAGTAGCTCGTAAATTTTAATTTTCAAACACTGTGTGCCGGTTTCCTATTTCTATGGCCACATGAAAATCATTGTTATTACCTATCGTTATGAATTACTTATTTTTCTTTATTTTTGTTTGGAATTCAAATTGTTTTTCTTATTTTTAATATATTTAACTCTTAATTTATAATTACTTTTTTAAAAAAAAAATATTTGAATAATCAATTATTTCAAAAAACTCACTAAAGCCCTTGTGTGCGTATTTTTTGTCCAGATGTGTATATACTCTTCTATACATACGCCTCCTTATGGGCGTTATAATCAGAGTGACAAAATTAATATGCCCCTATTGCGTTTTTGTATTGGAGCCCACGTAAGGAGTGGTCGAAGGATATAGGTCCCCAAGGGAAAAATGTTCCTTTTACAAAAGTGAAGGGGGTCGGTCATGCATATTAACCTTCTCCGGCCCTTCCTTAAAGCCCCCCTGTTCAGGTGTAGGGAATAAGTATACAAAAATCATAAATTTGTATAATTTCATAATCGGAGAGAATAGATGTCTAAGGGAAAAATTTTTCTTTTGCAAAAGTAATGGGGTCGGTCATACATATTAATCCTCTCCGGACTTCTCTTAAAGCCCTTCTGTTTAGGTGTAGAGAATACATATACAAAACCATAACATTTGGTTACAACCATTGCGTAGCTGCTCTGAAGTTGTAAGTCAAACATTCAACGAGTTCGAGGCAACATTGTTGCTTACAACGTAGAGCAACATATTTAATAAGCACGAAAAATTGCTTCTACAGCTCAAAGGGACTACATAGTTCCGCGAACTAGTTCCGCTGTAAAAAAGAAACGTTCCTTGTTCGTCTGACCCCTGTTTAGCACAAGCCTAGTATGTTGGCCACTCACGACTATAAATGTATGTATGTTTATGTCCAGCAGGCTTTCATCATTTTAATCGAAAAATTTTGCACCGAACCAGTTTTAATACTCTAGGATTCTGAAGAACACGAGTTGCATACTGATTCCAGTAATCTTGGACTGGCCGGAGTCTTGCTTTGATCGACCGATGGTCAGACATGGCAGCCTGTATACTAGACAGTCGTCACTGTACCAACACCGAGGGAGAATATCACAGTTCCGAGCTCGAAGTCTTGTCTGTGGTCGAAACTTTGGAACGTTTTCGAGTAAACGGTTTGTGCAAACGTTTCCGGCTCATAACTGATGCTCCGCAATTGCTACAATAAAGAAAAATAAATAACTTATTCCAAAAATTGCTCATTGGTATATGAAACTGCTTGAATATGACTGTCAAATAATTAATCGCAATGAGAGTCACTTGGCACACTTTGATGCACTTAGCCGCTTACCATATCAACCGCCCGATAATGTTGAACCTGCTGGATTCATCATAAAGGTAACCACCGATAAGGACGACTGGATATTGACTATGCAACTTCAAGATGAGACAATACTTCAAATTTTTGCTGTTTTAAATGGATAGCATGAATCAGATTAATGCAGACAACTAAAATCCGAATATGTAATTTAAAAGAACCGGCTGTCCCGCAAAGAGGATGATGGTCTAAATTTTGTACCAAAAGCTGTAAGAAGATACAATTGTGTCACGATGGGAGCACTTTGGACTCGAGAGAGCCATCCAGCGCATCAAGAAAATATTCCAAAAAATTCGTAAGTATGTAAAACAGTACTTATCGGCTTGTACAATAGTATACAATGCTGCTATTTTAAATCAAGGGTTGAGAAGCGAGAAGAGAAACTTCATTACGACAAACTTGAGCCTATCTATACCTTTTCGAATTACACATCGACCACCTTGGACCATTCATACGAAGCAAACATGGAAACAAGTACGTCTTTGCAATAACTGATGCCTTTAGTCAATTTTCAATTATTAAACCCAGACGTTGTACAAAAAATTTACCGGTAATTAATGTAATCAACGAAATCACAAGTAACCTTGGCCTGCCGAGACGCATCGTATAGGATAGAAGACTTTTGCTAACGAAATGATATTTGACATATCAAGACAGCTGTTCGTACTCCTAGAGCGAATGATCTGGCTGAGCTGACGAATCAAACCATTCTCAAACCAAACGTACATCTACTGAGGATCCAAAAAACTGGGACTAATCCTACGAGACTTTCAATGGACAATTAACTCATAAAAAAATGCAGCGTCAGGTTTCAGTTCAAATGAGGTTGTCTTCGACTTCAAATTAACAGATTTGGTACGATGTAGTTGACCAGGATACGAACGATGTTAACATTACCACCAAGTAACAAGCAATAGAGAATATAATGCAATCATCATTCGACCGCCGGCTAAACAAGTTCATTTTTCCTCTAATAAGTAAGTTTTCAATTACTCTTTCGCTAATATATATACATACGATCTTACAATAACAACAAGAAAATGTTAGCTTGCTTTGTTTGCGCCTCTGCCATCGTACATGAGTACATTGCTTGCAGTTTTTGTTGTAGAAAACTGCATATTAGGTGTGCTGATCGTGGAGTGCAATATTCAAACTTAATCAAATCTAACAAAAACTTATGCTATCAATGTGATTCTTGTATTCATCACTATGTACCGAAACTTATGCTTGATATAGTTAATGCAAGTAGAACTTTTCTTGAAAAAAACATATGTGTGAGTCAGCTGATGCTGATGTTGCTATCGTGGGTAGTAACGGTATCGCGCAAAATGAATTAGAAGATAAATGTATTCTAACGCGCTCAAAAGCTAAGACCAGTATTTATAATAAAACATTGCGGCGAAGCTCTCTAAGCTCTCCTGCAGTAGCTAATGTAAATCGCAGTACACCTACTAACAACCGTGCTAATATACATACGAAACTCCCGCAAGTAAAAAAAAAAGTGAAGGCGCAAGAAGTTAGTCAAAATGCTAATATGATAAAAGAGCGAAATGACTCCACTGCCCTGCGAACTTCGTATGCATCTGTTGTCTGTGAGTCATCTAACAACATTATTAATAGCACAAAAAGTGTTGAATCTAATTCATTGGTTGAAACGCTGAGCTCTGATTTTGTTTCTGTTGCTGCTGATATTCCTGTTGTTGCTGATGTTCCTGTTGCTACTGATCTTCCTGCTGTTGCTGCTGGATCTGATGCTGCTGTCGTTGTTGAAGTCGCTGATGACTCCGTTCTTTGTCCTTTTGTGGTGACATCTAATGACTCTACTATTGCTAATGTTAATAGCGCTTTGAGTCATGTCATTGTTGGACAGAATTCTGAATTGGCAGTGGTGGATCGGAAAAAATGGATCCATCTGTCGTCTTTCTTGCCAACAGTCTCTGAAGAAGACATTATTGAATATGTAATTAAACATACGAAAATAGCAAGACATCATCTCTCCTGTTCGAAATTGGTGAAAAAAGACATTCCCATCAACTCTCTTCGTAGTGTCAATTTCAAACTTGGAATTTTATCATCACTTTTTAATAAAGTAACTAGTCCAATGTTGTGGCCGGTAGATGTGATGATCAAAGAGTTTGTGTTTTTTCCCAAAAATCAAATTCAAACGAATCTTCAATAACGGTCCCTAATGTCAGTTCTAATAGTAATATTTCTACTAGTAATGGTATTAAAATCTTCTATCAGAATGTGTCTGGTCTAAGGACTAAGTCTAACGCTATTTTTCCTGCCACAGCACAATGCTTGTATGATATATATGTGCTAACTGAGACCTGGTTAAATGGGAATTTTTATAACGAAGAATTTTTTGATGCAAATTTATATTTTGTTTATCGAAAAGATCGTGACTCCAATAGTACTGGACATTTTCGAGGTGGTGACGTACTAATTGCAGTGAATCGATCATTGATATCATCAAATATTTCATTGCCAAATGCTGATCCATTGCTTGATCAGCTCTGTGTTTCCATAAATGGTTTATCTGAAGTCCTTATAATCTGTGTGTCATATATTCCGCCAAATAGCTCACTGGATCTTTATAAATCGCACACTGATAACATCTCAAATTTGGCAGCTGATTACGTTGATGATAACAGACAATTTTTAGTGCTCGGTGATTTTAATCTTCCTAATGTATTTTGGTTGAAGTAACAATCTGACTCTTATGTCTCTCCTTCAAATTTATCTAGTAACGCTGAGTTGTATCTTATTGATAATTTTCTAGCTCTTGGATTAAATCAAATAAATTCCTGTTTTAACTTATTAAAAAGATTGTTAGATTTAGTTTTTATTACTAGCAATATAAATTTTAAATTATTTGAATCTGCATTTCCAATTTCAGTTTCGAGTGCTCATCATGTTCCTCTGGAGATCCAAATTTCTTTTTATAAATATCGTGAGTTAATTAATAATAATGATAACTCTTATTACAATTTCAATTTTTGCAATTTTGATCATATAAACTCTGAATTCTGGGGTATTAATTGGGCTAGCGAGTTTAATAACCTTGATACTTCCACTTGTTTTTATAAATTCAAGTCGCTAATCTCCGTTGTATGTAATGATCATATTCCAAGAATTAAAAAATTCGTATACAAGTCGCCCTGGTATACCCGAGGGCTTAAAAAGTTAAAGAATTTGCGTTCAAAATTTTAAAAAAGTTTTTGCGAACTCAAAATCAATTTTATTTTCTCAGTTATAGGCACTATATGAGGGAATTCAATTTTCTTGATAAGTATCTATATAGACAATATATTCTAAAATTTGAACATAATATCAAATCAAATCCAAAGTCATTTTGGCGATTCGTTAAATCTAAAAAAGGATCTTCAAGCATTCCTATGTCTATGTTTTTAAATAATACGTGCTCTAATGATGCAGCTTCCACTGCTAATCTCTTTGCTGACTTTTTTGTATCTAACTTTGAACCAGCTAGAATTGCTGATCTCGTGGATACAAATAACTTGGTACCTGAAATTAACTTTGGATCCCTATCTTTGACAGAGGATGATGTTTGTAATGGGATTCGTAAGCTCAAATCTTCACTTAAAACCGATGTCGATGGTCTGTGTTCATTTTTTCTAAATAAATGTGCAAATAGTTTTAGCACACCCTCTAATGCTACTTTTTAATAATTCACTGCGTTCTGGTGATTTCATTGATTGTTGGAAAATATCTTTTGTAACTCCTGTCCACAAATCTGGCTCGAAAAACAATGTTTCGAATTACAGGCCCATTTCAAAGCTCTCTACGATATCAAAACTATTTGAATCTATTGTCAAAGATAAAATGTTCTTTGCGGTGAAAAAAATTATTTCTCCTTTTCAGCATGGTTTTATGCCCGGCCGCTCAACACTTTCCAACTTGGTTATTTTTACTGAGTACTGTTTATCAGCATTTCAGGATGGATGTCAGGTTGATGTAATCTACACTGACTTTTCTAAAGCGTTTGACAAAGTTTCCCATTCTCTCTTAGTTAAAAAACTAGAGAAGATTGGATTTCATTCATGCTTTCTTAGTTGGTTGAATTCTTACTTATTGAATAGACAGTGTGTTGTAGCTTTTGATAATGTAAAATCTTACCCATATGTGGCTACTTCTGGTGTTCCGCAAGGAAGCATCTTAGGGCCCCTATTATTTATTATTTTTATTAATGATATAACTTCTCTTTTTTCATGCAGCAATTGTCTTTTGTATGCTGATGATCTTAAGGTTTTCCGTAGAGTAAGAAACTGCGCTGATTCCCAGTTTTTTCAAAGTGAAATCAAAAAACTTTATAGTTGGTGCTGTAACAATGATCTGTGTTTAAATCTAGATAAATGCGTTTCAATGGCCTATTCTAGGTCTGCCAATCTCAGTCATTCGTCGTATTATATCGCTGATTCTAAATTATTATCTGTGAGTCAGTTTAAAGACCTTGGTGTTGTCTTTGACGTTAAACTTACTTTTGTTCCGCATTTAGATTATATCATTCCAAAGGCGTATGCTATACTGGCTTTTATACGTCATAATGGCTCTTGTTTTATGGACCCCTACACCTTGAAAGTGCTCTTTACAAGCCTAGTCCGTTCTAGACTTGAATATGCATCCGTTGTCTGGAATCCGCTCTACGGGTCCCACAAGTTGAGACTTGAACGTATCCAAAAATCATTTATTAGATTCGCTTTACGTTCCTTTAACTTTGAAGGTTCTAGTCCATCGTATAGTGCCCGCTGTCTATTAATTGGTCTTAAGTCTCTAGAGGTGAGGAGAAATATTTTATCTCTGCTTTTCGTACATGATATCATCTTGGGCGTTGTTGATAGTCCAGAACTCTTAGTAATGATTAATTTCCATGTACCTCGTAGAACGCTTAGAAATTTTGATCTCTTTTATTTGGACATGTGTCGCACTAATTATGTTGCAAATGCACCTATTGCTAGAACTTTGCATATTTACAATAGCATTAATTCTAATTACAATCTAGATTTTTCTATTTCTAAAAATCAAATGAAAATTCTCTTAAATACTATTTTGTAATTATATAGCTCATACTTTTTATTCTAGTCTGTAAGAAATTATGTTCATAGACTATAGAAACTAAATAAATAAAAAAAAAAATAAATAAATGGGAAAAATGTTTTGATCGAAGACATGCCAAGCCGACCGAAAACTAAAATATGATATAAGCTACTACCCAATCTAGAAAACTTGAGCCCAAGTATTGTAGGCCATACAGTATCAAGAAGATATTGCGGAACGATGGATTCTTGGTTGAAGATGTACTTAGAGGTGACTTCGTGAAAATTCCATTCAGTTTACTCTTCTGACAAAATCAAACCATGGTCCCAGAGCCTGCTGGAATTGGATATCACATACAAATGACGTACGACTCCGACGAAATCGAGGACGATTTCATGTCAGATTCGTCCGAACTATCAACGATACTTGATTACTGCATCACTCTAGTAATTTATATGTGTATAAAAAATTGCTAATTTGGCTGTTTTTGGCTATGACAAAAATGCCACTCTAAGTGCCACAAAAAATAAAAACTACTTACAAGTCGAGTTTTAAATCTGATTTTATTTATAGAAATCGCTGGTTTTTATATTACAAAAAAACCAATATTTAGGCCCCTATTAGGTACGACAACTCAACTTAAGTTGAGTGTGTAATTTGTAAATTTGTATTGTCTATTACACATTTGAGGTACATATGTGTCTATCGACTGACAAGTATGTATCTCAGAGATGTGTATGTATTTTTTGTGGTATTAGGTTTAACAATGCAACTATGTCTCGAGTGTAAAAACTGTCAAAAACTTACATCTGCTTTGAGCTAGTTGTATAGCGTCTTTAGAGGTGCCCAAGCCCTATGCACTTGGTGCACATTTGTTTTTGTAAAAGCACTTAGGCATAGGCTGTGTATTCTAATATACACACACAGCACTCCGCACTAAGCAATACAAAATACACAAACAAATTTGTCTTTTTTGTTTTTGATCTTTTTTCGTTGCTTATACCGAAGTGCAAGCAACAACACTTTCGTATGCTTTGTTGGTACATTTTGGTGACAGTGATCTTCTACGTAGATTTTGTTGTTGTCCAACATAGTATGCTTTCGTTTACGAAAGGTTGCACGATTTTATATGTATTAGTGTTTGCACTTCCATAAGAAAGTTTTGGGCACTCCTGCTCTATACTATTATTTCCTTGCTTTATTACTTGTGAACAAAATACATACATATACACAAAAATTGAAATTAATGCGAACAGCTGATTCATTTCAACGAAAGTGTCAAAATTTCGGTGTAATCATGCTCCAATAGAAACAGCAATTTTACACCACAGCTCAACTGAAAATGTATGTTATGCGTAATATGGCAAAAAAGTTCAGTTGAGGTGTCTTAACTCACGTCAACTTAAGTTGAGTTGTCGTACCTAATAGGGGCCTTATTTTCCCTTCTTTTCTAAAACTCCTCCCCATTATTTATTTTCACTCAATTTACCAAATTCGAATTGAGATTCAATTATTTAAATTCGTTCCCAAAACCAACCAAAAATTATCCTGTGCTTGCACGTGCTCAAGTCATTGAGTCATCGTACAAGCGAGTGAATTGCATTATATTGGTTGTGGCATCACTTCAAACAATTGACCCAGTTTCGGTGACCAACTATTGATGGAAGCGACGTTTGGAACCTAGAGAAAGAAAGAAAATAACAGCATAAACAAAAATTAAAACAAGAGCAAGGTTCTGGTAGTACAACTACACCCTTATCCTTAAGCGAAAAATTATTTCTTGAAATGCATTTTTTTTCTCTGTTTTCTAGAATTACATCTGGTAATTCTATGTTTATGACTATTTATCTATAACTATAAGTTTAACAATATTAGGAGGTTCTTTTAATATACAAATTTATTACCATGAGAAAATATTTTTTTTTATAATTAATATTTGTGATTAATAAATTAGTTACATATTATTTTAAATATTTTAAAATTTTATCAGTTCTAATAGATAAATATAATATTATACAATTGATATTTAATGATTATATGTGTATGATATGTGGCGTCCGTGGCGTAGTTGGTTAAAGTGCGTGGCCTCTATGTCAACGAACCTGGAGAGCCGGGTTCGAACCCCAGCAGCGACAGAAAATTATTTGAATTCAAAATTATTTTTCTGTACGGCCGCCACCTCTCTGCAAACAATGGCAAACCTCAGAGAGTAATCAAAATGCCATGTAAAGCTTCTTGAGAACATTCCGTTCATCGCCGTTCGGAGTCGGCGTTAAACCTGTAGGTCCGGTTCTAGGTCAAGTGTGTACAAACTTAATAACACGCACAACACAATTGATCATAAGCTAGGTCAAAGTCCTTTCAAGGACTGAAATGACCAGTTATTTAATTTAATTTCATTTTTTAATGTGTATGATATTAAGCTAATATAGATTATTTAATTTAAAATTGTTATTAAAATTCTTAAAATTAGATTATGTAGTTCCTTGTTTCTACGTTTTATATTTACATTCGGATTTACTCCTTTCCTTTCCTTTCAATTATTTCATAAGGACCATGGGCTCTGTGGTTTTCTTCTAGCTTCTAACCTTACGATACCAAGTGTCATATTTCTAAATTATTTGTATTGGAATTCTTATCATATTATCATATTCTAAATTTCTCTGATCCTTCACTTTTTGTATGAATTTTCTAGCCTCATCTATAGGAGTTCTTAATATTATTTTCAACTCATTTACATAGTTATCTAAATTGTAAATATTATCTCCTTTTCTTGCTATGGCATTTGATATATTCGGTAAATTTTCGAAAATCAATTCATACGGTGAATATAATGTGTCTACTTGTAGGGTCGTGTTATAAGCACATGTACCCATTTGTCCCACTTCCGCAAACGAGAGTAAATATTCGTTCAATATCCTTTGGTTTCTCTCGAATGCGCCGATCGTTTGGTGATGGTATGGGGTTGAAAACACGCGTGTGTGCAATAGTTCACTCTGTCCGTCTGTCAGACTTAAGTGTTCTGAAACATCCGTATTTCAGTATGAATTGCTCTAAAAGGGTTGATGCTATTGTTTTGGCATCTTTAATATCAATTGGATGTGCTACAACAAATTTCGTGAGGTCACATTGCATGGTAAGTATGTATCTGTAGCAGTTTGATAATATTAATGGGCCTACAGTGCGAATTGATATGCTTTCACACCTTTTTGCGGTGTGTCTGTCATTTCTAATTTTTCTTTAATGTGTCGAGTTATTTTGTTTTGTTACATTTCACGCAGTTGTTTACAAATTATTTAATCATTTTCTTTTTTCTTTAATCGCCAAATGTTTCTCTGTTTAATTTTTAGGACGTTTTTTTTTTATTACCATGTGTCCTGATATGTTTGAAGTGTGAAATTTATCAATAAGCTTGTATATTTGTAGCATCTGTATTGGAGCTCTGTATATCAATATCTTTATAGGCGAGCATTTATTCATTTTAAACTTATTATATTTCTCTTTGATACATCAATAATTTCAAATATATTATCTTTTTCACAAAGGGCTAGCTCACAAGGCTTTATATGTGATTTTTTTAAAAAACTATGCAGTTCCTCCAACATCGAATCTCATATTGAAAGGTCATCCTTATATGTTATGTGCACTTCAATATTAAGGGTATTCAGTAAAATTTGTGAAGTCCTGCTACGTTGCTAAATTGTTAAAAATAGCAGCTGTTGAAATTAACACACCTGCTAAAACATTTTACAATCAAGTACTAAACTGATATGTCAAATCAGCTGACATACTTTTACAGCTAAAAATTGAAAAACCTAAATTTTTGCAAATAAGGATCTCACTCCTCCATTCGATACTAAACGAGGTTTCAGACAAGGGAATTCCTTATCGTGCGACTTTTTCAACCTAATGATGGAGAAAATCATGCGAGCTGCTGATTTGAGATGCAGTGGCACGATATTTTACAAAAGTATTATGCTGCTGATGATATCGATATAATTGGCCATAATACGCGCGAGGTCAGCGCAGCATTCTCCAGATTTGCGAAAGAGTCGAGTCGAATGGGTCTTGCAGTGAACGCAGATATGACGAAATACCTAGTGTCAACAAAAAAACAGTCCCAGCGTCTTGGAAACCACGTCACTATTGACAACATCTCATTAGAGGTTGTTAAGGACTTCTCTACTTGGGATCCAGCATAAACTGTTTCAACGATGTCAGTATTGAGATATTTTGGGGGAGTAGGCAATTGAGAAGCAGAGCCCTCTCTCTACGAACAAAACTCACGCTCTAAAAGTCACTAATCATGCCCGTCGTATTATGTGCAGCACAAACCTGGACGTTGATCAGTTCTGATGAGAAGACTTTGGGAGCCTTCGAGAGAAAGATCCTTCGTAAGATCTACGGTCCAATCTGCGTCAATGGCGACTACCGAATTCGATGGAACCACCAGCGGTATGAGCTGTATGCTAAGATCGACATAGTTAAGTGCATTAAAGGTTGACTACAGTGCCTCACACGCATTTTATATATATCAAACTAAACTTCATTATTTCTTCTTTCTTAATAACAACAATAAAAATTAAAATAAACAATGTACCGTTAGTAAAATACAATAAAAGAGAGTAAAGTCGACAAATTAGCTCACACGACTAGCCAGACAGATTTAGAAATTTGGTGTGTATGCTTATAACGGTACTTTGGAACAAAAAATGAAAAGTTGTCGCGGTCTAAAAGTTTAGTTGCGCCAAAGTGAAGTACGGACATAACTACACGGCGACCATTTTATGTGAACTCATAAAATGATGAATTTGTTTTGTCCGAACGTAATCACTGTGCGTTTGGAGTGGCGCCCAACACACACATGCACTCCAGTGGTCATTAAACCATTTTATTTATTTCTTTTGTACCTCGGTCTGGCTGAGGTTTCTCCTTGTGCTCCATGCTCGACGAAACTGAAATCCCACGAGTGACTGAACGCACGGAATTGCGCGACAAGTAAAACGAACAGGTCTAGGACGATCATTGTGAAAAAAAGTAAAAATCACTTCGCCAATTCACAGTGAGGGTAGCCATTGTGGGCTGTGGAAGGTGTGGAGTGTTGCCACACTAATACTAGCATAGATGCCGCCAAGATGAAAAAAACACTTGGTGGGTAGAAGGTTTTATTTAAATTTGCTCAAGATGCACCTTAAGAAATCCGTAAAAAGATTTTAAAAATAGGTGTGAGCAAAGCCTTCAGGTGTGAATACCGGTTTCTGCGAAAACCGCATCTATGCTAGAAAAAAAATGGCTGTGTTTAGGTTCCCATCTTGTGGAACCTAAGTATCGTCAATTTGCACCACTGGTTGGCAGTTCAGTTCATTCTGAACAGTGAAAAGAAGAGGAGGTGCCAAGGGTTTTTTTTTGACAAAACGTCGGAAAAGTGACCGAAAATTAAAAAAAAAAAGTGGGGAGGCAAAAAAATCGCCCATTGCTCTGTGAAAATCGTATACTAGGGATCAAAATAAGAAACTTTGCCGAAAGAACCATACCTTTAAAACGAATTCTGATGTCCCCCAATTTGGGTCGAACTTTGGGGTAGGGGCAAATTTTGAAAAATCCCACTTTGACACATTTAGAGTGCTTCAATCGAGTCCAAATGTATGACCGACCCCCACTAACTTTGGAGGCCCGACCCACCCATGCCAGTGGCACACCCCCTGGAACCCCCTTGTGGGGTTCCCCATACAAACATTTCAAAAAATCGCCAGTTTTGGCACTTTACATGAACTAATCAGCGAAATGCCTATGTTTTTTTCTTTTTGGAGTTTTTTTCTCTTTAGAAATTTATTCAACGCCTTTTAAAAAATTAAGGTATCACTGTGACACAATTGCAAATCGAAAAATTGCTTGTGTGCGTTTTTTAAGGCACCACAAGACACAGCTGCATGTCGTAAACTTACTTATGTAGTTTTTTTATAGCAACTACTTAAGAAATGAAGGTTGTTTTTACAACCCTTTTTGTGGGTATTTTATGGCACCTTCTTAAGAAATGCGCGTTTTATGCAACCATTTTAACAATTAAGGTATCACTGGAATGCACCGCAACCCTTTTAAAAAATTAAGGCATCACTGTGACACAATTGCAGATCCTAAAATTGCTTGTGTGCGTTTTTAAGCCACCACAAGACACAGCAGGTAGAATTGAAATTACCATTTCATTCTTATTACCTCGTCTCGTAGACCATACCTAACGCAACAGTTTTTGTGAATGCATTAAGTCGTTGTGAAGAACTCAAAGTGTGAAGTGCTAATTTCAGATAAAAAAATATTTAAAAAAAAAATAATAAGTGAAGTTGACCATTCCAAATCAAAAAGTTTACAATGAATCCACCATCCTCTACACCGCAAGATGAAGCAACAACAACATCAACAACTATCGAAAACCCAATGAGTCATATACCCAAGCACGATGTTACTGTTTTTGGTGTGTCTACTGATTTGACTGATCTTAATTTACCAACCCATCTGGATATCTTGAGATATTATTTTTACTTAAGCGAACGTGCTAAAACAGAACAAAAAAAACACAGGTGCGTCACTGGACACACGAGAGAAGCGAAGCATTTTCGCAAATTCATAGATTTGATAATTTAATAGCGTTTTTTCGATTAAAATAATTTTTAAATTCAAAACTTTAAAATAACAAAGTATATATATCATATATATTAACCCTCTTCGGCCCTCCCTTAAAGCCCCCTGTTCAGTTGTAGGGAATAAATATACAAAAATCATTAATTTTGTTACAATTTAATCAACTTACAAGTTGTTTATTTTTAACGATATTTATAACGACCTTTAGTAGGAAGTAGAAACAACATCTAATACACAATCCTTAGTGAATATTTTTTTTAGTTCGTTCGTTCTTTTAGTTTGTTAGGTCTTTTAGTTCGCATGGACAAACCGAAGATTCAAACCATAGCTCGGTAAATTTAGTTATCTTTGCTCTAGTTCGTTTTGTTTGCTACTTTTGTAGGTTGGCTAGCCAATACACAGTCCTAGAATAGTAATAGATTATATTTCTTAATCTATTCTTAAAGTAATAGATTATAGTGATATTCGTTTTGTTTGCTACTTTTGTAGGTTGGCTAGCCAATACACAGTCCTAGAATAGTAATAGATTATATTTCTTAATCTATTCTTAAAGTAATAGATTATAGTGATCTTCGTTTTGTTTGCTACTTTTGTAGGTTGGCTAGCCAATACACAGTCCTAGAATAGTAATAGATTATATTTCTTAATCTATTCTTAAAGTAATAGATTATAGTGACATAGCTTTAGCTAATGTTTATCACTGAATCAACAAAATTATGAAAGAAAGGGTTTTAGCGTAATGGTTAGAGGAAAGTACCAACAAACGATAGAACTGTAAGTTATGGGTTCAGTTCCTGCAGCGGGCAAGGAATTATTTTTAATTTAACATTTTCTGGTTCAATTGATGCAAGCAAAAAACAATATCAATTCTAAGAAAAAAGGTGTCGGAAAAAAGTGTCGTTTTTTCTGATTTCACTCTAGCAAATCGCAGAACGAGGCGTAAAAAGCTTCGCTTCAAAAGTTTTCCCATAAATCATTCACTATTCAAGTACAAGATAAGTTGAATGGAATTTGGGAAAAACTTGGTATGGAAATAATGCTGAAAAAAAGTGTATTTAATAAATTGCTTGACAAGTATCAAGAGCAAATCAAGAGAAGAAACAAAACCCAACAATTTACAGAGTATGTAAAATCTCTGGAAACAATTTTGTACATTGGAACATGTAAGTGCGATTTGAAGGCAGCTCCATGTGCATGCGGCTGGGTTCCCGAACGCCTCAAAGAGTTCATGCACGATCAACATAATCAGAGAGGACTAACAATGGATGCAGTTGTGATGGAAACTGAAGAGCAAGGAGCAAAGTCTATGTCATCAATGCCAACATACCAAGATCCCGATGATTCAACATACGCACCGCCACCGGTTCAAGAAGATATGGATAGAAGCACAAAATCACAATACGCAGAGAGATACGATTGTTTTAACTTTGCCTTGGTATGTGACAGATTTGGTGTGCCTGATAGAGTAGCATCAGCATTGGGAACCGCTCTTTTCCAAGATTTCAAAATGAAAGATAAGCATGGCAAACCTCTCATCATGGATAAATCGAAAGTTCGCAGAGAAAAAGAGAAATGCAGACAAGAAGTGGTTCGCAAACGGTTAGATCATACAAATTTGTTAGCGTTTTCATTCGATGGCAGAAAAGATGATACTTTAACGACAGCTAAAGTTGATGAGAAGTATCATACTAGGATGGTAAAAGAACCTCATCTTGTTATTTTGAGAGAACCCAATTCTGAATTGATTGGTTACGTAAGACTGGAACATGAAACTGCCGAATACAAAACAACCAAATTAAATGATTTTTTATGCGCATTCGGAAAATATCTTGTTATCAATGTTGTTTGATGATAGCAAAGAAAAGCGCGACTGTGCTATCAACATAATTCTACGCTATCGAACAGATGTTGACGACCCAACGCAACTTAGAGCTTATAAAAAACCAGATATAAAGTTTAATTGCACAAGTTACACGGAAATGATCAATATGAATGACATAAATAACGTATTTGAACCACCATTCACGCGAAGCATTCCGTACGATACATTGAAAGAATATTTAAATCAAGATGATCCAGCGTTTAATGATCCAAAAATTCCATCACACATACAAGGAACGGAACGACATGTTCAATTGCTAGCTAGCGTTTCCAAACGGGTTATACCGGAAAATGTAGAGGCTGTTATGGCGACGACATTAGAGAGCCGTGCGAAATTGCCCAGACTTGAAAGGAAAAAAGACTTCAAACAATAATTTTTTAGTTTCTTTTCTATAATTAACTTACATTAATTTTTTCATTTACATATGTTCTGACTAAATAAATTTCAAAAGAGAAAAAATAGATATTATTATAAATAAATAATAAATATTATTATAAATAAATAAATAAAAATAAAGAAAAAACATAGCCATTTCGCTGATTTTTTCATGTAAAGGCCAAAAATGGTGATTTTTTTAAATGTCTGTATGGGGAACCCCACAGGGGGGTTCCAGGGGGTGTGCCACTGGCATGGGTGGGTCGGGCCTCCAAAGTTAGTGGGGGTCGGTCATACATTTGGACTCGATTGGAGTCGTCGAGAGCGCTCGCAGTTGTCAGTTGAAAAAGTTGTCGTTCAGTCGCTGCAGTTGTTTCTTTAATTAAATTAAATCTTTATATACTTGAATTTAGTCTTTATAATTGAATTAGCTTTTCATTTCATATCTCACTGACTTTTATAATATAAAATATTCAATAATATTTTGATCAATAAACTGAATTGTGATCATATACAACTCATTTATCATTCTACATTTGGGGGCTCAACCAACCAGTGCCAATAAAATTAAATTAAAGGCAATGTGTGCCTGTATATAGAATTAAATTTCCTAATCTAAATAATTGTGCCGTCGCGAACAAAAGTTTAGCTCACAAAAGGAAATAATTATCTGAATAAAAGGTGCTCGTGCGCAGAGTTAATGGGACTGCACCAAAAGAAGAAAAAAAAGCAACATTACATAGCTATTCCACGCGGTCGCGTGCAAAACAGTTACTCAGTGAAAACATTGAAAAAAACACAGTTAATATGCAGAAGGGCTCGCAAGAAATTTCTGACTCTTCTGATCAAAACGTACAGTTATCAGAATTGATGAAATTGCTTGCCCTAAAAATCAAAGTCGATGCAAATAGAGAGAACAAAATTGAGGTGTCAATTGAAAGCTTCGCGAAAGTAGTGCCGCAGTTCGACGGAAAATCGATTCCGGTAATAAAGTGGTTTGAAATTTTTGAAGTCAATGCTGTTGCATATGGATTGACCGAAAAACAAATGTATGTCCAGGCGCGCAATGTCATGACGAAAACTGCGCAACTTTTCCTTGAGACTGTTGCATTAAGTGATTTTGTTTCTCTAAAACAGGCACTCATAAGTGAATTTAACATTGAACACAACAGCGCAGAAATTCATCGCCAACTGCGCATGCGGGAAAAATCGGACTCCTAGACATTTCATGAATATATGTTATGTATGAAAAAAATCGCCGCGCTCGGTTGTGTAGATGATGTATCGGTTTTGCAATATATTGTTGGCGGGCTGAAAATAAAATCAGAATATAAAATTACTTTATACAGTGCTAAATCGTTCGCAGAGTTAAGAGAAAGATATGAAATCGTCGAAAAAACGTTTTGTTCGAAATCCTCAAATAAATGGCAAGGAAAAGTAGAAAATACAATAGAAACCCAGAACAAAGCGTACGCGAAAATATAGTATTGTTTTAACTGTGGTGCGTCAGACCATAAGAGAGCGGAATGTAAAAGAGAAACGAAGTGCTTCAAATGTAATATGAACGGACATATTGCGAGAAATTGTGACCAAAACAAAACAGTTGTCATTGCACGGATAAGCAAAATTAGCGATAAGAGGCGATTGAAAAATATATTGTTAAATAATGAACCACTTGAATGTTTAGTCCACACAGGTGCAGATGTAACAATTATAAAGAAAAGTGCGTGCAAAAAAATAGAAGGCGTGGAATTTGCTAATAGTGATTTGACCTTATACGGGTTAGGAAATATTCCAAGCAAAGTTTTATCGCCTTTTATCGGAACAGTTGAAGTAGACAATTTTAAAATTTCACAAATATTCTACGTTGTGTCAGATGAACAAGTTGAACATTCGGTACTATTAGGTTATGACTTTATGAACAAATTTTCTTGGGTGTCAAATAAAAATAGATACTTTTTTACAGAATTAATCGAAAGTGATAGCAAAGACGATTTTGAAGCAGCGATTTACAAAATAAGTTTAAACGAAGCTGAACCAGATGTACCACTGCAGTACGCATCGGATATTAATAAAATAATTGAGTCATACAATCAGCTGCTGTCCCATAATGCTAAACATCGTTCCAGACCAGATAACACCATTTCGGCATGCTCCAAGGCGACTACCACCCGCTCAACAAGAAGTGGTCGCGAGTCAAGTTAGTGACTGGCTTGAAAAGGGCATTGTTCAGATGCATACATCTGACCACCTTAATTCAACTCAACGCACAACTAAAACAAACCACAAATGTGTGTCAACACTTAAAATTTGCTTCCAGGTGTAGAGGTAGGTCGCTATGACACACTTTTGCTTTACTACTCAATTGTGCTGTATTTGCATATTGTTGAATATCGATGTTATTAGTAGTACTTAAACCAATTTATATTTTGCTGATGCAAATTTACACCAACAACTCATTTCAATATCGGTAACAACTAAAACATATTTGTGCTGACGCTGAATAACAACAACAACAACTTAGTTAATATTTCGTTTTATTCTTGTTACTGTTGTAAACGTATTATAAGTAAAAAATGTATATAAGCTCTTATACTAAGCAATAAAGACCAGTAGTAATAACTCAACTCACAAATAAAAACACAGTTTTTTATTTACATTCATCTGTAGCAACAATTGTACAAGGTTCAAGTGCCTGTGCAATACTACAACAATCCCTTAGGTCAATATTGGTACACGCACCTGTATTGACGAACTCAACAAGGGATTCAACATTGGTGACCCCGACGTGATCCATATCCTTTTGATGAAAGTGATAGGATTATACAAACAACAAAAAATATATAATGCATCCATTATTTAACCGTGCAAATTTAAATTCGTAAGCTGTGTGACCGCAAATAGTTCGCCGCGAATAAAATTTGTTCAAGAGAACTCGAAGGCTTTAGTTAAACATCTTGTGCACCACACCGCATCCACAATGAACATAGAAGATCTAGTAACGCAACAAGATGAAACCGCAGTGGCTCTGCAAAAACTTATAGCCAACTGCAAGAAAGCGCCATATGAGCGACGGAGTTCATCGACGCAAAGGTTAAGGAACTCGATGAGTTGTGGGCTCAATTTAATAAAGTCGATAACATCATTCGTAGTCTCCACGGCAGCAAAGATGATCATCCGTACTTCACTAAGGACATGCATGCAGCTATTAGTGTAAGATACCGAGAATTCCGAGACGAAATGGAACTCTATAGGTCGAATTACGCTAAACCCAGTCAAGCCAAGGGTCAGCTGAGAACACCGCAAGCTGCTTCACGGAATGCTGATAGACAATTAACGAACAACATGGAACATAGTATTGAAAGACGAAAGCTGCTGAGGAATCAACGTGCTTTAATTCAAGCACTGACACAAAACTTGAATGAAGTGATGGGGCAGCCTGAAACAGACCACCCTCCATCATACTACACCATCAAGGCAGCAGTAATAGAAAAGCATATGATGGATTTAGCAAAAAACAACACGGCGCTGTGGGAGTCAACTGATGAAGATGTCATCGAAGAATACACACCGCAGGCCTATTACGAGCTCGAGGCGAAGGCAGAAGAGGTACTGATTCAGCTTCATCAGCACATACCAGTGGAGCAATCACTACACTCGCAGAGAGTACCACAGACAGACATAGATGTTCCATTACCAATGATAACGTTGCCTAAATTCAATGGCAACTACATGCAATGGGTTACCTTTAAGGATTTGTACACCGAATTGATTCATAAGGTGGACATGAGTGATGCAAAAAAAATGCATTACCTGACAACCTCCTTAGAGAGCGAACCACGAAATTTAATCAAGCACCTCCCATCAACCGGAAGTAACTACACACATGCTTGGTCAATCATCACTAGTCGTTATGATAACAAAAGACTTCTGGTGACGACATTACTAAACAAACTGAGGTCACAATCATCACTTAAAAAAGAGTCATCATCTGCATTGAAGGCTCTTCACGATATCACAAAAGAATGCATTCATGGACTTAAGGCTCAAGGTATTCCGGTTCAACATTGGGACGTCATCCTGAGTCACATACTGCTACAAAAAATGGATCAAAACTCTCAAACAGCATTTGAGCAGAGCTTGGACGACAACAAGCGATTACTCACCATAGATGAAATATTCAAGTTCCTAGAGCGTAGATTCCAATCATTCGAAGCTCGTGGAAGAGGAGAATCATCGTCAACTCGGACAAGTGCAACAGCCACAATCCCTTCAAGCAACGAAAAAAGGTGCGTGATTTGTAAGCAAAAAGATCATAAAATCTATGCATGCAAAACATTTTTAAATGCGAACATTCATCAAAGGTGGAATTGGGTCAAAACTCACAACCTCTGTACAAACTGCTTCAAGGCGGATCATCGCGCGTTGGAATGCAAATCACGGAATTGCACAAGGTGTGCTAAAAAACACAATACACTACTACATGTCGAACAATCAGGACATACGTCATTAACCCCCAGTCACGCACCACAAACTAAAAGCAATCAACAGGCCACCACCCTGGCAACAACAAAGGAATCCAAGAATAACGGTTATGTTCTCCTCAGTACTGCAGTCATCAGACTCATCGCTAGTAATGGACAGGCAATAGAATGTAAGGCCATCTTGGATTCAGGATCACAAATCAATCTCATCACGGAAAGAGTTGCAAAGCAACTAGGGTTGTAGCTCAAACCAGCAGCAATGTTGATTGAAGGCATAGGCAATGGAAAGAGAGAAGCCCGAACACGCGTGAACGTCAAATTACAATCACGCATCAGCAAGTATTCAACTCGACTAGAAGCCTATGTTCTATCGCGCATTATTCCTGAACATCCAACACAGCGGTTGGATACTTCAAATTGGCCCATACCAAACAATATTGGATTAGCAGATCCACATTTCAACTTCCCTGCAAAGATTGACGTCCTCATTGGAGCAGAGTTTTATCATGATTTGCTGGTAGATGGGCGCATCTATCTTACAAAAGGACTCCCCACCTTGCAGAACACAGTATTAGGATGGACTCTGGCCGGCAAGGTAAGCGATAGCAAATCGTTATTTGCAACATGCGGAATATGTACCGAAGATGGCAATGACTTAACCCGAAAGGTGGAAAGATTTTGGCAATTGGAAGAAACTCCGACGGATCACAAAGTGCTTACAACAGCTGAAAAACTCTGTGAATCATATTTTGCGCTAAACACAATACGAAACAGCCAAGGAAGGTTCGTAGTAAAACTCCCCTTTGCAGATAGCCCGTCTTTGCTAGGTGAATCAAAGCAAATTGCAGTCAATCGGTTTTACGCACTAGAACGACCTCTTGCAAAGGACCCCAACCTAAAAATACAATATACTGAGTTCATGGATGAATATGAATCATTGGGTCATATGACAAGGATCGACAAAGCAAGCATATTACAATCATGTTATTTTATCCCGCACCATTCCGTGGTAAGACCTGAGAGTTCTACCACAAAATTAAGAGTAGTGTTCGATGCCTCATCAAAAACATCTACAGGGTTAGCACTCAATGACTTAATGTACACAGGACCAACTATTCAAAGTGAACTCTTTACATTGCAACAACGATTCCGATGTCCACGATTTGTCTTCACGTCAGATATACAAAAGATGTATAGACAAATCCTGATCCATCCTGAAGACCGGAGATATCAAGTCATAGTTTGGAGGAAGGACGCCACAAAAGAGCTACAATACTACCAGCTCAACACGGTAACATACGGCACTCGGTCAGCACCTTATTTATCAACAAAATGCCTCCAGCAGCTAGGCAAGGAAAACAGTTCTCAATATCCACTCGGATCTGGAAACACAAGAACAACTTACAAAAATATTGCAACAAGGTGGACTACGGTTGCGCAAATGGTGCGCTAATCACCCAAAATTACTGCAGTCAGTTCCAGCCGAAGACCAAGAAGTCAATCTTGATTTTGACGATGACATCAACAGCGCAGTTAAAACATTAGGATTGACATGGTTACCAAAAACAGACAAATTTTGTGTAAAGGTCAACATCGTACCGGCCACAAGAATTACCAAGCGAACGGTTGTATCAGATGTTGCAAAAATTTTTGACCCATTAGGATTACTATCTCAAGTAGTTGTCACTGCCAAAATCCTCATTCAGCAACTGTGGCAAACAAATTTAAAATGGGATGACGAGTTAACCCCAGAATTACGCCTCAAATGGACAAGATTCTGCGAAGAGTTGAAACTAGTAGCCAACACGCATCTTCCAAGGCACATCTTTCAACAAGGAACAAGAAGTTCCTCGCAGATACATTCTTTTGCTGATGCCTCAGAAAAGGCATACGGAGCCGCCGTTTATGTCAGATCCATTGACAAGAACGGAACAATCATTGTACGGCTGTTATGCTCAAAATCTCGTGTAGCCCCTCTTAAAACACAAACCATACCAAGATTAGAACTCTGCGCTGCACTCCTCAGTGCACAGCTAGCAACAAGGACAAAGCAAGACTTGAAGTTGGCAGATGCTCCGGTTTATATCTGGACCGATTCAGAAATTGTTCTTTCTTGGATAAATTCCAGTTCATCAACCCTAAAAACATTTGTCTCTAACAGAACCGCAAGGATTCAAGAGCTTTCTTCGGCAGCACAATGGTGGCACGTTGCTTCCAAGCAAAATCCAGCTGATGTTCTATCGAGAGGCCTATTTCCGTCTGAATTACCCAGTTGCAATCTATGGTTATACGGACCAATCTTTTTGCATGGAAAGGTAGAAGGATGGCCCACGAAATATTCAAACAAACCAGAGTCAGAAAACAACCTAGAAAGAAGACAGGTGGCAGTATCCGCAGCGGCCACTGTCGAGAACAAGCCAGATGATATCATATACAATATCAATAACAAAAATTCATTCAAAGTGTTAACAAGAATTGTTGCGTACATGATTAGGTTCAAGCGGCATGCCAAACAGAGTGTTCAAGAACGCGAAACCGAAATTTTTCTCACACCCATAGAACTCAAAAGGGCGCTTTCAGTGATAGTTCGTGCCATGCAGTGGTCAGATTTTAAGGAGGAAGTCACGCTAATAAAGAAGAATTTCCAGCTCAACAAAAACAGTCAGCTAAGCAGCCTCCATCCATTCTTGGACGACGAAGGGGTGCTCCGAGTAAGAGGACGTCTCGAGGCATCCAACATTTCTTACGATGCCAAACATCCAATGATCATCCCATACAATAATCCACTAACCAAATTGCTCATAAAATGGTTTCATGAAGAGCATTTTCACTGTGGAGTTAAGACACTAGTGGAACAACTTCAGCAACATTTCTGGATCATCAAGTCAAAGTCTATGGCCCGGACGATTGTGCACAACTGCATTCACTGCACGAAGACAAGGTCCAAGTTATGCCAACAGATCCTGGGAGATTTGCCTGCGGCAAGAGTACTGCCTACTCGACCTTTTATGAATTCAGGAGTAGACTTCTGCGGTCCATTCTGGACTCATTTCAAAATCCGAGGAAAAAGACCACAAAAAACCTACGTGGCAGTATTCTGCTGCTTTGCAACAAAGGCGATACACTTAGAAATTGTCAGCGATCTCACCACAGATTCCTTTGTCGGATGCTTAAAAAGGTTTATCGGCCGACGAGGACGCTGCCAGAATATTTACTGTGACAACGCAACAAATTTTGTAGGTGCCAATAACCAATTATCAGCGTAAAAGAAGTGATTCATACACAAAAAGCCCAAGAAGCCATAACGAGAAATTGCAGCAATAAGGGAATCAAATTTAATTTCATACCACCAAGAGCTCCTCATTTCGGCGGACTATGGGAAGCAGCAGTGAAATCTGCCAAAACACTATTCGTCAAAGGTGTGGCCAACGCTTCGTTAACATACGAAGAACTAGAAACAGTAATGGTTGAAATAGAAGCAATACTTAACTCTAGACCATTAACGCCTGTGTCTACCAACCCAGAAGATATAACCGCCCTAATGCCAGGACACTTCCTGATTGGCGAACCGCTGACATCATCAGTCGATTCATATGCCACACAGAACAATGTCTCTCTACTAACAAGGTGGAAGTTAGTGTCTCACCTAAAACACGAATTCTGGAGGCGGTGGTCACGAGAGTACCTGCATGAACTACAACACAGGAACAAGTGGAAGGAACAATCAGAAAACGTTAAACCAGGTATGATGGTGATAATTCAAGAAGACAATCTGCCACCGCTACAGTGGGCATTGGGCAGAATCGTCAAGACATACACCGGGCACGACAATGCTGTTAGAGTAGCTGACATAAGGACAGCAACTGGCATACTGAAACGTCCGATACACAGGCTTGCGCCGTTGCCAATTCAGACACCTCACCAGGAAGAACATCGTAGTGATTCTCGACAAATCAACTCTGAGGTCAGGCATACTGAAATAACAAACACGCAAAAGAAGATCAAGCGCTCAAATCCAAACGACGGTCCCCAACAACCAAAACGAACACGGGTCAGCACAAGTTCAGCACTCATGACCGTCTTATTAACTTGTTTATTTTTGCCGTCTGCTATTCCATCCCCAATAGAGGTTCATCCATTTGCATCCGATCCTGGCATTTACTTCGAAAAACTCGGCTCTGCTGGAATCATTACCAGCGAATGGAACCTGGTCACATATATTAACATGCAAACATACTGGAAAGAATTGGACATAATGAAAAACTACCCAAGCGTCTTGAAAAAATATTGTGCGGCTATACAAACATCGAAACATTGCCGTATAATAGTAATGTTACTTAAACGCTTAATGGATGAAATCATTCAGAAAAATCAGCTTCTCAAAATTCACGATACATCTCGATCTCGAAGAGGTGCTTTAAACGTCGTCGGCAATGTGGCTCATTCACTATTCGGAGTTCTTGATTCACAGTACGCAGAAGAAGCCGCCAACACGATAGAAAAAATTCGTCAAAATTAAGATCATCTTGAAGGTCTCTTTCAAAATCAGACCTCGTTTTTGGACAGCACGATCAATATAATCAATATTCTCCTATTCTATAAGGAGAATTTCTAAAGGTTGAAAAATTATTGACCAACTTAAATAATCGGTTTGACAACGTCCAACAAGAACTAGGCCACCAAAGTATTTCTCAATTAGTTCTTGAACTGGCTCTTCAAACCACAGTGGAGATACTATATGTCCAACGCATTCAAGACTCACTTCTCGACATATTGACAGATACTCACCATGGAAAGCTTAGCCCAGAGCTCCTCTCACCTGTGCAGTTACAACGTGAGCTTATCAACATTAAAGCAAATCTCCCGAGCCATCTTAAGCTACCCACCGAGGAATTAATACAATTGTACAATTTTATGTCAATCGAAGGACGTGTCACTACAAATTATATGATTTTTAAACTGAAGCTACCATTAATATCCACTGAAGACTTTGAACTACTACATCTTATTCCGGTGCCATGGCAACTTAACAATTCATTTGTCAAAATTCATTCACCTTTCCCATACTTGATTGTCAACCTGCATCGAGATCAATACTTCCCACTAAAGGAAGCCGACTTAAGAATATGCACATCAACTGAAAGAGACCACTACTTATGTCAACAAAATCACCCGCTGTATAAAAAAGGATCTGCCATCGCAGTGTGTGAATTAAACTTACTAAACCACATTACAACAAATACATCATGCTCTATTGAACACACAGAAGCTGGGTCCCACTGGCTTCAATTACATAACCTCAACTCATGGATCTATTCCGTCAAAGACAAGGTGGTGGTAAACGCAGTATGTGACACAATTTTAACACCAGTCACTATTCAACGGTCTGGACTTTTATCAATGAATGAAAATTGCATCATTAAACAACCGCTAATCACCATCCAAGGTCACAAAACGCTTGAATCAACCAGCCTCAAATCATACATTCCAAATGTGCTCACAGCTGACTTAAGTTTCCCTTCAAAACCGACAACAACAGTCAACAACATTTCCCTACATTACATCCCGCAGATAACGCAGTTATCAGCAATACAGCATGAACTCTTAAGTCTTCGAGTTGATTTACCCAACAAAATTCGGCCTCATGACATTCATCACTATACAATAAGTTATTCCTGCGTTATTTTCATCGTATGTATCCTCTCCTGGATTGCTTGGAAACGATGCCAAAGGTCACGGAGCATTGGTATTCCTGCACCACAGCCCGCCCCGAGAATTCACGTCAATACACCTGATACAAGTCTACCAGATGGCACAGAATTCATCACCGTTTACTAAAATACAGGTTGATCGACATCGCTCAACGCCGGGGAATATGTTCAGATGCATACATCTGACCACCTTAATTCAACTCAACGCACAACTAAAACAAACCACAAATGTGTGTCAACACTTAAAATTTGCTTCCAGGTGTAGAGGTAGGTCGCTATGACACACTTTTGCTTTACTACTCAATTGTGCTGTATTTGCATATTGTTGAATATCGATGTTATTAGTAGTACTTAAACCAATTTATATTTTGCTGATGCAAATTTACACCAACAACTCATTTCAATATCGGTAACAACTAAAACATATTTGTGCTGACGCTGAATAACAACAACAACAACTTAGTTAATATTTCGTTTTATTCTTGTTACTGTTGTAAACGTATTATAAGTAAAAAATGTATATAAGCTCTTATACTAAGCAATAAAGACCAGTAGTAATAACTCAACTCACAAATAAAAACACAGTTTTTTATTTACATTCATCTGTAGCAACAATTGTACAAGGTTCAAGTGCCTGTGCAATACTACAACAATCCCTTAGGTCAATATTGGTACACGCACCTGTATTGACAAACTCAACAAGGGATTCATCAGGCATAATTCGTAAATCCACGTCGGAGTATGCCAGCGGAGTGGTCGTGGTGAAGAAAAAGGATGGCACGCACCGAGTATGCATTGATTTCCGCCAACTCAATAGTATGGTGCTAAAAGACAGTTTCCCTGTGCCAATAATCGATGACGTACTCGAAAAACTGCAGAAAGCTGAATATTTCTCGGTGATGGACCTTGAAAATGGTTTTTTTCATGTTCCTATCGGCGAGAGTAGTAAAAAATATACTGCTTTTGCCACCAAAAATGGATTTTATGAATTCAACTACGCGCCATTTGGATTTTGCAACTCGCCAGCGGTGTTCATCCGCTATTTAAATGATATTTTCCAATCTTTAATTAATAAAAGTGTAATGGAGCTATACATGGACGATATTGTCGTATATAGCGAAACAGCAGAAGCAGGAATCGAAAAAGTGCGCAAAGTCTTAGAGAAAGCGCAAGAATATGGTTTGAGAATTAAGTGGAAAAAATGCGTTTTCCTAAAACGCCGTATTGATTTCTTAGGTCACACAATTGAAGCTGGCAAAATTTTTCCAGGTAGGGACAAGGTGAACGCAGTGCACAAGTTTCCCACGCCGTTGAATGTCAAAGCTGTTCAATCCTTCCTCGGTCTTACTGGATATTTCAGAAGGTTTGTGCCTGATTACGCTATTATAGCTCGTCCATTAACGGAGCTGCTCAAAAAAGATGTGCCCATCTCTACTGCAGAGAAGCTGAGACGGAGCTACACACAGATGCGTCCAAGGATGGTTTCGGCGCAATATTATTGCAAAAAGCTGAGGGCAAGTGGCACCCAGTATTTTATTGGAGCAAAAAAACTACCGAAAGCGAGGCTAAGCTACACAGATTTTTGCTGGAGGTGAAAGCTGCGTGGCTAGCGCTTAAAAAATTCCGATATTATTTGATGGGTAAGCGATTCGTGTTGGTCACCGATTGTGTAGCGTTCAAGCAGACGAAAACAAAGCAGGAAGTTCCACGTGACGTCGTTCAATGGATCTTGTATATGGAGGAGTATGACTTCAAAGTTGAGCATCGTGCTGGTAGCCGGCTAAGACATGTTGATGCGCTAAGTCGCCACCCCTGTAAAGTGTTGACTATTACAACAGAATTATCAGCTCGCTTGCGAAAATCACAGCAGCAGGATAAGTATATTAAAGCCATTACGAAACTGCTTGAGAGAGGTGAGTACGACAATTATAAATTGAAGGGGAATATTGTCTACAAGTTGGTAAATGGGAACGAACTCTTCGTTGTTCCGAAACGTATGGAAGCTGAAATCATAAGAAGCGCTCATGAGGTAGGCCCCTACTCGGTACAAAAAACTATGCATAGTATTCAGCAGTCGTACTTTATACCCCATTTAGAAAACAAAGTTGTACAATATATTAACTTTTGTATAAAATGCATTATACATAACAAGAAACTAGGTAAAAAAGAGGGATATCTTCATTGCATTCAGAAAGGGGATTGTCCGCTAACTACACTGCATATTGACCACTTGGGTCCCATGGACAGTACCTCGAAGCAATACAAATACATATTGGCCATGATCGACGGGTTTTCAAAATTTGTGTGGCTATTCCCAACGAAATCTACGGGCAATGACGAAGTCATTAAGAAGTTGCAGTGCTGGTCGGATATTTTTGATAATCCTGAACGTATTATCAGCGATTAAGGTACAGCGTTTACGTCTAACGCCTTTGCAGAGTTTTGCATCATAAATAGTATTGAACACATTACAACGACTACTGGTGTACCTAGAGGTAACGGCTAATTTCGGATAATTTCAAAATTATCGTCAAGTGAACCAGCGAAATGGTACAAGGTGGTTGGCGCAGTACAAAAAGCCATTAACTTTCACGTTAACAGCTCTCACTTTCACGTTAACAGCTTCACGATCTCGTCGCAATAAAGAGGACACAGTTCGTGGCTGGCCGAAAATTGGCTAATGAATACTTGGGGCCGTATAAAATAGTCAACGTTAAGCGCAATGGGCGCTACGATGTTGAGAGAGTAGCTAATTTTGAAGGTCCATTGAAAACATCGACAGCTGTCGATTATATGAAGCCGTGGCGTGATACCAATATAGATGATGAGTTTTCATCTGAATCAGATGAATTGTCGGATGGCCGAATGTAAAGTGGGTAGCCTCGGCCTATGCAACCTTGGGCGGAGAATGGCAGATGAGAGCAACGGAAGACAGTCGTCGAGAGCGCTCGCAGTTGTCAGTTGAAAAAGTTGTCGTTCAGTCGCTGCAGTTGTTTCTTTAATTAAATTAAATCTTTATATACTTGAATTTAATCTTTATAATTTCATATCTCACTTACTTTTATAATATAAAATATTCAATAATATTTTGATCAATAAACTGAATTGTGATCATATACAACTCATTTATCATTCTACATATATATGTGGTGATGCACAAAATAGTCTTTATTTTATAAATTTTATTTATTTAACAAAACATTCTTGTTTGAAGATATTTTTTATTTTTTTGTACATTGAGTTTGAATACAATTTACAAAAAACTAACTAACTTAATATACAAAATTTTTTATAAATAAAAATTGACAATTTTGAAATCTTAAATAATAATTTTTTAAATAAATGTGTAAGTGAATATTTGTAGAGTGTGTATGTTGTTTTGTATGTTTTGATGTCGGTGTTTATATGTGGTGGTATTGAGTCACCACATTATTCCCCCTCCCTTCTGAAAAATTTTGGTCGTGTTGGCTAATCGGTTAAAGTGTACTTTTTTAGTATTTTTATGTTTGGTTGAATGTGTCTGTGCTGTTTCGGTGTCTAAGGTGGCGGGCTTAATCCTATCAATGTTGACTCTTGTGTTAGTGTTATTTTTACGAATTGTGAAGTATTTCGGTGTTCTCTCAATAACTTCGAAGGGACCATCGTACGGCTCTTGTAGTGTTTTACGAATTGTGTCATTGCGGACGAAGACAAAGTTACAAGTACTAAGGGCTCGAGGTATATATTGTTGGAAGTTGGTGCTGTGATGCGCAATGTTTGACTTTTGATCTTCTACGACCTCTTTAAGTTTGGACAAGGTGTCCGACGAATTAAAGTTCTGACAGCTGTGAATTACTAGTTGTTGTGGTAGCCTGAGTGTTTGACCAAAAACCATTTCAGCTGGTGAAGCCTTAATATCTTCTTTGACCGTGGACCTAAGTCCTAGAAGAACTAGTGGCAACACTGTGTACCAATTTGTGTGGTTGTTACTCGCTATTAGAGAAGTCTTTAGTTGGCGGTGAAATCGTTCTACAATCCCATTAGCTTGTGGATGATAAGCAGAAGTGGTAATGTGCTTGTTTCCTAGTGTCTTAACGAAGTTTCTAAATGTTGTGGACGTAAATTGAGGTCCTCGATCGGAAGTAATTTCCAGAGGAACTCCAAAACGTGAGATGTATTCCTTTTGAAGTGTATATACGATAGTGTTGGCGTTGGTATCTTTAATTGGATACGCTTCGGGCCAACGTGTGTTTCTGTCAACTAAGGTAAGTGGATATCTATAACCCTTAGATATTGGTAAAGGGCCAACTAAATCAACGTGAACATGCTCAAAACGACCGTGTGGAATGTCTATCTTGTGTGGGATTGTCTTCGTGTGTCGATGTATTTTGGCTCGTTGGCATCTAACGCATTCTTGTGACCATTTGTTGATTTGTGTGTTCATTTTGGGCCAAAAATATCTTTGTGTTACGAGTCGTCGAGAAGCTCGTGTACCTGGGTGTGAAATATTATGTAATTGTTCAAAAATGTGTTTGCGTAATGTTTGTGGAATGTATGGACGTGTTCCTGAACTTGTTTGTTCGCACCAAATTTTAATGATAGGTATTGGAATGTGTATTTGTTCGAATTTGTAAGTGTGTTTATTTAGTATCTCTTGTAGTTCTGAATCTGTATTCTGTTCTTTGTGTAGAGTTCTGAGGTTAATCTCAGAGGTTGTGAAAGCATCTATCTCAGCTCTTGAAAGTGAGTCCGCTACGGTGTTATCGGTACCTTTAATGTGTCTGATGTCGTTGGAAAATTGTGCAATGAATTCTAGGTGTCGTGTTTGTCTTGGGCTTCTTACCGTTTTTTAATGTAATGCTGAAGTAAATGGTTTGTGATCTGGGTATATAGTAAATGTTCGTCCCTCTAAATAGTGTCTAAAGTGTTTAATTGTAAGATAAATTGCTAAAAGTTCACGATCGAACGTACTGTATTTTGTCTCTGATGGAGATAATTTCTTGAAAAGATAATTTCTTTCTTGTTGCAAAAGTGCACCGATAGCAGTGTTAGATGCATCCACAGCGATAGAAAGTTTTGCTTTGCTATTAAAATGATTAAGAAGCACTTCCTTAGTAAAACTTTCTTTTATCGTTGCGAATGCTTCTGTTGTGTTTTCTGTCCATATTAAGTGTTTGTCCTTTGTTTTTGATGCTGAAGTTATCATATCGTAAATTTGTGTAAGTGTGTGTGCTAATTTTGGAATGCATCTGTGGTAGTAATTAATCATCCCGATGAATTTCTGCATTTGTTTAACTGTTTCTGGTTTTGGATAGTTAACAATGCATTGTATTCTATCAGGAGATGGTTGTACGCCTTTGTTTGAAATATCATAACTTAAAAAATTTATTCTGTCTACACGGAAAATACATTTGTTTGGTTTAATGTTTAGTCCGTAATTGTCTAGTCGTTCGAAAACTAAATTTAGATGTCTTGCTGGCCACCAGAATGTCGTCGAGGTATACAAATACGAAGTCTAGTTCTCGTAATACTTCGTTGATAAATCGTTGGAATGTTTGAGCTGCATTTCTTAAACCGAATGGCATTCTCAGAAACTCAAACATTCCGAACGGTGTTGTAATCGTAGTTTTATGTATGTCTTGTGTGGCCATGGGGATTTGTTGGTATGCTCTAACTAGATCTAATTTTGAAAATATGTGTTTGTTGTGTAAGTCAATAGATAGGTCGTGTATGTGTGGTAGAGGGTAGCGGTCTGGGACTGTAATGGCATTTAGTCTTCTATAGTCACCACAGGGTCTCCAGTCGTTCACATCTTTTTTTGGTACTAGATGTAGTGGAGAAGCTGACATGGAGTCTGAAGGACGCAGATACCTGCTTTGATTAAGAAATCAAATTCCTGTTTTGCAATTTTGTATTTGTTGGAGTCAAGGCGTCTTGTTCTTGAAAAAGTTAACTGTCCTTCTGTAGTTATGTGGTGTTCTGTTTTGTGTTTAACTGGTTTGTTGTAGTCGGGTTCTGCTGTTAGTGATGGGTAATTTTTGAGTATATTTGTATGTTTGTTGTCTAGTGTAATTAGTTTGGGTGGTGATATTTCTGTAAATACTGTGATTGCAATAACTGATAGTTATGTAAGTGGATCAATGAGTTTCTTGTGTTTTAAGTCTATCAAGAGTCCATATTTCGTAAGGAAATCTGCTCCTATGATGGGTCTTGTAATGTCTGCTAGTATAAATGTAAAAGGGAAACCGCGTCTTAGTTTTAAATTTACGTTAAGTAATTTCTTGCCGAAAGTTGAGATTGTGCTACCGTTAACTGCTGTTAGAATTAAGTCTGAATTTTTCTTGTGGGCTTTGAATTTATTTACTGGAAGTACGGAAACTTCTGCTCCACTGTCTATCAAAAAATTTATATGATTGTCGTTATCGTAAATAAAAAGGCGGCGTGTGAGTATTGTTTGGCTTCCATCATTAGCCGTCGCAATGATGGAGTCACTTAGTTTGTTGAGTTATGTTGTGTTGGGTGTCGTTTTGACCGAATGAGCATGGTTGTTCGCATTGTCTAGCTGCCCTTCCGAACCTAAAATGGTATCTACATACCCAGTTAGCAGGTCGTTGTATTGACACACTTCTTGACGGGGATCTAAGTCTTGAAAATCTTCGAAAATTAGTTTCTCTCGAGTTCGAACGTGAAATATTACGGTATCGTACGTTTTTTAACTCTTGGACCTCAATTGCTAGTTTGTTGAAACTTTCTAGAATTTTTAACGTTGTTTCAGCAAACGATTGCGTTATCATAGCAAGCTCGGAGTTTTGGGTGATTTTTGACATACGCTGGGCATTATTGCCAAATGAAGCGACTTCGGATTCTGACATACTTACTTACTTACTTATCTGGCGCTTACAACCGAAGGTCGGTTTTGGCCTCGTGTAAGAAATTGCGCCAGCCATTTCTGTTTTGCGCTTGCTGGCGCCAGTTGGAAACACCAAGTGTAGTCAGGTTATCCAACACCTGATCCTTCCAACGAAGATGTGGGCGTCCTCTTCTGCGTTGACCACCACCGGGCACCGAATCGAATATTTTTTCGCTGGAGCGTCGTTTTCCATTCGCTCAACATGACCTAGCCAGCGGAGCCGCTCGATTTTGATACGCTTAACTATGTCGATGTCAGCGTACAGCTCATACAGCTCGTGGTTCCATCGAATTCGGTACTCGCCATTGACGCAGATTGGACCGAAGATCTTACGAAAGATCTTTCTCTCGAAGGCTCCCAAAGTCTTTTCATCAGAACTGCTCAACGTCCAGGTTTGTGCTGCATATAATAGGACGGGCATGATTAGTGACTTATAGAGCGTGAGTTTTGTTCGTCGAGAGAGGGCTCTGCTTCTCAATTGCCTACTCAGCCCAAAGTAACACCTGTTGGCAAGATTTATCCTTTGCTTTATCTCAATACTGACATCGTTGAAAGAGTTTACGCTGGATCCCAGGTAGACGAAGTCCTTAACAACCTCGAAGGAGATGTTGTCAACAGTGACGTGGTTTCCAAGACGCTGGGACTGTTTATTTGTTGACACTAGGTATTTCGTCTTATCTGCGTTCACTACAAGACCCATTCGACTCGACTCTTTCGCTAACCTGGAGAATGCTGCACTGACTTCGCACGTATTATGGCCAATGATATCGATATCATCAGCATACGCCAGCAGCATAATACTTTTGTAGAATATCGTGCCACTGCGTCTCAAATCAGCAGCTCGGATGATCTTCTCCATCATTAGGTTGAAAAAGTCGCACGATAGGGAATCACCTTGTCTGAAACCTCGTTTGGTATCGAATGCAGGAGTGAGGTCCTTCCCGATTTTAACTGTGCTGCTGATGTTGCTCAGTGTCATTCTGCAAAGGCGGATGAGCTTTGCAGGAATACCAAATTCAGACATGGTGGAATATAGATGATTCCTTATTGGACTGTCGAAGGCGGCTTTGTAATCGACAAAAAGATGGTGTGTGTCGATTTGTTTTTCTAGGGTCTTCTCCAAGATTTTTCGTAGCGTAAATATCTGGTCTATGGTGGATTTGCCACGTCTGAAGCCACACTGATAAGGTCCAATCAGCTGGTTTACAATGGGATTTAGTCTTTCACATAGTACGCTCGACAGGACCTTATATGCGATATTCAGAAGGCTTATCCCACGGTAGTTGGCGCAAATTGTGGGATCGCCTTTCTTGTGGATTGGGCAGAGCACACTGAGGTTCCAATCGTTTGGAATGCATTCTTCCGACCATATTCTGCATAGAAGCTCATGAATGCATTTAAATAGAGCTTCGCCTCCATTCTTGAAGAGCTCAGCCGGTAAGCCATCGGCTCATGTGGCTATGTTGTTTTTAAGCCGAGCTATAGCTTTCAAGACTTCACTATGTTCGGGCAGCGGAACTTCAACGCTGTCGTCCAAAATTTGGGATTCCGGGATATCATCTCTATTGGCGGGATTGTTGTCGTCGTCGCCATTCAGAAGCCTAGAGAAGTGTTCCCTCCACATCATCAGTGTACTCTGGATATCTGTCACTAGATTCCCATTTTCATCCTTGCAGGAAGAGGCCCCGGTCTTGAAACCATCGGCCAGGCGTCTTATTTTTTCGAAAAATTTTCGGACCTCATTCCTGTCACCATGCATCTCAATTTTCTCGCACTCACGCATTTCCACTTCCCTTTTCTTTCGCCTGAAAATGCGTCTCTCTTCCCTCCTCTTCTCTTTGTATCGCTCCTTAGCAGCACGCGTTACAACCGACTGCAGGGTGGCTTTGTAGGCGGCGTCTTTTTCTGCAGTGGCGTCGCGACACTCTTGGTCGTGCCACTGGTTTCGGCGAGGGCGGTGATAGCCAATCACCTCTTCGGCAGCCGTACGCATAGAGTGGGAAATATGATTCCACTGCGCGCATATATCGTCGATCGGAGGAGTGCTTTCTTGAAGCAGGAGTGAGAGTCGAGTAGCGAAGTCTTCGGCTGTTTGCTTTGATTGCAGCTTTTCGACGTCTAGCTTTCTCTGTGCTGGATTGCGCGCATTCTTGGTTGCGCACAGGCGTGTACGGATCTTGGCTGCGACAAGATAATGATCCGAGTCTATATTGGCACCACGGATCGTGCGTACATCCAAAACACTGGAAGAGTGCCTTCCGTCAATCAAAACGTGATCAATTTGGTTGCGCGTCTTTTGATCAGGAGACAGCCAAGTTGCTTTATGAATATTGAGATGCTTGAATCTAGTGCTGCTAACGACCATGTTTCGCGCTGCGGCAAAGTCATTCAGCCTCATTCCGTTATCGGAGGTATTGTCGTGGAGGCTGAACTTTCCGACTGTTGGACCAAAGATATTTTCTTTTCCCACCTTGGCGTTGAAGTCACCAATCACGATTTTTATGTCGTGGCGGGGGGTGCGCTCTTCAAGGCGCTCGTAGAAGCTGTCTTTGGTCTCATCGTCCTTATCTTCTGTCGGAGCGTGCGCACAAATCAGGCTTATGTTGAAAAATCTTGCCTTGACGCGGATTATGGCAAGTCGTTCGTTCACAGGTGTGAATCGCAGAACATGATGTCGTAGTCTCTTGCCAACCACGAATCCGCATCCAAATTCGTGCTTCTCCGCATGGCCGCTGTAGTAGATATCACAGGATGCTTGCCGTGAGCAACCCTGTCCCTTCCATCGCATTTCTTGGATTGCAGTGATATCAGTTTTGTATCTTTCTAAGATATCTATCAGTTGGATAGAGGCACCATCCCAATTAAGGGTTCGGACGTTCCAGGTGCATATCCGTAAATCATTGTCAGTTTTTCGTTTGCGGTAGTCGTCATCAGATTTGGGGATCATCTTTATCTTTTTTCTTGAACTTTTCATTGAAATTTGTTTTTACGTGGTGGGCTTCAAACCCAACGCACAACCCTTTAAAGGCAGGGGGAGCCCGCCGCTCAGATTAGCCGTCAAACTAACGGTTGCCAGTTTGCCGTTTCTAGAGGACACCACGCAGAGGTTTGAGTCGACTTGAGACGAGTTCGACATGGATAATGCTGGCCTCACCAGGTTGAGGCAGTCAGACACGTTGCCATGTAAAGATCGCCCCCTTGACCCTCACGCGTTGCCTTGTGAGGATCGTCCTCCAATCCATCGTCCAGGATCGTCCGGATTCTGACATAACTTCTCACAAATTGTCAGCTAGTTTCAATAGTTCCTCTAGCTCTCTATGACCAGATCCGGTCAAAGCAATTGTAGAGTTTAACGTCCGTGGCCTCCGTGCTTTCCGCAAGGAGAAGAGAGACCAGAGACGGGAGAGCGAGTAAAAGATATTTAGTTTAATTTTTAGTTACTTTTATTTATTTTACAACATAGGCCCGCTGTCTAGGCGAGGCTGCGACCAATGTTGTGTTTTACTTAAGTTTTATATTAATATTTTATTAAAACTAAAAGGCCCGCTTTCTAGACGAGGCTGCGACCTTATTAGTTGTTTATTCTTATAACTCTAAAAACTCTCTGTGTCCATTTCTGCGCCGGCGACGGGTTTATAAAGGAAAATCCTCACTTTCCAAAGAGGTTCCTTTCTTCCAGAAACTCCCACAATTCCCATAATTTCCAATAAGTGGAAATTATGTATCGATTCTACCCAATCAAAACATTACATGTCATACATAATATGTTGGGTTTATTTACATATTACTTCCCCTTTCGCGATACGTGATCACGTACGTCTTACATGTTGCGTAGCTGCAGGCATTGCACTTTGCGAGCAGCGCAGCAACTAGGGTAGGTAAATGATCGCTATTATGCTGAACGTGCAAGCTAATGCCGATGCACCCAAACAGTTCATTGCTTTGTTTTTTGTTGTCGCTGACGTTGTAGTCGGAAACACTTGACAACTAAAAACAAGCAATGGTTTTGTTTATTTTGGTAATTTTAAGCGTGCGCTAAAATAAGGTCAGTTTTTCATGAACGCCAGCAATTCGAGTCACTGCACTTGAATTGGGTCTTGGTCGTTCATGGAAATAATAGTCATAAATTTTGCCAGCAAATGCCGAGGCAATATTTATTGATATTTATGTATGAGTTTTAAAGAGAATCGATTGAAGATTTTGGCTTTGTGTGAGGTCGGGCTGTACAAAGTGTACAGGGTAATGTTGTGTGGGTCACAACATCCCTCCCCCCTTATAAAAGAAAATTTTTCTCCTTGAAGAGGTTGAAAAATTTTCTGTCGCGTTACTGACCGGTTGAGCAGAAATGAGCATAGAGTATTTACATTTTTTGTAAAACTTAAATATATGTACATTATTAATTTTCTATAGTTTATGTATTGTAAATGAATATTTTACTATTTTACAGCGTTAAAAATTATACGTAATATTTAGTAGCTTAAAAGGAAATTGAATTTAAATTTATTATATGAATTCAATAAATAAAAATATTTTATAGAACTTATTATTATTTTTTTTTATTTTTTTTTTTTTTTTTGAATTAAATACTTTATGTATATATTTTTCTTTTTGTTGAACTTTTTTTTTTTTATTTTGTTTGTTATTGAAATGTTTTAAAGAATTAAAAAAAATTTTCTTTTTTTTATATTTTCTTTAATTTATTCATATTTGAAAGCTTTTGCGATAGAAAGATTTTTATATTTTTTTTTTTTTCATACATAAAAATAGCTGAAAGTTCTTTTGAGAGAAGAGAAGAGAAAAAAAATTGTCGTAGTTTTATTGCTTAAAATCGTTTGGCAATATTTTTATTTTCATCTACCAAAATTGGATGGAGAACAACAAAGTCTGCGTTACGGCGCGGAAAATATGGCTATATTTTTTTTTCTCTAAAAATGCCTACAAAAAATTTTCTTTTTCCTGTTCGAAAGAAGTGAAAAAAAGATAAAATTTCATTTAATTTATTTTTTTTTTTATTTTTTATTTTTTTTTTTTTTTTTCAATGTTTATAGTAATTTAGTTGAATCTTTTAAGTCTCCGCTGCCTCGCTTGCAGTACTCTTTGGTACTCCCTGGTGAAGTCTGCCGTGTCCTCGTCGTCGCCGAGAACAGGATTTCTTTCTATTTCTGCAAATTTTTGTATTGTGTGGAGTTCCTTAGTTGCCTGAATCATCGCTAGAGTTTCTTCCTCTAACGTGTCCAGGTTATAGTAGTCCTCCACCGTAGGCGTTCTGCTGGTTTTCCCTATGTAGGTCCAGACCATTTTCATGGCCCGGACTTTGGCTTCGTCGGATGAGGTGGCGTTGCCCATGTTTTGCATTTAACGTTCGTGTTGTGTACTGAATAATTTTGGTTGTCTTCTTCAGGCTTTTATATAAAGGCGAGGAAGAAAATTTAGCTGAGGGTTGTTTTTTTTTTTTTAATTTGTGCTGAGCGAGTTAGAATATGTTCATAATTTTCTTTATTTTTATTGCCCTCTTTTTTTTTTTTTTTTTTTTTTTTGCGTGCTATATGTGAAGTGTTTATGTCGGCAAGACAAATCTTGGCTTGGCGTAGTTACCTTCTGTGAGTTCTGTTGTAATGGTTTTTTTGTTTTTTCCATGTGTGCAACGTATGTATATTTTATAACTGGCAAAAAGGGTTAATAAGAACAAGATCCCATATATAAGGCTGTAGTGATGCACATCATGCATGCTTACTCGGTTAAGGTCAAGATTTTCTGCAGATTTCTCATCGGCTATCAGAGTGGAGAGTTTCTTTAATTCCTCCTGCTGAGTTGCAGTGTCAAGGAAAACTGTTTGTTTTGAAATATTTTTTAACGGAATGGTTTCTTGTTGTTGCTGAGGAATGAATTTAGTTATGTTTAACGGCGGGAGGTAGTGATTATTAACCTTGGATATTTTAGTGGTTGAACTTCTTAGCGTTAAGTCTTTTGACTTTATGTAGCAATTTTCGTCAAGGTCTATTATAGCTGAGTTCGTCAGGGTTACCGGTGTGACTTTGTCTTCACATATGACATTTATTTGATATTCATCAATTGTCGAGTAGATCCATCGGTTTGCCTGAGCTAGCTGTATCCAGACTATACCTGCGTCTGTCTTTCTGATATCGCAATTTTTTGGCAGGGTTTGCTCATTTGTAAGTAGATTGACTACGCAGTTCGTTTTTTGATTGTTAATGGTGTAGACTGGGTGTTCTGTGTGACAAAGATATTGTTTATTTTCTGTTTTTATGCAGTTTCGTAGTTCTTCCGCGGCAACCTCGTAATAGTGTTCTCTCTCGTAATCAATGGCAATTTGTTTGATATCGGAATTTATAAAAATGAGTTTATTAGAGTGTGCTGTCGGAAAAGGTATAATGTTGTATATTTGGTATGTTGTACTAAATGGCAGAGGTATGGTGATTTTGTAAATTATCTTGTTGCCTATTATTTTTTAATGCATTGTTGATATTTGGTAAAGTGTTACTATGTTATTGTTAAGTGTGGAAGGCAGCTTTAGGTTGCATGGTAAGGACTTTCTTATGGTGGTAAGTATTATTGATAGTTGTTCAGGCGATATTATTGATGGGTGTGGCTTGCCGTGTTTTGCTCTTGACATTAGGTCAAGCAGGTTGTCCACAACGTTTTGATATCGCATTAACATTAGGGTTGTAAGTGAAGTGAGAGCCTCCATTTGGAGTGGTGCTCTGGCATCATGTTTCGATTTCAAAATATACTTCATTTGTTGTTGTATATTGTCTATTCTATTGTTCATCGCTATTACTTGATGATCTAAATTTGTTTTTGACTTATTAAATATGTTGTTTGTTGTGTCAATAATCAGAGTTTGTTTTTTGATTAGATCGAGTAAGTGGTGTTCATTTTGTTTCAGTTTATCGATTTGGGTATTGTAATGTTCTGCATCTTCCTCGCTTAGTGTTCCAAATAAAGTTTTTTCTATCGTCCCAATTGCACTAAATAGAGCTCTTCTGGATCTGTAGTTTGGTTGTATTACACCCATTTTTTGACGAAGCTCTGTAGTTATGTGGTTAATTTCGAAGACAGTGCTATTGCATATAGTTGAAAGTTCATTGTCCGCACTTATTTGGTTACAAATTTGGTTTATGCTTTCAATAGTCGTAGCCATATTATTTATTCCTCGGGTTAAATCCGTTATGTTATAGTACGCCACTATTGTCCATTCATTTGTATATAGTTGAAGGTTTCCGATTTCTTCGAAGTAAATGCCTGGGTTGTGTTCGATTGGTGTTATCTTTATAGACCCGTATGCAAATGGTGCCAGGATTATGAGAATGACCAGCATCATTGTCTGGAAAATAAGAGTAGTTGCGTTTCCAATATTGTCGTAGAAAATTATGCTAGGTGTATTGATGTAAAGTGTTTGCCATGTTTTCGGTTATATAAAAGTGTTTTGGGTATGTGTGTTATTTGTGTTTTTAATTACTTTGACTTTGTTGTAAATGTTGTGTTTAAATGGACCATCAAATGTTGTTTTTTAATCAGAAAAAAGTTTTAAATTATTATTATGTATGACTTTAATTTTGTTACGCATTTTTATGGCAGTGTTTTCGGGTGATACTATTTTAATTACTTCGTATGGGCCTTCCCATAGAGATGAAAATTTATTCTTCCTGGTTTGGTTTCTAATCAAAACTTTTTCACCTACGTTAAATGTTTTCGGTTTCGCACCTTTGTCATAATATCCCTTAGACTTTTCCTTTTTCTCTTTTAAAGTTTGTCCTGCGATCTTAAATCCATGTTGTAATCGAGCTTTTAATTCGTTTGCGTAATTTTCGTAGTTATAATTTGTAGATGGGTCTTTTTGTAAGCTGTAAGGAATCTTAGCTGGGTATCCATAAAGTAGTTCGTGTGGACTGTAATTTGTACTGCTATGTGGTGTATTATTAAAAACAAATATTGCATATGGTATCCAATCATCCCAAGTTAAAGGATCATTATTAACGTAATGTTGAAGGTATTCGGCTAAAGTGCGATGGCTTCGCTCAAGTGCTCCATTTGTTTGTGGATGGTATGGCGTTGTTTGTAATTTTTTAATTTTTAGTAATTTGCATATTTCTTTAAAAAGTTCGCTTAAAAAATTTGTCCCTTGGTCAGTTAGTAGAGAATCTGGAAATCCAAATCTACAAAGTATCTGTTCAACGAAAGCCCGTGCAACTGTTGTCGCTTCTATGTTTTCCAGGGGTATGGCTTCAGTGAATTTGGTTAGGTCACCTTGAAAAGTTAAGATGTATTTATTGCTCTTGTATGTCCCTGGAAGGGGGCCGACTATGTCTAAAGCTACTCTTTCAAATGGTGTCGAGCTGGTTGTTGTAATTTTCATCGGCACTTTTGGAGATTTATTGAGCTTATTCTTCTGGCATGATTCGCATTTTCTTACATGAAGTTCAACATCTTTTTTCATCGTTGGCCAGTAGTACTTTTTCTTAATTCTTTTCATTGTTTTATTTATACCTTGGTGTCCTCCGAACGATGATTCATGGTATTCCTTTAATATTTTGTTAATTTCTTCAACGTTTTCTACGATTGTTCTCGGATTTGTATGTAAAATTGTTTTATTTGGAAATATGGCTTGAAGTATAGTTTTAAAATTTGCATTGAATTGGTAGTTAAAGTTAGGGATTGATATTGCGATTGTTTCTTGATCCTGTTTACAATTCTCGTTTTTAATTTTTTGTAAAGTTTTTTGTGCTAATTCTAGATCTATTGAGATCTTAAATGGAATGGGTAAAGTGGTTGTTAATAACCTAGCATTATCATGAGTGTAGAATTCTGTTTCCCCTATTATTGGTTTTATAAAATTTGGAATAATTTTCATAACAAGTTTTTCCTCAATTGATTCTGTGATTGGTAATATTAGTATTTTTGTTTTGGATACTTTATTTGATAGAATTGGTTCTTGGGTTTCTATAATGTTGTATTTTATAGCCTTTTGAATTTGCTGTCCATTTGGCATTTGAGTTTCTTTGCTTTGTTGATTATTTGATATTTGTGTTTCTTTGTTTTGATTTTGTTGTGACATTTGTCTTGTAATGACCAGTACTTTATTTTCATCCTCTATGCGACTCAATGCATCAGCGTTTGTGTTTATTTTCCCTGCCTTATATTTGATTGTATATTCGTATTCTGATAGAAGGATTCGCCATCTAGCCAATCTTGACATTGGATCTTTTAGCTTCATTAGCCATTCGAGCGGCTTGTGATCAGTGTAGATCGTGAACTTTTTGCCATAAATATACGGTCGAAATTGTTTTACGGCGAAGACAATAGCTATCAATTCTTTTTCCGTGGTGCTATAGCGTGTCTCTGCATCGTTTAATGTTCTACTTGCGAAGCATATTGGCTTGTCTTTTCCAATTATACCTTGGGATAAGACTGCGCCAAGTCCTGCATCACTCGCATCTGTAGTTACTATGAATTCTTGATTAAAGTCAGGATATGCTAATATTGGAGGATTAATTAATTTGTCTTTTAATTTTGTAAATGCTTCATCGCAGAATGCATCCCAGTTAAATTTAGTATCTTTTTTCAGAAGTTTTGTAAGTGGTTTCGCTATACTTGAAAAATTGTCGATAAATCTTCTATAATAACCTGCAAACCCTAAGAAAGACTTAATTCCTTTTGCGTTAATTGGCGTAGGGTAAGTTTTTACCACCTTGATTTTTCCCGGATCAGGTTTTATTCCGTCTTCAGAAATAATATGGCCTAAGTAAGTGAGCTCTTGTTTGAGAAAATTACATTTATCTGGTTGCAACTTTAAACTATGCTGGCGTAGTCTGTCAAATATTTTAGTCAATTTATTATTATGGTCTTTTAAGTCGTACCCGTAAACTACAATGTCATCGACGTAGACAAAGCATTCGAATCCTTGTAATCCCATTAGAACATTATTCATTAGTCTTTGAAAAGTAGCGGGGGCGTTTTTCAACCCAAATGGCGTCCTATTATATTCGTAGTGTCCAAAAGGTGTGCTAAAAGCTGTTTTACATTTGTCAGATTCTTTAACGGGAATCTGGTGAAATCCTTTGGCTAAATCTAATGTGCTAAAATATTTTGCTCTTCCCAACTGGTCAAGTATGTCAGTTATGTTGGGCAAAGGGTATGCGTCCCCAACGGTTAGGTCGTTTAATTTTCTAAAGTCTACTACGACTCTCCAGCGCTTTTTGCCTTCTGAGTCTGCTTTTTGGGTACTAACAACAAAGGTGAGTTCCATGGACTCGAACTTGCACGGATAATGTCATCGTTCAACATTTCATTGACTTACTTATGTATTTCTTGCCGCTGACTTTCAGGAAGTCTGTATGGTCTAACAAATAAGGGAGGTTTATCTTTTTCTGTAATGATTTCATGACTTGCAGTGTCGGTAAATGTGAGGTGATCTCCCTCGAAATAAAATAAATCGTTGTATTGTCTGCAAATTTCTAAGATTGTTTTTCTTTCTTCTAAGTTACAATGATTCAGGTCTATGGCTGTTTCTACCTTTCTCAATCTATCCTTTATTAAATCTTTTGTTTTATCTAATTTGATTTCATTGAAATTTTCTATCTTTTCCCACTCATATTGAATTTTATTTATATTGACTTTTTTTATTTCTTCTGTTGTGTTCATGAAAAGAACTTTTACTTTATTTTGGATTGGGCGTACCAGGGTTTCCGCCAAATATACCCCTGGGTTTATTTGTTTCTTGTGGATCACTGCGTCTTTTTTATAAGCAAAAGGGATCTCGACAAGTTGTTTGCACCGAGGTTGTAAGGTTATGGATTGTAGCCCGTAGACATTAGGTTGAGTTTGCTCAATCCTATTTTTACAAATCCTTTCATTATCCAAGAATAATGCCTTGGTTTCCTCTTTATTTGCCTTCACATTATCTTTGATGATTTTATCTTCACTTTGAGGTACCAATGTGATGGATTGCGGCCCGTAGACATTAGGTTGAGGATTGTCAGTATGACTTAAGCCATTCGGCGCATACTTCTGCTCCTCTTTCCTATTTTCACAATTCCCTTTGTTACCCGTAGGCAACACATTGTTTTCCTTTTCAGTGTTTTTACAATCCTCTCCAATATGTGGTTTTATATAGGTTTTACTAACTGCTGTGTTTAAGCAGTCTACCGGTATTACTAATTGTTTATTTTTAAAGTCAATTTTACAGTTAAATTTTTTAAGGAAATCGCTTCCTAAAATTCCATCGTAGGATAAATTAATATTATCATTTAAAATATGAAAATTGTGACTTAGTGTAATCATTTGATCATTATATGGGACATTTATTGTTTTTGTTTGTTCTCCTAAAGTTTGCACTACATTACCAGCAATGGTTGAGACCGTATGTCTATTTTTTCTATTTATTGTGTATTGTTGTTCAGCGCCTTTAAGTAAGCTAATTTGTGCGCCCGTGTCAATTAAAAGCGAAGTGATTTTTTTGTCTGAGGGTTCGAGTTTGATACGAAGCACTGGCTCTTCGGATCCCTCACAAAAATCTATTATTATTGAATACGTTACTGGGGTGCTTGGTGCACATCGGCTTTTATCTGCATCCGGGGAGAAGTGCCGCTGGTTTCTTCCCGAGCTATCCCGTTTCCTGATGAATTGTTAGCATGGTGGGTTTGATTAGGTTGGCTGTATTTACTCTGAAAGGGTTGTAATATGCATTTGAGCCATCGTTTATTCTTCGGTTTTGAAAGTTTCCGGCGCTTCGCTGTCGAGATCTACACTCTTGATACGTGTGATTCGGCCGTTCACAATATGTACAAAATATTGATTGAACTTCTTTTTTGATAGTAGAAAAATTTTGAATATTTTGGGGACGAAAGTTGGAAGTGTTGTTGGGGTAAGAAGAATTATTTTTCCTGTAACAAGTTTCTTGCGTATGCCCTACCTTTTTACAGTAACTACAGGCAGGTTTGTTTTGTGTTGGCGTGAATTGGGGTGTTTTTTCTAATCGCACTGAATGTTCTTCAGCATATGCTATCGCCTTTTTCAAATCATGCTAACTGTGAGCTTTTACTATCAGTCGTAAATTTGGATTGCGTAAACCGTCTTCAAATACCAGAATGGCCAATCGGTCATTTTCTAGCTTTAAATACGCTCTGACTGATTCTTCACTGGTACTAGCAAATGTGGCAGAATTTAGTGCGTGTAGCAATTTCCCTATTCGTTCACCAAATTCTTTAACTGACTCTTGTGTTTTTTGTTTGCTGGTCAGAAGTTCATTTTGGGCTGTGGTTCTCGATTTTTCGTCCTTGAACTCCTTCTCCAAATCTCGTACCAAATCATTCCATTTGGCAAAAGATTTGAACTGGATGAGTTCAAAGGCTGAACCCTCCAATCGAGTTTTTACAACTTCAAGAATAAATGTATGCTCTGCCTCGGTTTTAGCAGATGAAAACAATACATTGCCGCAAGCGATAAATTTATTTAAATCAGCTGGATTGCCGTTAAAAACCGGAACGATATTGTAAATATCGTTTAGAGTGAATTTAAGATCCATATTTAAAAACTCAGGATCTTCTGCGTCAGAACGAAAAGAAGAATCGAAAAATGGTAGAGAAGCAAAGTTCTGAACTACCTTAGCCGCGCGTTGACGTGTACGAATTTTGAAAAAAAATTTTTTTTTTTTTTTGAGCAGAAATGTGTGTAAAACTTAATTCTCTTTTTCACAAAAACTTTCAATAGTACATAAATTTTAATTTTGCTTTTTGAAAATAAATTTTTGTTGTTTTTTTTTTTTTTTTTAAAATATTGCCTACTTAGTGTGTTCGAATATATATATATATATTGTATTTTTTTTTTTTTATAAAAAAATTTAGACTTTTACTTACTATGATACTCCCTTTTTTTTTTCTTGTTTGTTACTGGAGCTCCTGAAGTCTTTTAAAGTTGATGCTGTCGTTGTCGTTGAACTTTTCTAGATATCGTTGATGCTGGTGACTTTGGTTGAAAACTTGATGCTGTTGAAGGTGTTGATGTTGTTGATGCTGTTGACGCTGCCAGGAGGCTTTGAGCCCTATAGCTGGTTACCCTGGTCTTCGTTTAAAGATGGGCCAGGAGAAGACTTCGCGTCTTTGCTGGTTAGCCTGGTCTTTTTTTTTTTCACTGCCCAAATTTTGCCAAATGCTTAATGCAAGGTCTTACTCTTATGGGTCTTTACTTTATTCTTTACTACTTTATTACTTTTACTACCGATGTTTTAGCCTCGGCACGCTTTCATTTAAAAAAAAATTTTTTTTTTTAGAATACTGCCGATGTCGAAGCCTCAGTACGCTTTTTTTTTGAAATTTTTTTTTTTAAATGTTTGTATTATATTATTATTTATTTTTTGTTACTAAAAGGATGTTGCTTCCTTTTTGTTGGTTTAAGGGAGTTGTATCCCACCGCTGCCACCAAATGTAGAGTTTAACGTCCGTGGCCTCCGTGCTTTCCGCAAGGAGAAGAGAGACCAGAGACGGGAGAGCGAGTAAAAGATATTTAGTTTAATTTTTAGTTACTTTTATTTATTTTACAACATAGGCCCGCTGTCTAGGCGAGGCTGCGACCAATGTTGTGTTTTACTTAAGTTTTATATTAATATTTTATTTTAACTAAAAGGCCCGCTGTCTAGGCGAGGCTGCGACCTTATTAGTTGTTTATTCTTATAACTCTAAAAACTCTCTGTGTTCATTTCTGCGCCGGCGACGGGTTTATAAAGGAAAATCCTCACTTTCCAAAGAGGTTCCTTTCTTCCAGAAACTCCCACAATTCCCATAATTTCCAATAAGTGGAAATTATGTATCGATTCTACCCAATCAAAACATTACATGTCATACATAAAATCTTTGGATTTATTTACATATTACTTCCCCTTTCGCGATACGTGATCACGTACGTCTTACATGTTGCGTAGCTGCAGGCATTGCACTTTGCGAGCAGCGCAGCAACTAGGGTAGGTAAATGATCGCTATTATGCTGACCGTGCAAGCTAATGCCGATGCACTCAAACAGTTCATTGCTTTGTTTTTTGTTGTCTCTGACGTTGTAGTCGGAAACACTTGACAACTAAAAACAAGCAATGGTTTTGTTTATTTTGGTAATTTTAAGCGTGCGCTAAAATTAGGTCAGTTTTTCATGAACGCCAGCAATTCGAGTCACTGCACTTGAATTGGGTCTTGGTCGTTCATGGAAATAATAGTCATAAATTTTGCCAGCAAATGCCGAGGCAATATTTATTGATATTTATGTATGAGTTTTAAAGAGAATCGATTGAAGATTTTGGCTTTGTGTGAGGTCGGGCTGTACAAAGTGTACAGGGTAATGTTGTGCGGGTCACAACACAATATTAAGGCTTCTGGGGAGCATGCGAAGCCAAATTTTATAAACTAAGTCGCTATCGACTGTAGTACCGGCTAACATAATAAGTGACCTATAAAATTGAGATGGCTTTTGGTCACCCATCTCGGTGCCAGACAAAATTTTGACGAACCTCTTGGCCTCACTTAACCCTTTCAGACCGTGATGCATCGTTTGTGCGGGTGGGTTCTATCTTTAATATTTCCACTTTAATTTAACGAATGTTATAAAAAACGAAATGAATCGATTGTGCTTGTTATTGTTTACTTTTGTTTCTCACACTGTGCCGCGATTCGCTTTACCGTTATTTGAACACGCGTGGAATTCTTGATAAACTTTTTATTTTTGTAAAAATGAGTCGCAGAGGTAATTTGTGTCTTCAATTACAAAAATATAAAGTGTAAAACTTCAGTGTAAAACTAGTGAAGTTAACGCATTTGAACTAAAAAAATAATGAATTTTGATGTTTCAAATAAATTTGAATCATTTATTGCTAAAAAAATGGGTTTCAGATAAAGTTGAATCAATTGTGCGTGTCCTGAAAATCCTTGCAGGATATGTAAATTGCGAAACCTAAACATTGAGAATATTTTCATTCCATATAACGACCGTACATTCCAAAAATCATACAAAAATGTTCAGTAGATAAGCGTCGGGTCTGAAAGGGTTATAGAGTGTCGGTCAATCAAGGTCCTCTTTAAGCCTTCATACAAATTTGAGGAAGGAGGTTTCTGTATGAAATCTAGCACTGTTATAATTACCTCTTGAGGTAGAGCGGTTACGAGGTACTCATACTTTGTCTTGTGAGTAGTAATTCCTTTTGCCTGAAATTGTATTTCTGCATGGGCGAACCATGCGCCGGGACAAGTGGTCCAAAATTGTGGCAATTATTCATTGGTATACAAATGGATTGGCTAGATTGGCCGTTTGGAATTGTATGAGAGGGCGATGGCCACCTTAGCCGAAATGAGAGAGATGTGAGAGAGGGTTAGAAGTATGTAAGTGGGGGGTTGTCTGGGGTGGGGTGGTGGTGTGTGTGAAAGACTCATCGTGTACCTCAAAATGTGTTTCCTAAAAAGTGTTTCCTAAAATGTGTTTCCTAGTGGAGTGGAGTACCTACGTAAGTGAGAATATAGGTTTCTTCCGACCCTAAATTCTTAAATACGTTCAGAATCTACGGTTCAGAATTAAAAAGCAATCTGCAAAAAAATTTTTATAAGATGTCAAAAAAAATAAAAATTACAAAATTTGATACAATTTTTGAAATAATAAAAAAAATGAATATGCCAATTTTTGTTATTGTTGCTACTGTTGTTATTGTTGTTTTTGTTGTTATTGTTGTAAATTATTTTGCTGCTGTTGTTGTTTTTGCTGTTGTTATTGTTGTTGTTATTGTTGTTGTTATTGTTGTTGTTATTGTTGTTGTTATTGTTGTTGCTGCTGCTATATATGATTGTTTTCCGTTGTTGTTGTTTATTCTACTGTTGTTGTCTTTGTTAATGTTGCTGTTGTTGCCTGTTCCACCTTACCGGCAGGTGTAGGGTTCTGCTTGTTGTTGGTCGATGATGATGTTGATGTTGCTGCTATATATGATTGTTTTCCGTTGTTGTTGTTTATTCTACTGTTGTTGTCTTTGTTAATGTTGCTGTTGTTGCCTGTTCCACCTTACCGGCAGGTGTAGGGTTTTGCTTGTTGTTGGTCGATGATGATGTTGATGTTGACGGTGGTAGCGGTATTATTGTGGGCGTTATTTATAAACGGACTTCAGGTATAAGTAATGCGTGAGGCATACTGCGACTGTTTGTTTTTCAGTTGTGGATGTTGATTCGGCAGCGGTGTTTTTGTATTGGTTGTCGTTGGTTGTTGGATGTAGTTACAGCAGTTTAAGGTCCTGGATCACTGCTTTGCAATAGTTTTGCAAACGTAATCTACACAGAGTTGAGTTCTTAGCTAATGTAGTTCTTACGTGATCTTGCGAAGTTGTTGATGGCGCTTTAGTTCCAAAGTTTCTTTTTTTTTTGTTTCAAATGTTTGGTTTTTCTTCTGTAGATTGGGTTTTCTTAGTTCAATTGCTCCTGGCAGGATCGCCAAACCACAAAATATTCTTTATTTTATAAATTTTATTTATTTCACAAAACATTCTTGTTTGAAGATATCTTTTATTTTTTTGTACATGGAGTTTGAATACAATTTTATAACTAACTTAATATACAAAATTTTTGATAAATAAAAATTGACAATTTTGAAATCTTAAATAATAATTTTTTAAATAAATGTGTAAGTGAATATTTGTAAAGTGTGTATGTTGTTTTGTATGTTGTGATGTCGGTGTTTATATGTGGTGGTATTGAGTCACCACATATATATCTAAGTGAAGTGGTTCAGGGGAAGCTGTGAGCCGACTACGACTTCGTCCGTGGGATTCGAGAGTTCGCCGCAGGACCAAGGATAGGCCTGGAAGACCAGGAACGGAGGACCCCAGTTATTAGGGAGTACTTTTTATTTGATAGATTTGTATATTTTCTGGTGTGTGTTGGTGCGCTCACCACACACAGCGCTTACCTTTTTTTGATTGTCAGTTTTTTTGGGTGTTACCGCGCTTCTTTTTGATTCGTTTTTTTTTTGTCGCGTGTATTTTTTTCTTGTTGTTCCGTTTTCGCTTTGGCGCGTTTTTTTTTTTTTGTTAGGTCCCTCGCACTCGAGCCTAGTTCCGTCAGGAGCAGGTAAAATAAATTAATTCCACAGGTGGAGTTGTGAGAGCGTCCAAGTCATCTCCTTGGACCCGCAACTAGAGTGCGACCCAAAAATTGGGTTATTTTTGTGCTAGGTATTATTTTTTTTAAACTATAATTCGAAAAAAAATCGTGATATTTCAATTATAATTATATTTTTTTATCGTGTTTTATTTGCCGTTGTCCCACTGTGCATAAGTTTAAACCACCTGCATTGTTATCTTTCGCGTTTATAACTTCATTGTATAAATACCCACACCCGTATCCGCTGAGCAGGTGGCAGCCCTCGTCGTCAGCGCTATTGTGCACATACAATCCACAATAACAAACGAATCAGCTGTTCGCGCATAAATTTATTATATGTTAAATTCGCGGTCGGAAAAATTTACTTAAAGTTGTGCGAAAGTTGGCGCGACAAATTGGCGCCCAACGTGGGGCTCGACAAAAAAAAACAATCAAAAAGTGATTAACTTTAGTGCGAAAAAAAAACAACAAAGTGGTAGTTTGTGCTCCGCCGGTTAGCACAATCTGCTTGCGTATTAAAGTGTTAAAAAAAAGAAAAGCCAAAAGAAACAAGAACTCAACAAGTGCGTGAAGTGTCGGAAAAAAAAAGTTAGAAAACTCAGGCGTTGTGGAAGTCGTCGGTTCCACATAGTGTCGCGCAGGACGGACACTGTTAAGAAACGGACGGACATTTCGTTTCGGACGGACACTTCGTTCGAACGGACATTTTAACCAACATTGCGTGTATTTGGACGGACATTTTTTTCTAAGTACAGATTCGGACGGACATTTTGTTACAATGTATACAAAGTGGTTGGATTAGCTATTAAACATTTTCTTTTGTTTCAGAAATTGGGCGATTGTTTTATTTCTAAATTTTGGAGAAGCAGCGGACATTTTCAGCAGTGGGATTTAGTTGGAGTGTAGTTGGAGCGTGTAGTTGAACCACAGGACCACTTGGTTGATTCTCGCGGTGAGTTCGTTCCATTTTGATTTATTTTGCCAGGTCGTTAATATTGTTTGAAGTGAGCGAGGGCACAGTGGGCGCGATTTAGTATTTAAAAAAAAAAAATTTTGTTTATTTTTCATCGGTTTTTCATCTAAGTGTTTTGATTATCTTCTGGCGCACAGTGGGCTAGGTGCACTGTTGATGCGAAAAAAAATGAAATTTAAATTATATTAAAAATTAAATTAAAATTATATTAAAATTAAATCAAAAATTACATTAAAATTAAATTAAAATTAAATTAAATTTAAATTAAATTGAAATTAGATTAAAATTAAAATTAAATTAAAATTAAAATTAAATTAAAATTAAATTAAAATTAAATTAAAATTAAATTAAAATTAAATTAAAATTAAATTAAAATTAAATTAAAATTAAATTAAAATTAAATTAAATTAAAATTAAATTAAAATTAAATTAAAATTAAATTAAAATTAAATTAAAATTAAATTAAAATTAAATTAAAATTAAAATTAAAATTAAATTAAAATTAAATTAAAATTAAATTAAAATTAAATTAAAATTAAATTAAAATTAAATTAAAATTAAATTAAAATTAAATCAATATTAAATTAAAATTAAATTAAAATTAAATTAAAATTAAATTAAAATTTAAATTAAAATAAAATTAAAATTAAAATTAAAATTAAAATTAAAATTAAAATTAAATTAAAATTAAAATTAAATTAAAATTAAATTAAAATTAAATTAAAATTAAATTAAAATTAAATTAAAATTAAATTAAAATTAAAATTAAATTAAAATTAAATTAAAATTAAATTAAAATTAAATTAAAATTAAATTAAAATTAAATTAAAATTAAAATTAAATTAAAATTAAATTAAAATTAAATTAAAATTAAATTAAAATTAAATTAAAATTAAATTAAAATTAAATTGAAATTAAATTAAAATTAAATTAAAATTAAATTAAAATTAAAATTAAATTAAAATAAAATTAAAATTAAATTAAAATTAAATTAAAATTAAATTAAAATTAAATTAAAATTAAATTAAAATTAAATTAAAATTAAATTAAAATTAAATTAAAATTAAATTAAAATTAAATTAAAATTAAATTAAAATTAAATTAAAATTAAATTAAAATTAAATTAAAATTAAATTAAAATGAAATTAAAATTAAATTAAAATGAAATTAAAATTAAATTGAAATTAAATTAAAATTAAATTAAAATTAAAATTAAAATTAAAATTAAAATTAAATTAAAATTAAATTAAAATTAAATTAAAATTACATTAAAATTAAATTAAAATTAAATTAAAATTAAATTAAAATTAAATTAAAATTAAATTAAAATTAAATTAAAATTAAATTGAAATTAGATTAAAATTAAAATTAAATTAAAATAAAATTAAAATTAAAATTAAATTAAAATTAAATTAAAATTAAATTAAAATTAAATTAAAATTAAATTAAATGAAAATTTAATTAAAATTAAATTAAAATTAAATTAAAATTAAATTAAAATTAAATTAAAATTCAAATTAAATTAAAATTGAATTAAAATTAAATTAAAATTAAATTAAAATTAAATTAAAATTAAATTAAAATTAAATTAAAATTAAATTAAAATTAAATTAAAATTAAATTAAAATTAAATTAAAATTAAATTAAAATTAAATTAAAATTAAATTAAAATTAAATTAAAATTAAATTAAAATTAAATTAAAATTAAATTAAAATTAAATTAAAATTAAATTAAAATTAAATTAAAATTAAATTAAAATTAAATTAAAATTAAATTAAAATTAAATTAAAATTAAATTAAAATTAAATTAAAATTAAATTAAAATTAAATTAAAATTAAATTAAAATTAAATTAAAATTAAATTAAAATTAAATTAAAATTAAATTAAAATTAAATTAAAATTAAATTAAAATTAAATTAAAATAAAATTAAAATTAAATTAAAATTAAATTAAAATTAAATTAAAATTAAATTAAAATTAAATTAAAATTAAATTAAAATTAAATTAAAATTAAATTAAAATTAAATTAAAATTAAATTAAAATTAAATTAAAATTACATTAAAATTAAATTAAAATTAAATTAAAATTAAATTAAAATTAAATTAAAATTAAATTAAAATTAAATTAAAATTAAATTAAAATTAAATTAAAATTAAATTAAAATTAAATTAAAATTAAATTAAAATGAAATTAAAATTAAATTAAATTAAAATTAAAATTAAATTAAAATTAAAATTAAAATTAAAATTAAAATTAAAATTAAAATTAAAATTAAAATTAAAATTAAAATTAAAATTAAAATTAAAATTAAAATTAAAATTAAAATTAAAATTAAATTTAAAATTAAAATTAAAATTAAAATTAAAATTAAAATTAAAATTAAAATTAAAATTAAAATTAAAATTAAAATTAAAATTAAAATTAAAATTAAAATTAAAATTAAAATTAAAATTAAAATTAAAATTAAAATTAAAATTAAATCAAAATTAAATTAAAATTAAATCAAAATTAAAATTAAAATTAAAATTAAAATTAAAATTAAAATTAAAATTAAAATTAAATCAAAATTAAATTAAAATTAAATCAAAATTAAAATTAAAATTAAAATTAAAATTAAAATTAAAATTAAAATTAAAATTAAAATTAAAATTAAAATTAAAATTAAAATTAAAATAAAATTAAATTAAAATTAAATTAAAATTAAATTAAAATTAAATTAAAATTAAATTAAAATTAAATTAAAATTAAATTAAAATTAAATTAAAATTAAATTAAAATTAAATTAAAATTAAAATTAAAATTAAAATTAAAATTAAAATTAAAATTAAAATTAAAATTAAAATTAAAATTAAATTAAAATTAAAATTAAAATTAAAATTAAAATTAAAATTAAAATTAAAATTAAAATTAAAATTAAAATTAAAATTAAAATTAAAATTAAAATTAAAATTAAAATTAAAATTAAAATTAAAATTAAAATTAAAATTAAAATTAAAATTAAAATTAAAATTAAAATTAATATTAAATTAAAATTAAATTAAAATTAAATTAAAAATAAATTAAAATTAAATTAAAAATAAATTTAAATTAAATTAAAATTAAATTAAAATTAAATTAAAATTAAATTAAAATTAAATTAAAATTAAATTAAAATTAAATTAAAATTAAATTTAAATTAAAATTAAATTAAAATTAAAATTAAAATTAAATTAAAATTAAAATTAAAATTAAAATTAAAATTAAAATTAAAATTAAAATTAAAATTAAAATTAAAATTAAAATTAAAATTAAAATTAAAATTAAAATTAAAATTAAAATTAAAATTAAAATTAAAATTAAAATTAAAATTAAAATTAAAATTAAAATTAAAATTAAAATTAAAATTAAAATTAAAATTAAAATTAAAATTAAAATTAAAATTAAAATTAAAATTAAATTTAAAATTCAAATTAAAATTAAAATTAAAATTAAATTAAAATTAAAATTAAATTAAAATTAAATTAAAATTACATTAAAATTAAATTAAAATTAAATTAAAATAAAATTAAAATTAAAATTAAATTAAAACTAAATTAAAATTAAATTAAAATAAAATTAAAATCAAATTTAAATTAAATTAAAATTAAATTAAAATTAAATTAAAATTAAATTAAAATTAAATTAAAATTAAATTAAAATTAAATTAAAATTAAATTAAAATTAAATTAAAATTAAATTAAAATTAAATTAAAATTAAATTAAAATTAAATTAAAATAAAATTAAAATTAAATTAAAATTAAATTAAAATTAAATTAAAATTAAAATTAAATTAAAATTAAATTAAAATTAAATTAAAATTAAATTAAAATTAAATTAAAATTAAATTAAAATTAAATTAAAATTAAATTAAAATTAAATTAAAATTAAATTAAAATTAAATTAAAATTAAATTAAAATTAAATTAAAATTAAATTAAAATTAAATTAAAATTAAATTAAAATTAAATTAAAATTAAATTAAAATTAAATTAAAATTAAATTAAAATTAAATTAAAATTAAATTAAAATTAAATTAAAATTAAATTAAAATTAAATTAAAATTAAATTAAAATTAAATTAAAATTAAATTAAAATTAAATTAAAATTAAATTAAAATTAAATTAAAATTAAATTAAAATTAAATTAAAATTAAATTAAAATTAAATTAAAATTAAATTAAAATTAAATTAAAATTAAATTAAAATTAAATTACTATTAAATTAAAATTAAATTAAAATTAAATTAAAGTTTTTATAAAAAAAATATAAAATTGAAAAGTCGAAGTACCATTATTTATCCGTGCGCGTGTTATTGGTCGCTGGTCCGACTTTTTGTTGTCGGTCCGTTTTCGCGTATTTCGGAGCTTTTATTTTCTTTTGCATTTTTGGATTTTGGTCCGCATTGGTCAACATTGTGATTTGTTGGTCCGCTAATATATACATTTTTTTTGGTTTTATTCATTTCGCCTTGAGTTTTGATTTATTTAGCTATTTGTCTCGTTTTGTTTTGTCCTATCTCAATTTTTTTTTGTTCATTTTAATTTTAGTTTTTTTATTACCATGGAGATCAACCGGCTAAACCAAGAAGAGTTGGTGAACGAGATGGAGTCTCGTGGGTTACCAACAGGTACGGTTGATTCTATGAGGAAAACCTTGAGAGCTTCAAGGCACCTAGAGCGTAGGGACTCGGTCGACATCTTCGCCGGGTACCCGTTCGAGTTTTCCGAGGATAAGGCAGCGTTGTAGGCGAAGATCGTGGAGATCGAGGCGCTCATGGAGAACCCACCACAGGAGTTCCTGAAGATTATGACCAAGCTCGAGTGGAGCGTTGGTTGGGTTAACCGGTCTAGGCCTACGACCGTCAGTATGGTGTCCGAGCAGATGGAGCTGAGGAACCGGCTGATGTTGCTCCTGACGGATCTTCTGGAGCTAGCTGGGGTGCAGGACGAGGAAGACGAGGTACCACCACAACCCGTCAAAACTACGGAGGAGATGGCCAAGCCAAGGGCCACGCTACAAAAAACGGCTGCGGTTGAGGACGATGTTCCACCGGCGCGACCGGTACCCGAACCCGTGGCAGGTCGCTCGGTGAGTGTAGAGGAAAGTCTGAATTATCCGAAAAAAATATAAAATTTGGCCAAGAGGGAGTTAAAGTTTTCTGGGGAAAAGGTAGGGATGTCTTTGAGCTCGTTTTTAGAGAGGGAAGAGGAGCTTTGTGAAGCTCGAGGGGTCAGTGAGACCCAGCTTGTTAGAGGTGCAGTCGATTTGTTTAGTGGTAAGGCGCTTTTATGGTTCCGTGCGGTACGTAAGACCGTGTCCGGTTGGCAGGAGTTGGTAAGGGAGTTGAAACTGGAGTTTCTCCCACCCAACTATGATGAATTATTGATGAACGAGATTAGGAGAAGGACTCAAGGGGGCAATGAGTCCATAGGAATTTTTGTAGCGGCGATGAGAGGCTTATTTGGTCGGCTGGCCGAACCTCTGTCTGAACGCCGAAAGTTAGGGCTAGTGATGTCGAATTTGACAACTTTTTTTCAGACTCAGCTGGGCTTAGATGAGCCGCCAAGCAGTCGTTCGAGGAATCTTCTGGAGCCAGACTTAGCGTACGTGTCAGCGGAACCCGCTGTAGCTGAAGTAAACGCCCCGCTCAGGGCACAACGATTGGAACGCAGGATTTCTTCGCCACTACAACCGACGTTCCGGTGCTTTAATTGCAGGAGATTTAGACATGTTTCCGTCAACTGTCCAAAAGGAATCAAGTGCTACGGCTGCGGAATAGCCGGGTACATGAAGCGCGACTGTCCTCGGTGCTCAAATAGAGCAGGGCCGTCTGACCGACGTGGGTTCAGGGCCGAAGCTAATAGGGGCGGAGATGGGCTACGGGAGGGGCCGAGATGGGCTACGGGAGGGACTTAACCCGAACATGTCGGGAAATGTGTTGCGAGCCCATGTAGACGCAGGGCAAGGAGCTCGCAGAGAATGAACAGGTTGCCTGCGAGCAACCAGCTGGCTAGGGTAGATAGGGACATCGAAAATTGTTGTCATGAGGTTAGATTAGGGTTTACACTTCTAGAAAAGGAATTAGATAATAGGCCTTATTTAGGTGTTAGAATTTTGGAGTTTTTCTGAGAGGTTTGTTAGATTCAGGAGCTTCAAGAACCATCATTGGCCACCCAGGGTGGGATATTTTGAGTTCTTGGGGTATAGAGTTGTCTGCTTCAACCATTTCTAGGGTCGCGTTAGCGGATGGCGAGTTTGTTCCCGTGCGTGGAGTTATCACACTTCCAATCGAGGTCGAGGGCAAGTCGATCCTCATAGAATGCCTCGTTATACCAGGCTTACCGCAAAACCTGATTTTTGACATTGACTTTTGGGTCAAGACGGGCATTGTCCCGCGATCATTGTCCCGAATGTAGCCAGAAATCAGTGGAGATTTAGCGATAGGGTAGAAGTGTCGGCAGTGGCAAGCATAGTGGAAGGGTCGGAGTTGACCTCTAGCGAAGCCGCGTCGTTTGAAAGACTAGCAGGAGAGATTTTTGAGGCGATGCCCGGGGGTATTGGCTGCACACATTTGGTCGAACATCGGATCAGACCAAAACCAAATGTGGAGCCCATCAAGCAGAGATACTACCCAGTGTCTCCAGCCATCCAGAAGCACATCGACACGGAAATTGAGCAGATGTTGGAGAAGGACGTGATCGAGGTCTCTCACAGTCCGTGGGCCTCACCGGTGGTCATGATCAAGAAGGGACGGCTCTTATCGATTTTGCGTCGACTATAGAGCACTCAACAAGCACACCGAGCGTGATAGTTACCCGTTGTCATATATCTCCGCAACGTTGGATAAGCTGAAAGATGCCAAATATCTTTCCAGCTTGGATATTAAATCAGCATATTGGCAGATTCCAGTAGCGGAAGAGTCAAGGGCGTTCACCACTTTTACGGTCCCAAGTCGGGGACTTAACCAGTTTAAGCGAATGCCCTATGGCCTGCATTATGCGCCTGCCACGTGGCAGAGGTTTATCGATACGGTGATCGGAGCTGATTTGGAGCCGCACTTATTTGTCTACCTGGATGACATCATCATCCTGGCGAATACGTTCAAAAAACACGTAGAGGTTTTGAGGGAAGTTCTTCGTAGAATTGGTGACGCCGGTTTGCCGCTGAATAGGGGAAAATGTAACTTTTGTTTATCATCACTTCGATATTTAGGTTATGTTGTTGATAGGCAAGGTCTACACGTAGACCCAGAAAAGGTGGAGGCGATGCTGAAGATACCCGCCCCCAGGAATGTGAAAGAAGTTCGGTCGTTTGTAGGCACTATCTCTTGGTACAGGGGTTTTGTACAAAACTTCGCCGATCTAGTGAAACCACTTACGGATCTCCTTAAGAAAAACAAGAGGTTCCACTGGTCGGCAGAGTGCGAAGATAGTTATTTGAAGGCGAAAGAGCGCCTTGTCACTGTCCCTGTTTTAAGTTGCCCAGGTTTTGATAGGCTCTTTTCTGTCAAAACTGACGCCTCTGATTTTGGCATAGGCGCACTCCTGACCCAGCAGTTTGATGAGGGCGAAAAGATACTTGAGTAGGTCGCTTAGTAAGTGTGAAAAGAATTATTCCACAACGGAGGAGTGTTTAGCAGTCTTGTGGGCAGTGGAGAAGCTGCGTCCATACATCGAGGGAGTTCATTTTACGGTGGTAACTGATCATTATTCGCTCGTGTGGCTTAACAATTTGAAGGACCCCTGCGGAAGACTGGCCAGGTGGGCCCTTAAACTGCAGCAGTACGATTTTGAAATCGTACACCGCAAGGGCAAGGTCCATGTTGTCCCGGATATGCTGTCACGGAGTGTTCCAGTAATTAGCAAAATCACCGATGGACCAACGGACCCTTGAGTATTGGAGATGAGTAAAAGGGTGGCACAGACACCCCTCGATTTTCCCGCGTGGCGCTTCGAAAATGGTGTTTTGTACGAACACGTTAAGGCAGGGAGTAGCAACGTTTATGATAGGGCTTATAAGTGGAAACGAGGGTTAGGGAAAGGTGAAAGAAAAGAGGCTTTGCGCGAGTGTCATGATGACCCGTTGTCAGGACACATGGGCGTACGAAAGACGACGCCAAAGGCAGATATAGCTAGGTATATAAAAGGATGTCAGGTTTGCCAAACGGTTAAGCCAGACAATAGAAAGCCAGCTGGTGGAATGGCAGGTAGGGTTAAAGATTTAGAGCCACGGGAGATGATCTCCGTTGATCTGGTAGGACCCCTTGTGAAGTCTAGTCAAGGTTAAAGTTATATTTTAACCGTGGTTGACTACTTCACAGAATTCCCGCTTTTGTTTCCATTACGTTCAGCAACGGCAAAAAGCATCTGCAAAGAGCTGGAGAACAATGTGTTCTTACTCTTTGGCGTCCCAAGGTCAATCGTGTGCGACAATGGACCTCAATTCAAGAGCAGAAAACTGTAGTCTTTGTGTGACTCCTTTGGAGTCCGGCTCCGGTTCAATGCACACTATCATCCGCAGGCGAACCCGGCCGAGCGGATTAATCAGATCATTAAGACAACCCTTAGGGCTTATATTTCGGAGAATCACCGAACGTGGGATACACACCTGGCTAAAGAAGCCTGCTGCATTCGCACGTCGCAGCACGAGGTGATAGGGCAATCTCCCTATTTTTGTAAATTTTGGCAGGAACATGGCGGTCCGGGGAGATAGGGATTATCGACGAAAGGATGACTTAGACGAACGGACTTGTAATAATAGTGAGGAACGAGCGAATCTTATGGCCAAGTTGAGGCAAGACATACGGACGAAAATGGAAATAGCGAGCGCCAAGATGACCTATAATCTGAGACGTAGGGACGTACAATACTTACCTAACGAGTTAGTCTGGAGACGGAATTTTGTGCTGTCCGATGCAGCCAATTACTTTGCAGCAAAGTTAGCACCCAAGTTTATAGGACCATATAGGATTAAAAAGAGGGCATCTCCATGGACTTATGCGCTCGAAGATGAGGATGGGCGTAAGAAAGGGACATGGCACGTACAGGATCTACGGCCACATGTAAGAGAAACTTAGTTTCCCCTAGGTTAGTTTTCTGTAACGAAAGTTCCTCGGTTATCAGATACCGGGTCAACTTTCGTGGAGGTAGGGGTGGGGTTGTCGCGGTCTAAAAGTTTAGTTGCGCCAAAGTGAAGTACGGACAAAACTACACGGCGACCATTTTATGTGAACTCATAAAATGATGAATTTGTTTTGTCCGGACGTAATCACTGTGCGTTTGGAGTGGCGCCCAACACACACATGCACTCCAGTGGTCGTTAAACCATTTTATTTATAACTTTTGTACCTCGGTCTGGCTGAGATTTCTACTTGTGCTCCTTGCTCGACGAAACTGAAATTCCACGAGTGACTTAACGCACGGAATTGCGCGACAAGTAAAACGAACAGGACTAGGACGATCATTGTGAAAAAAAGTAAAAATCACTTCGCCAATTCACAGTGAGGGTAGCCATTGTGGGCTGTGGAAGGTGTGGAGTGTTGCCAAACTAATACTAGCATAGATGCCGCCAAGATGAAAAAAACACTTGGTGGGTAGAAGGTTTTATTTAAATTTGCTCAAGATGCACCTTAAAAAATCCGTAAAAAGATTTTAAAAATAGGTGTGAGCAAAGCCTTCAGGTGTGAATACCGGTTTCTGCGAAAACCGCATCTATGCTATAAAAAAGATGGCTGTGTTTAGGTTCCCATCTTGTGGAACCTAAGTATCGTCAATTTGCACCACTGGTTGGCAGTTCAGTTCATTCTGAACAGTGAAAAGAAGAGGAAGTGTACCAAGTACAACCAAGTGAAAAGAGTTTGTGCCAAGGGATTTTTTTTGACAAAACGTCGAAAAGTGACCGAAAATTAAAAAAAAAAAGAGATATAGATATATATATATAGATATATATATATATATATATAGATATATATATATATATATATATATATATATATATATATATATATATATATATATATGTATGTATATTAAGGCGTAGTGAAATTTTTTTCTATTAAGCGGGATTGAGAAACTGAGAGCATGTCCTTAGAGCATATCAAAAAAGTGAAAAGTGTGTTTTCAGACTTTTAGTATTCATGATGTGCGATAAAATAAACACTCTTTGTTACATGTGTGGTAGATATACACTAAAATCATATCGTCAAGCGATTTCAGATGAACTTCAAAACGCTTATAAATCTTAATACAAACATTTTGAGTGGCGTCCGTGGCGTAGTTGGTTAAAGTGCGTGGCCGCTATGTCAACGAACTTTGGAAACCCAGGTTCGAATCCCAGCAGCGACAGAAAATTATTTGAATTTTTCTGTACGGCCGCCACCTCTCTGCAGACAATGGCAAACCTCAGAGAGTAATCAAAATGCCATGTAAAGCTTCTTGAGAATAAGAACATTTCGTTCATCGCCGTTCGGAGTCGGCGTTAAGCCTGTAGGTCCATTTCTCGGTCAATTGTGTACAAACTTAATAACACGCACAACACAATTGATCATAAGAAGCTAGGTCAAAGTCCTTTCAAGGGCTGAAATGGCCAGTTATTTATTTTTTTTGTTTTTTTTACAAACATTTTGATATATTATTCGATAGTCTGAGTTACCCAGTTACCGAGATATATGCAATCAAAAGTCACTGTGGGATTTATTTTAATTTTAATTTTTTCATATTTTTATTGCGAACAATAATAATATAGAATATATTACACAGCCCCACAAAATTAAAAAAGATTTTTGCTTCTTTGAATTTATCAACTGATTCTAGTTAATTTGGGTGCGCTGAATTCAAATCTGTAATCAGTTTGTCTCTATCAGCTCTAGTTTTCATGATATAGCTTTTTTATACCCTCCACTTATGACCTCCAATTATGACCGTCTGTATGTATGTATGCCTGCATATTTGGTGATTGACGATTTCTGTAAATTGACATAAAAAGTTAATCCATAACAACATTTAGATTTCTACTCTCTTAAAGCCAGAGAAAGAGTTGTCTTGCATGGTAATCTATACGGCACAACAGCGTTATGTGAACACTGAGCGTAAGAGTAACTGAATTTTTATGATCTTATCCTATAAGACTTTTATTTCTTCACCTTGCGTTTCACCGTATTCTACGTTTAAATTTAGCGGCCGCGTCTCTGACGCAGCCTACTGTGTACTTTTTTTTCCAGTTGGATAGAGAAAGAGTGTTATTTTTTGTGTAATTGCTAGCTGATTAACGGGAATTTTATTTGTACGTTATGTTTTCTTTTTGCACTCCAATTGCATATCGGAAGTTAGTTGCTTGTAAGAAGTGGTTAATTGCAGTTGGCAAAATTTATTAAAAAAGTGTTGATCTAAATAGAAATGACTTCCAATAGAAGACAGTGTAAAAATTACGCTGACACATTTTGTTATATTTGTGGAGAATACACCTTTAAAGAAAACATAAGACCTATTTCGGAATGTGTTAAAAAATCGTATTTAGATTACTTTGGAGTTTATCTTGGTGACCAAGATAAAACCTGGCTCCACACATTGTGTGTAATACTTGCTGTGTAAATTTGCGACAGTGGACTCAAGGAAAACGAAATATACTTAAGTTTGGTGTGCCGATGGTTTGGAGAGAGCCCAGCAATCATTTGGACGACTGTTACTTCTGTTTAGTCAGTATTGCTGGTATTAATAGGAAAAATCGAAATAAATGGCAGTATCCCGATTTACCGTCAGCGCGCCGTCCAATTCCCCATTCCGAAGATGTTCCCATTCCAAAACTTAATGATTCTTCAGAACTGAGTTCGGAGTTTGAACATAATACCGCTAATGACCTAAGTGAATGCGACAGTGTTTTCGAAGACACAGAAACTATTCCTCAACGTTTTAATCAATGCGAGTTGAATAACTTAATTCGAGATTTGGCCTTATCAAAAGAAGCGTCTGAAGTGTTGGCTTCGAGGTTAAATGATGAAAAAATTTTAGAACGTGGAACAAAAATAACTTATTACCGCACTAGGGATAAAGCTTTTTTACCATTTTTTACTAAGGAAGACAATCTGGAGTTTTGTAATAATGTAAATGGTCTTATGCAGGAAATGGGGCTATCCAAGTATCTACGTAGCGATTGGCGTCTCTTCGTGGACAGTTCCAAGAGAAGTTTGAAGTGCGTCTTATTGCACAATGGCAATGTGTATGCATCAATTCCAATTGCGCACTCCACAACAATGAAAGAAGAATATAACAACATTGCATTAGTGATGAAAAAGATAAAATACCAAGACCACCAATGGATCATTTGTGTTGATCTTAAAATGGTAAATTTTCTTCTTGGACAACAGAGGATAGCAGATCCAAGCAACAATATTGGCGGCAAAAATATTGGCCTACGAGAGAAAAAATTATTGTTGGCGATAAAAATATTGCAAATGAAGCTTTAGTTCCACGTGAAAAGATCGTCCTACCCCGTTGCACATCAAATTAGGACTCATGAAGCAGTTTGTTAAGACTCTGAATCGTGATGGGGAATGTTTTGCATATATATGCAGCAAAATGCCTAATCTAAAAAGAGATAAGATTAGAGCAGGAGTTTTTGACGGTCCACAAATAAGGCAGTTTATGAATGACAACGATTTTGATAAGTCAATGACCGAAACTGAACGAAATGCGTGGGCATCATTCGTGCAAGTTATAAAAAATTTCTTGGGAAATAATAAAGCTCCAAATTATGTTCAATTAGTGGAGAATATGTTGGATAAGTTCAGAGACCTTGGCTGCAACATGAGTATTAAAATCCATTATTTGCACAGTCACTTGGACCGATTTCCCGAAAATTTGGGTAATTTAAGCGAAGAACAAGGAGAAAGGTTTCACCAAGATATCAAAATTATGGAGAATCGGTACCAGGGAAGGTGGGATATACATATGATGGCAGACTACTGTTGGAATTTACAAAGAGACTCTAATCCGGCTGTTCATTCCAGAATGTCTCATAAAAGAAGCTTTACATCCTGTAACTAGAATTATATTTATATTATATTTGTAATGCTTTGTGAGAATTTTTTTATTTTAATAAATCTGTATGAAACAGTTTTACTTATTCTTATTTTTTTTAAATTCCTATGGAAAAGTTTTACTTTTTAAATACTTAAAAAAATTTGGAAATTAAGGAATTAATTAAAATCTGGCTTTAAGAGAGTAGAAATTTAAATGTTGTTAACTTTTTATGTCAATTTACAGAAATCGTCAATTACCAAATATACATACATACATACATACAGACGGTCATAATTGGAGGTCATAAGTGGAGGGTATAAAAAAGCTACACATGAAAACTAGAGCTGATAGAGACAAACTGATTATAGAATTGAATTCAGCGCACCCAAATTCACTAGAATCAGTTGATAAATTCAAAGAAGCAAATTGAGTGTTGGCCTGTGTTATTGAACAAAATACAAAAATATACAATACGTAATTAAAATAATAATAAAGAGGTGGTTTATATAAAATGTCTTTTAGTTTCAGTATGAGGACGTTTTTCTCGTGATTCCGCAGATGTCGCAATATACCCCAGTGTCTGTTCAGTAGTAGCATGTTTTGCAGCTCTTGTTACTTCTTTTACATTTCTTTCGGTGTTTTGAATGTGGCAGGGTATCATAAATTATATACACAAAGAAATCACTCCCGTAACAGAACGCCAAAATTTTATGCGTCTATATCACGAAGTGCTGACTGAAAACTCGAACGTAACCTCGAGGTTTTGTTGATCGATGAATTCAGTTCAGTGAGTGAATGAAATTTGAACTGAGTTTTGATTTTTCTCTCATTCTAAATTCTCTAAATAAAACTTTAAATTTTAAAATCCACAATCTTCAAAAAAATATATATATTAACCAGGTATCTTTAACTTGTATTTAAATTATCTATAAACTACTGTAGCATAAGTATGGTTGCACAGTGTAACCTATCACGCTTACATTGCATACACAATACCAAGTGTCTAAGTCGCCGTGGGAATATGCTGCCTCAGCATATCTCACCTGACTTGCGTACATTCATTGGATGTGTCTGTGTGTGTGTGCATGGCTGCGCTGTGCAGTAACTAAGCAGCATAAGACAACAGAAAATAAAGTTTAGTCATAACTGAGCACTAACACCTGGTGTTTGAATTGTTTCATGAGTTCTACATAACATGGCGATCCTGCCCGTGTAACAACAATTATAAGCGAAGAATTATAAGTGATTTACATATGTATATGTATGCGGTCCGCCCCGGGTACCACCATTTTAGGGGTGACACCATTTCAATATTTTTTTTTTATTTCTGAAACAAGGAAAAAGGTACAAATACATTACGTTAAGAAATGTGTGTCCCATTTTGTCGCATTGAAATTATTTCTTACAATTTGTGTATCAGTAGCTTCATGCGAAAGGAGTTTTACAAAGCTAAAACTAATGAAGACTTATTTAAGGGATACCATGTGTTTATCCATTGAAAATGAGCCTGCAAGTTAAATTGATTTCGATGGGGTTACTTCAAATTTTGCAGCTTTTAAAGTAAGAAAAGTCAGTTTTTAAGACAACGCCATTAATATGCAAATATGTACCTGAAAATGTAATGTTTTTGTTCCGTCAGTTTTTAAGACTGCGAAGTTAATAAGTTTTCTTTTTTACCTTACGCCTACATATCAAAATATGTAGACTAGAGTGGAACGAATTTTTAACCTCATGGGCTTCATATATTTTTGAAAATTACGAGTAAAAAAATTAAATTTCTGCATCTTTAGTTTTTTTTTGCGACATAACCTTTGACTGCGCCCGAGGGTTTATATATGTATTTCATGCCAGAATTATTTTTTTTTTTAATCTGAAATCCAAAGTTTAGTTTGAAAATTAGTTCCTAATTTTTTGATGCAAACCTCTTCATTAACACATAAATGATAACGTGTCAAGAGTTCTCTATGATACCATGTATGCGCTAGAAGAAATTCAGGATCATAGATCACCGAAATCGGGCATTCGCTTATATCTCCGCTCCTCTTTGTAGGACAGAAAATATGCTCAGAACAAAATTGTAGATCAGATAATTCTCTACAGAAATGCCCTTAACAGTTCCAATATTAAACAAACAGTTTCCACGCTATGCGACTAGATATGTTTGAATAACGCAAAGTAGAAATTTCATATTAGCTTTGAGTAGAGCGGAGATATAAACAACTGACCGATTACCGATTTCGGTGATCTTTGAACCTGAATATCTTTTAGTGCATACAGGACAAGTTGTTATTAATGAGTAAATGAAGGGGTTTGCACCAAAAAAATTAGCTCTTCATTTTTTTGGATTTAAAAAAAAAAAACTCTGACAATGAAATATATAAACCCTTGTGCGCAGTCAAAAGATATGTCGCAGAAAAAAACAAAAGATGCAGAAATTTATTTTTTTATGCGTAGTTTTCAAAAATATATGAAGCCCATGAAGATGTTTTGCTTCCATACATTTCGTTCCACTCTAATGTAGACACCTGAAAATGTTATATTTATGTTCTGTTTTTTACAAATTCTTATTGTTTGACATATGTTGTTTGTTTTTTTTTTTCGGAAAACATAAAGATAATAATAAAAACACTTAATCTCATCGAATTGGTTTCTTTTTGCATTTAGAAATTTTTTATAGGGGTGACACCATGAGTATCCGCCCCGGGTGTCACCAAGCCTAGGAACGCCACTGTTTGGAGTAATAAGTAAATATATTATAAAAACGATTTAAACACTGACAATTCATTGTAAAACAATTTATTTAATGATTATGATTAAAGAAAGAGAATCAAATATATAAATATTTATATATAGGTATATATATCAACATACAATTTCATTTTTTTTTTAATGCGTAAAGAGGTTTCTTTACTTCATCTCACTTTCGTTAAACTAATACCCCTATCACCGTCCGCGAGTCGAACAAATATTAAGTCGAATTCGCTTAGTTGGCATCACTGTCCGCGAATGTAGAAAATCTTATTCGACTTAAACGTCAAAAACAGCCGAATGAAAAAACTTCGTGTTATCACTGTTCGCGAATTTCGCAAATGTCACTCGACTGAAACGTCAAAAACAGACGAGTGAAATTATTTTGTGATAAGCCGGCGAATGCAGTTGTTTTCTTTAGCTCTTTAGATCTTAACAATGGAAAATAATAGAAAAAGGTAAGCATTTGCAATATTTCCGTTTTTGTGCTGTTTAGTTTTGATTGTTTTTACTTCTAGCATGAAAAAAACCAACAGCCGGCAGTTCCGGAAAATGGTGGAGCTGATGGAGCAAAATCCGAGCATAGCCACTGGATTGGGGAAATTTGGTTCCACAAAGTCCAGCAGCAAGGAAGCATGGGAGTCCTTCGCTATGCAATTGAATGCTCTGGGGCCCCCTCTACGAGAAGGGAAAGAGTGGCACAAAGTAAGCTTTGAATATTTTGCAAGTGTAAAAAAGTTACAAATTTATTTTTTAGGTTTGGCTGGACTACAGGCTAAAAACTAAAAAGAAGTTGTCAGCCATTCGCAACGAGGTGATTGAGACTGGTGGAGGTCCCTACAGACAGCTAAGCTTGTCACCTCTTGAGCAGGCCGTTGATGCTCTCCTTAATTTAAGGGATGCAGCGGCACCAAGTGGCCAATATTTTGGCGAAAACGCTGTCACCCACAACGATGCGATTTCTGCTCCAATCTCGCGAGACTATTGCGAAGCTGTCGTGCCTGACGAAGGGGAAGTTGAGGAGGAGATCAATGCCGGAGGAGTCAACGACGAAAACACTCCGCCTGTGAGGACAACAAATAGGCAAAGCGCAATAGAAAGAGACATAGAGCGCATTGATATATTGAAAAAGCAAACAGGTACTCAAACAGAGGTTTTACAAAAATTGAAATGTTTGGAAAAGGATGTGTACGAAATCGCAAGGTACACAAGAAAGATTTACGACCTGAAAAGTGCAAAAATAGATTTTTTAAAAGAAAAAGAAGAGAGGAAAGAAAGTCGGCATAGGGAAAAATTAGACTTGAAATTGAAACTTTTAGAAATTAAGAAGCTGAAGTATGGTGCAGAGTAGAACACGACCGAGAATATTTCTTGTTTTCCTTGCGATTTCGTGCAAATCCTCTGTTTGAGTACCTGTTTACTTTTTCAATATATCAATATTTTTAATTTACTTCGAGACCTGAACTCATGCATTACATTAATACCATTTAATTTATAATTATCCTTTTTTCTGTGAAAAACGTTTTTAGTTCCTTATAGTTTTATATTCATTATTATACTTATTTTGTTTTGTTTGCTATTTTTATGTAAAATAATTAATTTAAGTTTTGTTTTAAAAAAAATTAAAAAATGAAATAAATAAATGAAATATAAAAAAACTAAACATAAATGAATTCATAAAATTAAATATAGAAATAATATATTTAAAGTGACAGCATTATTTCTTGTCTTCGACGCGCTCCATCGTCGATATTACTTGCAATATTTATTTGCTGCAAAATTGGAGGCTCAACTATGTCAGCTGCTATTTCAGGTGGGTTCGGCACATTGAAATGCTTGCATATGTTGTGCAAGGCACAACATGAATTTATAATTTGTGTTGCTTTTTTCGGAGAGTAATGGAGTTTCCTCTCATTTAGAAGGCATCTAAAGCGAGACTTAAGGACCCCAATGGTTCTTTCCACAATATTTCTTCCTTTGGCGTGTATTTTGTTGAACTTTGCTTCTCTGCTTCCAGGACTTGTGTTGTGAAAGGGTGTCATTAAGTACGGACGCAGTGGGTAGCCGGAATCACCTTAAATATTTTGATTAATTTTATTAATTTTTTTAAAATATAGCATTTTAAAATGAAATAATACCTAGGTACATTGAGCTTAATTCTCCCGCTCGGTACATCCTCTCAAGCACAACGTTCAATCTACTGGCACTCCAAACGAATGAGTCATGACTTGACCCGGGAAACCTGGCATCAACAAACCGTATTCTCATGTTGTGGTCACAAGCCTACATATTAAGATGTTAGAGACTTAAAGCAATGTCATTACATGGTACTTACGATCATTGCATTTATGCTGAAGTATCCTTTCCGGTTCAGATAGTGATGTTTTCCATGTGCTGGGGCAACAATACCAATATGCGTTCCATCGACGCAACAGATAACCCCCGGGAATCCAGATTTTAAATAGAAGGCATTTCTGGCTTCTTCTTTTTCCTGTTCTGTCATCGCTGATGAAATCCACACGGGACAGAGCTTCGCTTCTAAAATGCTCACAACTTCATTTAAAGTCGTGGACACCGTTGATTGTGCAAGACCTAGTTCGAAGTCGTTGCCAACGCTCTTTTGGTAGCTACCGTCCGCAAAAAAGCGCAGAGCACTCGCAAGCTTCAAAATCGGTGGAATTGCACAGCTTCTAAAAGACTGAAAAGAATCTTCAATATTCTCCAGAACAAATACAAACGCTTCTTTGTTCAGCCTAAAGTATGATTGGAACCTATAACAAATGTCTAATTATTTGATTAACAGTGCATATGCAAGTACTTACAGGCCATCAGGAAGTTCTAGAGGATTGGATTTATCCCTTATACTTCGACGTAGCCTGCATAACGTTTCTTTTTGCTCCAGTTCGGCTTCTCCAAAGAATAACTCTGCACTGCTTATCATTGTTATTATTATTATTTATTTGTTTTGATTATTTGTTATTTTTTTTTTATAAGAACAATCTCATTAAAACTTTTGTACAGAACAATTTCACTTTTCATTAAAATAAATACAATATGTTTGACGTTTCTTTGTTTACTTTTGTGTTTTATGCTTTGGCAGCACTAAATTTCGGGCGAATATATAGATTCGCACACAATGATACCACAGCAATAGAAGTTCGCCAGCTGCTTCGACTCGACTGCAAAATTCGACTCGCGGACGGTGATAGGGGTATAAGTTGTTTCTCATTGTAATATGGAAAACAACAATGAAGTGGGATGAAATAGTTGAAAAAATAAACGAGTACAAAATTAATTTTGACAAATCTCTCAAATGTCTAAAAATCGACAGACCCATTACCAGAGAAACACTAGATAAGCATATAAAGATTTTGATATTTAATTTTAATGGCATTCGAAGTCTGTTAAATGTCCATTTCACAAAGTTTACACATGACCACAAAACAGAAGAACAAAAAATTTTCTGGAAATTTAGGGATAATTTGCTTAAAATTAGCACCCAAAGGCAAATTGAACTAAATATTCCAGTATCATTAGATACATAAGTGCATCCAGATTATACATTCATATCTTCATCAGACACAGACGAAGACCAAACAATAACAATGCCACAATCGGTGGTTGAATTTTTAAATACCGCCACCAAACTCATTCCAGAGTTTGATGGTAAACAGGAAAATTTAAGAAGTTTCAGTGACTCACTACAGTTATTGAACTCAATAAAAGAGAATCATGAAACAACTGCTGTTCACTTAGTCAAAACAAAACTAAAGGGAAGCTAGATATCTTAAAAGTAATGAAAACACTTTAGCAGCTTTAATTGCAAAATTGGAATCAACTGTCAAGGGTGAATCAGTAGCAGTGTTAGCTGCAAAAATTAATAATGTGAAACAAAACACAAAGTCAGCTAACTGCTATACTAAAGAGATAGAAGAGCTGACAAAGTCGCTGGAAAATGCGTACATCTACGATGGATTAACACCAGAGTTGTCTAACAAGTACTCGACAGAAATTGCAGTCAAAGCAATGACAAACAACTGCAACATCAGCGAAGTAAAACTTATTATGAAAGCGGGGACATTCATCAATATGAATGATGCCGTGTCAAAATTTGTCGCGAGCTGCACTGAAGCAACAGGGCAGCAGAACGCAATTCTAAACTTAAGAGGTAGAAATTTCTCGGGCTATAATTTCCGTACGATCCCGTAGTCAATGGAATTATCAAAGCCGAGAACGCGGGCGCGGTAACTACAATAACAGGGGTCAAAATTTTCACCATAATAACCGCAGATCACAAAATGCTCATGTAAATAACAGTAGGCGATATGTGCGTGTAGCACACGATGATGCGGAAAACGCGCAGTCCCCCAGTACTCCATAGAAAGCAAAACAAATACCAGTAAAATCTTTAACATCAATTTAAATTTAACATCCTATATCTCAATACGATCATCATTTAACGAGGATGTGTCAACATTCTTAGTTGATACAGGGACGGATATTTCTGTAGTTAAAGAAGGACAAATAAAATCTGAAATAATAGACAAATTTTCAAAGCCTACACGGTATAGGCAATGACATAGCATTCACAATAGGTAAAGTAGTAGCAGATTTAAAAATTAAAAACCTACTGGTTCCACACGAATTTCACGTCGTTAATGACGAATTCCCAATTCCATCTGATGGAATAATTGGTCTCGATTTTGTCAAGAAATACAATTGTATACTTGACTACCAACAAAGTCAAGACCTATTAATCTTAAGACCAAATAACTTTGCTGAGATTTCAGTACCTATGTGAAACTCGCCAAGTGTTAATGCAATATTGATACCAGCAAAGTCTGAGGTAATCAGACAAATATTCATACAAAGTATGGAAAAAGAAGTGTTAATACCAAATCAAAAAATTCAAGATGGTAATGGGTGTTTTTTTTAGGGGTTTGTTTTTCGAATAGAGATAAAACTGGCATTTTGTGGTCAAATCTGGCAACTCTAATGTCATTTATGTTCAGTTTGGTTTGCCATTTCATCATGAACAGGTTGAAAAAAGAACAACGCTTGCAAATCGTGCAAATTTATTTCGAAAATAATGGTTCAGTTCGCGAAGTTTACCGCAAGCTCCGTCCATTTTATGGTCGACATAATCGTCCATCAGAGCAATTAATTCGGTTAACCATGGGTCGTTTTCGCACTACGTTTACTCTATGTGATAATACGCATCCGCAGAGACGTCAAACAGTGCGCACCGAAGAAACAATTGCCGCTGTAGAGCAAAATGTTGAAGAGGACCCCAATGAATCGATTCGCCACCGTGCACAGCAATTGGAGCTTTGTCCATCAACTTTATGGAAGATTTTGCGCAAAGATCGTGGCTTGCGACCTTACAAGATCCAGCTTGTGCAAGAATTAAAGCCACGAGACCATGCAATGCGTCGTGATTTTGGTGTATGGGCCGAAAATGAGATTGATCTCGATGCTGATTTTCATCGCAAAATTTTGTTCAGTGATGAGGCTCATTTTTGGTTGAATGGCTATGTCAACAAGCAAAATTGCCGCATTTGGAGTGAAGAGAATCCACATGAGATCCTTGAGACGCCATTACATCCACAAAAACTGACTGTTTGGTGTGCTCTATGGGCTGGTGGAGTCATTGGGCCATACTTCTTCCGAAATAATGCTGGAGAGTCAGTTACCGTTAATGGAGACCGGTATAGAGCCATGATAACCGACTATTTTGTTCCCGAATTGGATGGCATGAATGTGGATGAGTTGTGGTTCCAACAAGACGGCGCTACATGCCACACAGCGCACGTCAGAATCGATTTATTGAAGGAAACATTCGATGAGCGCATAATTTCGCGGAATGGACCTGTCAATTGGCCACCAAGATCGTGTGATTTGACACCATTGGATTATTTTCTTTGGGGATATGTGAAGTCGCTCGTCTACGCCAACAAACCAGAAACGTTAGGGGACTTGGAGGCCAATATTCGTGGCGTTATTGCCGACATACGGCCCCATATGCTCGAAAAAGTGGTTGAAAATTGGACCTGTAGAATTGGCTTTATTCGAGCCAGCCGCGGCGGCCACATGCCCGAAATCATATTTAAACATTAATGGCATAAAATTATCCTTCCAATAAAGCCAAATTGATGGACATTAAAACGATTTTCTTGTGTTTTATTTCAATTCGAAGTTCTATACCTCTAAAAAAAACACCCTATATATATATTGCATTGTGGCGTCCGTGGCGTAGTTGGTTAAAGTGCGTGGCCGCTATGTCAAAGAACCTGGAGACCCAGGTTCGAACCCCGGCAGCGACAGAAAATTATTTGAATTAAAATAATTTTTCTGTACGGCCGACACCTCTCTGCAGACAATGGCAAACCTCAGAGAGTAATCAAAATGCCATGTAAAGCTTCTTGAGAACGAGAACATTCCGTTCATATTAATACTGAAAGTCTAAACTACTATGAAATTGCTTCAATTAATAACAGTCAGAACAATTACATAAAGTTGAAAAAATTGTCCAAAAATTTTCCAAATTTTATAAAATCAGATTTATACAAACTCTGTTCTGATTTTGTTGATGTATTTGCGCTCGAAAAAGATAAAATTACAACAAATAACTTCTACAAGCAAAAATTGCATTTAAAAACTGATGAGCCAACATATATAAAAAACTACAGAATTCCGCATACCCGACAAATTGGTCAAAGATGAAATAATAGAACCATCAGCTTCTGAGTACAATAGTCCTATACTATTGGTACCGATAAAATCCCTTCCGGGTAATTCTCAGAAAAGATGAAGACTAGTTGTAGATTATAGAAGGAATAGCAATTATATATATATAAAATTAACAGCAGACCAGAATTGATGATATTCTTGACCAACTATGCAGAGCAAAATATTTTTCTTGCCTTGACTTAACGTCTGGTTTTCATCAAATAGAACTAGATGAAATAGAACTAGATGACTCTCGGGACATCACTTCTTTTTCGACGGATAAAGGGTCATTCCGTTTTAAACGCTTGCCATATGGTCTCAAAATTGCTCCAAATTCATTCCAACGAATTATGACGATAGCATTTTCTGGTTTAACACCAGCATAAGCTTTTCTGTACATGGATGACTTAGTTGTACTAGGACGGTCTCAGAAACATATGTTAGATAACCTAACAGAAGTGTTCACAACGTGCCGAAAATACAACCTTAAACTTCATCCTGAGAAGTGCTCATTTTTTAGAACCGAGGTTACATATTTGGGTCATAAGTGTACCGACAAAGGCATTCTTCTTGATAATAGTAAATTCCAAATAATTTTAGATTACCCAACTCCCAAAAATGCCGATAAAACCAAAAGATTCGTTGCTTTCTGCAACTATTATAGACGATTTGTTCCAAACTATGCTGAACATTCCAGGCTCTTAACAAGACTTTGTAAAAAAAATGTAACCTTCGAATGGACCATAGAGTGCGAAAATGCTTTTCAATATTTAAAACAATCACTTTTAAGCCCAAATATATTAATGTATCCGGATTTTGACAAGCAATTCTGTATAACAACAGACGCAAGTAAATACGCATGTGGTGCAGTGCTTAGTCAAGAATACAATGGATATCAACTGCCAATTGCATACGCCTCAAGATCTTTCACAAAAGGCGAAACAAATAAATCCACCATAGAACAAGAGCTAGCAGCTATTCATTGGGCCATTGTCTACTTTAGGCCATATATTTATGGTACTAAATTCTTAGTCAAAAGTGACCACAGACCTTTGTCGTACCTGTTTGCTATGAAGAATCCATCCTCAAAATTAACGAGAATGAGATTAGAACTCGAAGAATACGATTTTACTTTGGAGTACCTGACGGGTAAAGAAAACTATGTCGCAGACGCATTGTCGCGAATTGAGTTTAAAGACATACAAAATATAAAACATACAGCCAGTCGAATATTAAAAGTAACAACTAGGCAACAATCGCGCCAACCGCATAAACAACAGAAATTAAAGTATATGAAGCGTTCAGTAGCAAAAATAGAAAAAAACAGCGCAAAGCTAGCAATTAAAGGCGACTGTATAAAAATAAAAAGAAATAAAAAGGTGATCACCAAGAACATAAACGATCTTCTCACTAATGGAAAAATCGACATAGATCAATTATTTCCACTGCTTGAAAAATTAGCAAGTGATAACGGATTAAAAAAGATGCAGCAGTCAACAAGTGATGATATATTTGAAAAAACCCGGGTTGCAGAATACAAAATGAAAGGAAATGAACTACTGAAAAAATTAAAAATAGCACTGACGCAACAATTAATTAAAATAACAACAACAGGTGAAATACACAAAATATTACAAAAGTATCATGATGATTCAATCACTGGTGGCCACAGTGGGATCACACGTACACTGAAAAAAATTAGACAAGCGTATTCCTGGAAAAATATGACACAAAATGTTACTAAATATGTTAAAAAATGTTTCGAATGTCAAAGAAATAAAGCGCACAAAAACATCAAAGAGCAAATGGTAATTACTGATACCCCAGCCACTGCATTTGATATAGTTCTGATAGATACAGTTGGCCCATTACCAAGATCGGTAAATGGAAATGTTTATGCCGTCACAATAATATGTGATTTAACAAAATATTTAGTTTCAGTACCAATTGCAGACAAAAATGCGAAAACCGTCGCAAAAGCAATTTTTGACAATTTTATACTGGTGTACGGTCCTATGAGAAAAATAATCACGGACATGGGTACCGAGTATAAAAACCAACTATTTGACGAGATTTGTAAACTGCTAAAAGTGGAAAATGTTACTTCCACGGCTTACCACCATCAAAAACTGGGTACGGTGGAAAGAAACCACCGAACATTTAACGAGTATGTTCGATCATACATTGCAGTAGACAAAGCAGATTGGGACGAATGGCTAAAGTACTATACGTATTGATACAACACTACACCATCAGTAGCGCACGATAAGTGCCCATTCGAACTAATATTCGGCAAATCTCCAAATAATTATAATTTTTTTTTCAAGCCCACAAGTAGATCCAATCTACAATGTTGATGCATACGACAAGGAAATCAAATTTCGCATGCAAAAAGCCCATAAAAGAGCAAAAGAAATAATTAAAAAAAGAAAGGAAAAGGAAAAGATTCTTTATGACAGAGACAAAAATAGTCTAGACCTATCAGTAGGAAAATTAGTACTGCTTAAACAAGAACGCCATAAGCTAGATAGTTTGTACAAAGGTCCATTTAAAGTAGTTAGGCTCGACAATAAAAATAATGCGGTTATCGCAGACGACAATAACAAGATCAGCACAGTACACACTGACAGATTAAGGAAATATATACAATTGTAATAAAAAAAAAAAAGAAAAAAAACATTTTTAAATTTCTATTTCTATTTTCTAGTTTCTATTATAATATCAGATTATATAATCTTTTGAATCTTTTGAATGAATGAAAAATAAAAATTAAATCTAATTATAAGAATAAATTAAAATTTTTGGTTTGTAATAATATAAATAATAATTCAATCTAAGCATAGTATCTATACTATTATATAAAAGGATTCTCTCGGATTTTTATCGTTCAATCACTGGGTAACCGTTAAACCGATTTTAATAATTCTTTTACTATTCAATTGCTATAAGAAGCGACCTTGCTACTGGATTCTACGTTTTTGGTAAAACTTTTTATTTAATTATTTAAGAATTTATGCATTTTAATCCATTCTGCCATTGTATGTATAAGCAGCACAAAATAACATCAAACAATAGCTTAAGCTCTTTGTTGAGAGAGAGAGGTGAAAATCTACAACTCACCGCGCTGCCATCTTGAGTAGATAGTTGCACTCATAGTTGAATAAATAAGGTTGTCTCGTGGCTGATCGTATTCTCTTCTCAGTACCCATAATTGTCAAAATCAATGAAAAGCAACAACAACATCTTCAACGGCTTTTCATGTCATTAATTTTCGTTTTTAAATTTTGTATGAGCTGTCAACTTCGATTTGACATTTATGGGAACTCGCCTCTCACCCATGCGACAACCTTTTTTATTCAGCCATGGTTGCACTCAGCTAATTTCTGCTGCAGTGTTGCCATAAATCCAATATATCGTATTTATTTTGATTTTACTAAGGTGAAACTCTTTTCATTTCAATAAGAATCCACCCCATGACAATTATAAGGAAAAACACACTCTATATGACTACAAATCAACAACAAAATAATAAGAAAGGCGTAGGTATAATGTCAAAATACAATACAAACCGATGCAAATAAATTAGTTACTGAACAATCGAACTAAGTGGTCGAATGAAAATTATATAAAATCTAAACTTTTATTTGCTTCATAGAATGCTAATATACAATTCATTCTGTATTATATCTTGAAGCATGGCTCACATTGTTAAATTTTTATGGTGTTTGCGTATTTTTTTTGCATTATTCCACATAAAATCTGGGTACTCAATACTCAATACCCAGATTTATACGTTTAAAAGTAAATTACACATCTTTATGTCTGAACAAATTAACGTTAATTGTTAAAAGTGACATAATACCTACGCCAATGTTTTGGTTTGCTTTGCTTTTTCGTTTTTTTTTTTTTTCTCCGAATTGGGGCTACCTTATAATTGTATCATGAGCCACCCTTTTTATTTCAATAAGAAATATTCTCAAATAAAATAAAATGAATTAAACATATTTGGTTCTTGAGGGTTTATTTAAAATATGTTTCCATATCACATTGTTACTCCCAAGTTACGCTGGGAAAGGGTATGCTAGTTAATTATAAATTAAACATTAATAATTAAAATACATTATAATTAATAGGTACAAATAATATAATACATATGTATAACAAAAACAAAAAAAAACAAAAAAAAAATCAAATATGTGATAAAAACAATTAGAAAACAAAAGAATATAAGAATTAAGAATATAAGAATAAACTGAAATTATTTTAAAATTTTATATTTCAAAAAAAAAAAATTGTAAATTCATTCCTCCAAAAAGGGAGGTGTAGCATAAGTATGGTTGCACAGTGTAACCTATCACGCTTACATTGCATGCACAATACCAAGTAAGCTATGGAGTACCATTTCTTTTATTGAATATAAAACACATTACCACAGTGCGAGTTGAAAAGCAAGAGCGCAACGCAAGAACATCTTTACAAAAAGGAAGCTGTCTCGACATAAAATTAAGAACAGGCTTACCCGAGAAACAATTTCATATTTTGTGTCCATAAAATAGCTGATATGTGTCTGGTGCCCGTGATGGTAAATGTCCGACACATGCACCGAAAAAAGTGCAAGTTCTGTAACACCTTGGTCAGGCACAGTATCTGAACGAAGACCAATCGGGCACTCGCCGGTTTTTTGTGTCCAAATATAGTCGGTCGTTTTTTGGACACTTTCCGATAAATCTTTATGTAAATGTAAGTAAAATATCGGACAAATTTCAGTTAAAACATCGGGAACTTTTCGGGTACATTACAGTTAAGACTCAGGCCAGTAACGATACTATTTCGGTAAATTTTCAGTGAAATGTTAATAAAATATCAGGCAAATTTCAGTTAAAACATCGGATACTTTTCGGGTACATTACAGTTAAGGCTCGGGCTAGTAACGATACTATTTCGGTAAATTTTCAGGGAAATGTGAGTAAAATATCGGGCAAATTTTAGTTAAAACATCGAGTACTTTTTGCCCACCAATCAGTAAAATTATTCCATATTCTCGTTACTTTTAGTAGACTATGGCCATGCACATTTTTGTTTAAAAAAAAACCCTTTAACTAATATGTGCTCAACTATAGTTCATTAAAATAACCGAAAATATGTAATAATTTTACCGAATAGTGTGTGAAAAATACTTGATATTTAACTAAAATTTGTCCGATGTTTTACTTACAGTTCGCTGAATATAACCAAATTACCCTGAACCAAAATAGAATCGTAGTTAGCCTGACCCATAACTGGAAAATAAGAAGAGACTGCATTGGTATTTTTCCAAATAACGATTTTTATTGATAACTATTTTTTATTTAGGCGATTACATCTTAAAGTCGACCTTTTTAAAAAATCTTGAATGGATTTTTTTATACATTCATGAGTCAAAACATTTCATTTTGCCCTATAATTGACAACACTTTCCGTTAGTGTAATTATGCCTGCATTATCTGCAAACACAAGTTTCTCGATTGCTGAAATTATGAAAAGAAATTTTATTAACCAATGATACCAACATTGTCTAAAAAAATGTGAACTGCACATGATTTCTTCGCTACGATATTAACCTTTACTCAGACCAGACTGTCCTGACCATGAAAAGTTTTTTAAAGCCTCATAGCTAAATAAGTGCTCAAACATATTTTTAATTGTTTTATTACTCGATGTTGTCTGGTACTAAAAAGGCGAATAGTCTAAAACAGTGTCGGCCAAAAAAATACATCCACAGTTCTCTCAGTTTTGTAATAGTGTGCGCCCAAGTGAGAGCAAAAAATATCTCTTTGGCTTACACTGTGAAAATTTTACTTAGCAGGAGGCTGATGAAATTTCTTACTAGGTCAATAATGTGCAATATTATTTATTGTGTAGAGGCTGCGTTATTTATAATAATTAATAATAACATTAATATTAATATTGTATTAATAATATCAATATGCATATATTTATTATTAATATCAATACTACATATTTATTTGAAAAGTAATCTTTTACAAATAAGATTTTACCTACTCCTAACAGTAATAATATTATTTATATTGCATATTACTTCAAAATAAAAAAAACACTAGTAGCACTCCCTCCTTTCTTCTGACAAATTAAGTTTTCGCTTCCCCAAAACAATTTTTAAAGAAAAAATATTCTAATTCCCACATTTGGTTGAACATTTTTTTTACGTGTAAGCATTTAAAATTACGTAATAAATTGCACACATGCGTTGCATAGAAGCGTGGTGTTAACTAGTCAAAAGCGAAACATCGACTGAGCGCTCTTGTTACGAATAATCGGCAGCGTCGGTGTAAAAGCACGACAGCCAGTTTTATGTCGGTGTTAATATACGAAGTTTCACGAGGCACGAATGCATAGGCGTCGGCCGACACTGGTCTAAAAAAAGAAGTATGATTGTTAATCACAAAGAAGAAGTTATAATAACATACCATCTGATCCATAAAATTTTGTTTTATTAATTCCTCATTAAATTTTTGGATTTCTTCTGTAGTTTTCATCGGTACGTGGGGGTAAACAAATGATTCCTCTTTTCTTATGGCAATGTCATGGCATTTATTGAGCGCCAGCAAAATGGATACAACGCTTTCTTTAATTTTAACATTTTCGTCAAGTACCAGCTTAAGTTTTTTATCCATGTTTATATTTATATTGTTTAATTCCTGAACAGAGCTTTTTTAATGTAAACATTTCGCTGCTTTGATCCTTTAATATTCCAATTATTTCGCTCGTAAATGATTTTTCATCATCATGTGCCTCGTTTTCCATAAAACAATAATTTCTACCGCCGTTTGGGAAACTTAACTGACACATCATCTATCGTGGCATCACTCTGCGCATCCCATGCACTTGTAGAATTTTCCATAAGATTCTCACAATCTTGTGATTCTGCATTTTCTGTTGAAAAAAGTATAATTAGATACAGAATACATTCAGTGGTTTCATTATATAAAAATATGTGCATTAAAGTTGATAGGTTGTTATGGGTGTTGCCTTAAATGAAATAAGTGGAGGAAGATCAACACAATCAATAATGGTAGCACCGCCTGCATTACAAGTTCCAGTAATACTCACAAGAGTAGGGTTTGGTACATTTTCTTTATTTGTAGCAGAATTTAAATTTTTTTCAAAAAACCTCTCAAACTTTTGCCGGTTTGTTGAAATGGAACTATCCTCATGACAAGCAGCTAAATGTAAATTAATGGCCATATTTTGTAAAACGCACGCAATCACGTCACTTCGGGTTTTCTTATCTGGCAATATATTTTAGTAGAAAATTTCTGAGTGAGAAAGAGACTTTGTTTTACTTCATATGAAAAAAGCATTGCCAGACTGAAAATCTTAACGCAAGTGACTGCGTTCGTTTTACAAAATATGGCTATAATATAATGAATAAACATTAAGGTGGGTCACCAAAAAAATAATCAAAAGACCGCCCCTCATTTGAAAGCTTATGTTAAGAGGATTTTAATAGCATACAAATTTTTTTTTTAGGTGGACCCGAAATCTGCCCCAAATGGTCTTTTTTGTATAACTTCATCAGTTTTTATCCGATCGTAAAAAAATTATGTCGTTGGATAGATCTCAACAAGGACTATAATTCGTTTTAACAACATTTTTACCTCCGATTCCATCTTTGACCAGATCAGATTTCAACTTTTCGTTTTATTTCCTCAGTAACCCCAAAACTTCCATTTTCGTTTCATAAGAAAATAAAAGTTCATAAAAAGTTACAGCAAATTTAATTTTCGGTCAAGTTTGGCTTCGTTTTTAGGATTTAGCTTTCGGTTCATCTTCGTTTGCCTTCGTTCATCTCCGTGTTTGTTCGTTAGTCTTCGGTTCAGCTTCATTTGGTTTCGTTTTTAATACAAAGTTTCTTTTAAATCGGTCCAGTCGATCAGGCACTATGGAGTCATATTTATTTTATTACTTGAAGCGCCCTCTATCGAAAGTTTTTGAAACTTCTCATAGCCTATCTTTTAATCTTGAGTCAGGAAAATCTTTATACTAAATGCCAACAAAATTGCTCCAACCGTTTAGTCTGCAATTTATAATTGCATATAAAAACAAATCAACAAGCAAAACAGCAACAAAACAGTTTCTTCACAATAGTTTCATGATTTTTTATGAACTTTTATTTTCTTAAAAATAAAAATGGAAGTTTTGGGGTTACTGAGGAAATAAGACGGAAAGTTGATATATCTGGTCAAAGATGGAATCGGAGGTAAAAATGTTGTTAAAAAGAATTATAGTCCTTCTTGAGATCTATCCAACGACATACTTCTTTTTGATGTCGGATAAAAACTGATGAAGTTATACAAAAAAGACCATTTGGGGCAGATTTCGGGTACACCTAAAAAAAAAATTTGTATGCTACTAAAATCCCCTTAACATAACCTTTCAAATGAGGGGCGGTCTTTTGAAATATTTTTGTTTTTTCATATGTGGTGACCCACCTTAATATACATATCATAAAATTTGTTTTAAAAATGTTTTTTTTTTTTACTTTTTCTTACTTTTGACGGTTGAAGAAGTTTTTGAATTTTCCGGTATTTCGGATTTGACCGAAAAGTCTTTATTGAAGTCTTTGGTGATGAATAATTTTTTTGTTATTCTTGACGTACTGGGCTCTGACTCGGAATTGGTGTGTTGCTCATAATGTTTTTCCAGTTTTTTGGCTTCCATTATATTTGAGATTCCTGTTTTCAAACACTGATATTTAAATTTGGGCCATTTAATATCTAATTCTTGTTGTTTTTAAAGCTTTGCTGAACTTTGGTGGCCAGTACACAAACTCAGAATCAGTCCAAGTAGTTAGGACGGTTGAAACTTCAGTTCTGCCGGTATGACTCGTAGTTTCGATAACGGAGTACATCTTTTGTACATTTTTATATATTCAAGAAATATTAATTATTTTTATACAATTTTTATATGTATCTTTTGAAATTATTGTAAATAAATTTTAATTTTGTTGAATTTAGTTGAATACAAATAAATTTTAATGTTGTTGAATTTAGTTGCATAGTTGAAATTCGCGCCAGTTGAATTAATCTGCAAGAAGAGACAAAGTAATTAATTACACGGTGTAACAGTGAAAATAAACTCGGCTCGAGACATAGTAGAGGTTGTAGGTCTAGTTGAACATAAGATAACTGCATACTTAGTTTTTTGAATATACCCTCAAAATCTGGATTTGTGGTCAAAAAACCGATTTTAGGTAGGTGCATGTATAGTTTGTTATGTAACTCCGTTATATCTAGCTCAATTTTAAAAATTTAAACATTGATAAAAAGAAGAAAAATATACCCTTAATATAATATATAAACCGTTTGTTTACAAAAAGAATTGACAAAGTTACAGGTAAAATCATTTGAAAATTTCTCATTTCTTTTTAATTTTTTCAACTTTAACAACGTTTTGTTAACAAATTTTATTTTTTGGCACTATTAGTTTTAGCAGGATTCTGAACGCCTGTTAAATTTTGCGTTCAACAAGCTATCATTTACTTCAATTGGCTGAAATACAAGTGCACTATCGAATTTTTAGTATTTGTAATAAAATACAAAAAATTTTAATTTTTTTTTTTTTTCAAAAAATGTTAATTTGACCTTTTTCGTTTATATATATTATAATCGATTTCACGTTTTAGGGACCAGCAGTAGTCGACCAGTATGTTTATGGAATTTTTTCCCTGAAAGCCGGTTTCTATAGGTTCCATCTCCTGGTGGAACCTTTCTCCTTGTTCATCACTAAACTGCCCAAGGCTATTCGGGAAAAAGTTTTTATGGGAGTGCAAGGAATGTATTTCGATTGACATATTGCATCCCATTTCTTCGTAGGCACTTAAAAATTCATTTACAACATCTAAGTAATTTCGACTCTTCTTCTTGCCGAGGAAATAAATGCATAATGAAATATAACTATTCCAAGCTCTTTTTTTCAACTGGATTTAATTTAGAAACGAAATCAGTGTCCAAGAAAATTTTCCGAATTTGTAGCCCCACAAATAAACCTTAGAATAACCGAAATGAATAAATAACTTTTATAAAAGATTTGAACGCGCAGGATACTTTCTTTGATTTTGGCCTCACTTAACCTAGGAAACGCTGCAATCAGATTTTTTTTTTTAGCTTTGAACCAAGGATTTCAGGTGGAATACCTATTCAGTCAAGTCTGAAGTTGGTTCGAGGTGGAATACCTATTCAGTCAAGTCTGCCTTGGTTCGAAAATGGGATGATAGATTAGTCGGAAGGAAAGGGCAATCAAGTGAAACACGTGTAGGATGTTTTAAGCGTGGTGGAAAGACAAAGAAAGATATGAATTTGAATCAAACGCAAGTGTTATGCCTTTACCTCAGTCAATTCAAGTTATAAGTCAATCTCATCCACAAAGTTCTCTACCATCAACTACAATTTCATGTCGTAAATATTGATGAATTTTTAATTTCAGTTAATTAGAAATGAGGATAGAAAATTAAGAAAGGTTAAAAGCGAAGGACCATGTCCTGGCCAGGAATCGAACACGGGACCTCTGGGGTGGCATCGAGCACGCTACCAACTCGACTACCGAGGCCGCGGTAGGATTACATTTTCAGGTCGCACCAGTGGGGTATTCAAAACATATTTTTTGACAACTTGAAATGAAGCACGCAGTGGATACTCCTTTTGCTTATATTTATTATCCCATTCGACTATCCCATTCGCAAATAATGCAAGGATACTTGGTATATCCACCTTGCATTCCAAACAGTATTGTTAGAGCCTTTAAGTCGGCGACATACATATATCAGAATTTAACATATCAAGAATCACACAAAAAGTTTTTAAATAAATCATACTCTTGCAAGATCCCTCAATAAACAAACGCCATTCATTCGGAGCGTGTTTGTGGTTGAAAACTGCAAACAGTTCCGTCACATCCGGGCAATACACCAGCTTTATGATAATATATATAAACGAAAAAGCTCAAAAAAACATTTTTAGAAAAAAAAAAACATTTTTTTGTATTTTATTACGAATACTAAAAATTCGATAGTGCTTTTGTATTTCAGCCAATTGAAGTAAATGATAGCTTGTTGAACACAAAATTTAACAGGCTTTTAGAATCCTGCTAAAACTAATAGTGCCACAAAACAAAATTTGTTAACAAAACGTTGTTGAAGTTGAAAAAATTAAAAAAAAATGAGAAATTTTCAAATGATTTTACCTGTAACTTTGTCAATTCTTTTTGTAAAAAAACGGTCTATGTATTATATTAAGGGTATATTTTTCTTCTTTTTATCAATGTTTAAATTTTTAAAATTGAGCTATATATAACGGAGTTACATAACAAACTATACATGCACCTACCTAAAATCGGTTTTTTGACCACAAATCCAGATTTTGAGGGTATATTCAAAAAACTAAGTATGCAGTTATCTTATGTTCAACCAGGCCTACTACCTCTTCTATGTCTCGAGGCAAGTTTTTTGATTTGTTTTCATTTTGTAACACCGTGTTATTTTAGTAAGTAGAGCAAAGAAAGCTCTACACAATCTTTTGTATAAGCTTAGTGTAAAATATGAGAATTGATTTTAGCTTGATATTAGAATCTATTATTCTAACGAATGAAATTAATTTAATGGAAAAACTTACCTTAAATTCACTTTTAATAAATAAAAGTTTTTCCTCCACAAACACTTAACTGCTACGCTCACGATTCAGAATGAATGACTAATTAGCAAAACATAGCCAAAATTAGCTCCATTGCGCATGCGGCCTTACGTTTGTAGAATAACAACAATTTCTTTATAAAACGGTAAATCTAAATTCAATGAGAGTGAAGAGCACAAAATATTATTTATTTATTTATTCAGTCTATGAACATTACATTCTTACAGACTAGACCTAAAACTATAACAATAATTCAATATAGAACTCATATAACAATATTACAGAATTTAATGCTTATAGCCAATGCAATTTAGAAAATGACAAAATTTGTGACAAAAAGTTTTTAAAACTTTCATACAAATTATAGTTGTATGTATGGGTTCCTGTGCCCGTAATGTGCCTGTACTAAAAAAAAAATAAAAAAATAAATAACTGGCCATTTCAGCCCTTGAAAGGACTTTGACCTAGCTTCTTATGATCAATTGTGTTGTGCGTGTTATTAAGTTTGTAGACAATTGACCGAAAAATGGACCTACAGGCTTAACGCCGACACCGAACGGCGATGAACGAAATGTTCTTATTCTCAAGAAGCTTTACATGGCATTTTGATTACTCTCTGAGGTTTGCCATTGTCTGCAGAGAGGTGGTGGCCGTACAGAAAAGTTATTTTAATTCAAATAATTTTCTGTCGCTGCTGGGGTTCGAACCTGGATCTCCAGGTTCGTTGACATAGCGGCCACGCACTTTAACCAACTACGCCACGGACGCCAATGTGCCTGTACTGTCGTCGTTAATTCACCATCGCGGCACAGTCGTGTTCGTTCGGCAAAAAATATTAAAATTGTATGTATGTGTATGGGTTTCTGTGCCCGTACTGGGCCTGTACTGTTGTCGTTAATTCACCATCACGGTACAGTCGTGTTCGTTCGGCAAAAAATATTAAAATTGTATGTATGTGTATGGGTTCCTGTGCCCGCACTGTGCCTGTACTGTTTTCGTTAATTTACCATCACGGTACAGTCGTGTTCGTTCGGCAAAAAATATTAAAATTTTATATATAAGTTCGTGTGTCTTCACGGTGAAATCGTGTTCGGGTTGAACTGGACACATGTCAGCTACTTTCTTGACACATATATGCATTTTTTTCTCGGGTCCTGTTCGCTGAAGATCGTTTTTTTCATAAACACAAGACATTACTTACTTACTTACTTATCTGGCGCTTACAACCGAAGGTAGGTTTTGGCCTCGTATAAGAAATTGCGCCAGCCATTTCTATTTTGCGCTTGCTGGCGCCAGTTGGAAACACCAAGTGTAGTCAGGTTATCCAACACCTGATCCTTCCAACGAAGATGTGGGCGTCCTCTTCTGCGTTGACCACCACCGGGCACCGAATCGAATATTTTTTTTTGCTGGAGCGTCGTTTTCCATTCGCTCAACATGACCTAGCCAGCGGAGCCGCTCGATTTTAATGCGCTTAACTATGTCTATGTCAGCGTACAGCTCATACAGCTCGTGGTTCCATCGAATTCGGTACTCGCCATTGACGCAGATTAGACCGAAGATCTTACGAAGGATCTTTCTCTCGAAGGCTCCCAAAGTCTTTTCATCAGAACTGCTCAACGTCCAGGTTTGTGCTGCATATAATAGGACGGGCATGATTAGTGACTTATAGAGCGTGAGTTTTGTTCGTCGAGAGAGGGCTCTGCTTCTCAATTGCCTACTCAGCCCAAAGTAACACCTGTTGGCAAGAGTTATCCTTCGCTTTATCTCAATACTGACATCGTTGAAAGAGTTTACGCTGGATCCCAGGTAGACGAAGTCCTTAACAACCTCGAAAGAGATGTTGTCAACAGTGACGTGGTTTCCAAGACGCTGGGACTGTTTATTTGTTGACACTAGGTATTTCGTCTTATCTGCGTTCACTAAAAGACCCATTCGACTCGACTCTTTCGCTAACCTGGAGAATGCTGCGCTGACTTCGCACGTATTATGGCCAATGATATCGATATCATCAGCATACGCCAGCAGCATAATACTTTTGTAGAATATCGTGCCACTGCGTCTCAAATCAGCGGCTCGGATGATCTTCTCCATCATTAGGTTGAAAAAGTCGCACGATAAGGAATCACCTTGTCTGAAACCTCGTTTGGTATCGAATGGAGGAGTGAGGTCCTTAGCGATTTTAACTGTGCTGCTGCTGTTGCTCAGTGTCATTCTGCAAAGACGGATGAGCTTTGCAGGAATACCAAATTCAGACATGGTGGAGTATAGATAATTCCTTATAGGACTGTCGAAGGCGGCTTTGTAATCGACAAAAAGATGATGTGTGTCGATTTGTTTTTCTAGGGTCTTCTCCAAGATTTGTCGTAGCGTAAGTATCTGGTCTATGGTGGATTTACCAGGTCTGAAGCCACACTGATAAGGTCCAATCAGCTGGTTTATGATGGGCTTAAGTCTTTCACATAGTACGCTCGACAGGACCTTATATGCGATATTCAGAAGGCTTATCCCACGGTAGTTGGCGCAAATTGTGGGATCGCCTTTCTTGTGGATTGGGCAGAGCACACTGAGGTTCCAATCGTTTGGAATGCATTCTTCCGACCATATTCTGCATAGAAGCTCATGAATGCATTTAAATAGAGCTTCGCCTCCATTCTTGAAGAGCTCAGCCGGTAAGCCATCGGCTCCTGTGGCTTTGTTGTTTTTAAGCCGAGCTATAGCTTTCAAGACTTCACTATGGTCGGGCAGCGGAACTTCAATGCTGTCGTCCAAAATTGGGGATTCCATAATATCATCTCTATTGGCGGGATTGATGTCGTCGTCGCCATTCAGAAGCCTAGAGAAGTGTTCCCTCCACATCATCAGTGTACTCTGGATATCTGTCACTAGATTCCCATTTTCATCCTTGCAGGAAGAGGCCCCGGTCTTGAAACCATCGGCCAGGGGTCTTATTTTTTCGAAAAATTTTCAGACCTCATTCCTGTCACCATGCATCTCAATTTTCTCGCACTCACGCATTTCCGCTTCCCTTTTCTTTCGCCTGAAAATGCGTCTCTCTTCCCTCCTCTTCTCTTTGTATCGCTCCTTAGCAGCACGCGTTACAACCGACTACAGGGTGGCTTTGTAGGCGGCGTCTTTTTCTGCAGTAGCGTCGCGACACTCTTGGTCGTGCCACTAGTTTCGGCGAGGGCGGTGATAGCCTATCACCTCTTCGGCAGCCGTACGCATAGAGTGGGAAATATGATTCCACTGCGCGCATATACCGTCGATCGGAGGAGTGCTTTCTTGAAGCAGGAGTGAGAGTCGACTAGCGAAGTCTTCGGCTGTTTGCTTTGATTGCAGCTTTTCGACGTCTAGCTTTCTCTGTGCTGGATTGCGCGCATTCTTGGTTGCGCACAGGCGTGTACGGATCTTGGCTGCGACAAGATAATTATCCGAATCTATATTGGCACCACGGATCGTGCGTACATCTAAAACACTGGAAGAGTGCCTTCCTTCAATCCAAACGTGATCAATTTGGTTGCGCGTCTTTTGATTAGGAGACAGCCAAGTTGCTTTATGAATATTGAGATGCTTGAATCTAGTGCTACAAACGACCATGTTTCGCGCTGCGGCAAAGTCAATCAGCCTCATTCCGTTATCGGAGGTATTGTCGTGGAGGCTGAACTTTCCGACTGTTGGACCAAAGATATTTTCTTTTCCCACCTTGGCGTTGAAGTCACCAAGCACGATTTTATGTCTCCGCATGGTCGCTGTAGTAGATATCACAGGATACTTGCCGTGAGCAACCATGTCCCTTCCATCGCATTTCTTGGATTGCAGTGATATCAGCTTTGTATCTTTCTAAGATATCTATCAGTTGGATAGAGGCACCATCCCAATTCACCTTCTCCTGCATTACTCAAAATTAATAACACAGGCGCAATACCAAAACAAATATCGATAAGCAGTTTAAATCAGCCGGTTCACAAAAATCTTGTGATAATTCCGCCTGCAAGATCAATATTTGTATCCCGTTTTGCAGCTGATACGTCTGAGGAGGACATTCTCTTTTATATACAATCGAATTTAAATCTTTTAAGTAAAAGAATTTCGATTTATAAATTCAAGTTCTCTCAAGAACGCGTCACGTCTTCATTTAAAATATCTCTGCCTGATGATCTCTACAATAAAGTAATCAGTCAAAGTTTTTGGAATGAATATTCTTTAGTTCATGAATACGTCCCTAGATGACAACCTAGAACTGTACTAGCTTCTTTACCTGTTCGCAACATGAACCAAAAAAACTAAATTGCTGCCTTCAATTTTTAATCTTATATCAAAACGTTCGTGGCATTAATACTAAATTGATTAATTTATTCATTATGAGTCACAACATTCATTATGATATAATTACCTTCAGTGAGACTTGGCTAAAATCCAACACTTTAAATTCTGAAATTCATTGCAACAAATTTAACATTTATCAAAAAGATAGAAACTCAATTCCTGGCAATTCTTCTAACGGTGGAGGTGTGTTGATTGCGGTCAAATCAACACATTACTATCAAGAAATAGACATCCGAGAAGCTGCAGACATAGAATTTTGTTGTGTTCACGTAAAGTTCAGTTCCTTGAGTATCTCCATTACATGCTCATATATCCCACCATTTTCTAACTTAGAAGTTTATAGCAAACATTGGCTCTCTATTAGTAAAGTTTGCCTACAGCTTCATCCAAATGATCATATATTAATAACTGGTGACTTTAACCTGCCCAACGTTTCTTGGAACTGTTGTTTCGAAAACCCTACAATATTTTTACCTTCCCCTGAAAGCTCATCTGACAATTGCTTTTTAAATGACCTCTCAAGCCAAGGTCTTTTCCAACTAAACTGTCACTTGAACAAGAATAAGCGTTTGCTCGATCTGGTATTTTTTGATGATAGCAATATTGCTTCAGTGTCAAGGTCCGATCTATTGGTCACTCCCGAAGATTCTCACCATCCGACTATAGAAATCTGTCTAAATTTTCCTAAACCATCTGTGCAGAACCATACTATTCAACCGCTCACCGGATTCAACTTTAAGAAAACTAATTATGTTACTTTGAAAAATTACTTGTCCAATATAAATTGGTCACCTATACTGAATCTAAATACAAAATGCTTATCATCACAGAATCTGGATGCCGCGGTCTATGCGTTTACCTCAACGCTCATGGATTGCTTTCTTAGATCTATTCTTCAACGAAAAGCCTCTATAATTTCTGGCCCCGTGAGCTATACCAATGAATTACGAAAATTAAGAAACTTGAAAACTAAATATTATAAAAAATATCAAAAAACACATAACATATGTGATATTGCACATTATACTTCGACTAAAGTTAGTTACCAACATATGTGCAAGCAATCCTATAATATCTACCTCACAAAAGTAAAATTAAACATTAAGTCTGGTGCAAAATCATTCTGAAGCTTTGTCAACACAAAACGCAAAATTGATTTCTTTGATGAGATTGACTTCAACTACAACTCCGATATTATAATATTTTTACTTTTAATTATCATTGTATAAATTCACAAACTACTTAAACTAATGAAATTGTTACCTATTTCGAATACTTACAAATTATCATCACTATTATCGAAATATTTTTATCTTTAACTCTGATTTTTGTATATTCTGTTTTCATTTCTTCTTCCACACCAGAGATCTGGATGAATGGATTCATTTGCTGTTTCAAGTCCCTTTAATTTTTCAAGTCCTTGCAAGTCGAGGCAGGCAAGCAACAAGTTTGCGCGAATCATAGGCAGCAAAAATCAAGTCGCCAAATGTAGAAAACTTGAAATGTAGAAACTTGATATGTAGAAAACATGAAATGTAGAAACTTGAAATGTAGGGAAAAAGCAATTATTTTGCCTACAAATCGTTTATGTTCAAGTCTGTTTACGAAGTTCGTGGAATTAACTTCGTGTCGTCAATGTAAACTTCGTTTCTCTAGTTGAGAAAACAGTTTAACTTTAAAAAAGTGTCGACCACAACAATTACTTTTGTCTCATTTACTCTTTCGTGAATACGCAAAAAGACAAAGTGTTGCTCCACACTCCTGTGTACTACGCGGTCGACACTGCTTTAAGCATTGGATTGAAGTATGTATGTTTGTTTGTTTTTGTTGTTGTTGTTGTTGCTGTTGTTTATTTTTTGTTTTGTCGCTTTGTATAGAAAATTATAAGTAGACGCTCGTCAGTGGCTTTCTGCGGCAGCGCAGTCGCATAGACTTGAAAACAGACTTGAAAAGTAGAAAGCTTGGTTTTTTTCTACCAATGAATGTAGGGTAGAAAACAAAAAGAATCAAGTCTGACTTATGATTCGTTTTTCAGAAGCAAGTCGAGGCTTGTAGGGTAGAAACATATCAAGTTTCTACAAGTCAAGTCGAAGCTTGATTATTTTCAAGTTACTTGATTTTCAATTGACTTGTTGCAGATCTCTGTTCCACACTCAACTTTGTGCTATTGTTAGCTTCTCATAGCATTGAAGATTTTAATAAAGTTTTTGTTAAGCGAAAGACACCGAACCGACAAAACGTGTTCTTTTTTTATCTCCCCACATTTTGGCGACCGTGACAGGACGGTCAGTGTTAGAGTCGTTCGCTAAATAATTAAGTAATACTAAACCAAAAACGTATCAATATTTCGTCGAAGCGCTGCTTTGAGTAATACGGGCTGCTGTGGTTGCCGCGTTCTGCCGTCGTCGTTGTGTTGTAAGGTGCCGCTGGAACCCCGACTCTAACCACTGTCCGTAAGCAAACTATAACTTTCGTCTTAACAATATAAAATTTGGAAAATACTTATTATATCATATAATAAGCATATGCATAAAAACCAACATCAAATTGACAATTTTTAGTTATTTAAGCAAAGCCCTACTTGGAAGCGCATAGGATCGTTGGTGTTATACCATATATAAATAACACACATGCTTTTCATCATTCATCAAAAAGTAAATTTTCGCTAGATTTTCAGGGTATTTAAAATATCAGACGTCGAAAATCTACTGTTGATACAGTTTTTCCGGTGTTTATTTGAAGTTATTTATGCATTATGCCGAATAGCGTTGATGAGGCTGCCGATAAGGCAAGTGGTTCTAGTTCAAGTTTGTTTTCTTTCAAGCAACAGCGCTCATCTATGAAACGAAATATAACCAACATGAGGCTGAAAATTGAAAAAGAAGGAGAAAAGGTAGATTCAACAATTCTAGAGTGCCGTCTTCAAATTTTAGAATCATAATTTAAGCAATTGTGCTACATACAGACTCAAATTGAAAAGCTTGATAATGAAGATGTGAATAGAAGCGAGATCGAAGAATTGTTCATAAATGCCAAAGCCAAAATTATGTCACTTTTAAATAGCAAGCGCCGTGATAGTGCGGTAGATCAAAGTTTTATGAATCCGTCGTCCTGTGTTGGTCCGATTAATAATCATCGTTTACCTAATCTAAAACTGCCCAAATTCAGTGGAAATTATTCCGACTATATTCGATTTATTACCGCTTTTACAAGTATGGTTCACAATGATTCAAGTGTTTCGACCATTGATAAATTTGAATATTTAAGAGGTTGTCTAAGTGATCAAGCGTTAGCCGTTGTTGAACCATTTCCTGTTACTGAGGAGAACTATCCAAAGGCCTTAGAGCAGTTGAAGATACGTTTCGACAATAAGGTGCTGATTTTCCTCGATCACATCAATAAACTTTTCGAGTTCGAAAGAATGAAAAAACGTGATGCAATTTCGTTGAGAAATATCATCGATACGGTATCTGCATTGCGTGGTTCATTATTGACTCTAGGTTCAGAGAAAGAAGTGATGAATGCGATCATCATTCATGTTGTTTTATCAAAGGTTGATGGGGATTCCAAATACGCATACGATGAAAAACAAGATTTCAATTCATTGCCAGTTTGGGAAGATTGTTACAACGTTCTTAATCGACGTTGTCAATTTTTAGAAAGTCGCCTTGGAAAGGTCGAAGTTGTAGACAAACCATAAGAAAGTCGGAAGAAAACATTTTCAAAGGGACGCTCGCATACCTTTTTATCATCGAAAGCAACTTGTTTTCATTGTAACAGTGCTGAACATGGACTTACAAACTGCACGAATTTTTTAACACTGGCTGTAGCAGAGCGTTTTGTGTTTGCAAAACGTGCTGGCCTCTGCATAATTTGCCTACGCAAAGGACACACTGTCTCTAAATGTTCAACTCAATCCCGCTGTCGAGTGTGCCATAAAATGCACCATACTACGCTGCATGTACACACTGTTGCAAATCAGTCCCTGAGTGATTCTGCTCCTTCATCGTCCCTCATTCCATCTGCAGAAACTCAAATTACTAGTCAAGCTGCAGCACTCTCGCTCGTCACACGCTCATGTAAGAGATCCATAATACCAACAGTTATTTTTATTAAAAATAAATTTGGCCTTTTTCAACCAGTCCGTGCTTTACTCGATTCGTGCTCTGAAGTTAACTTTATAACTGAAGAGACAGCAAAGCGGTTGCAATTACGTTGGCAACGTAGTAACCAAGAAGTCTTTGGTTTTGCAAATCTTCGGACAGAGTTAAAATACTTTGTCTCAGCTACAATACAGTCTCGTGTAAGCGACTTTGAATGTACATCTAATTTTCTCGTCACAACTACCATATCTGCTCAGCAACCAGGAGAACAAATACAATTCCAGAAAATATAGAACTGGCAGATCCATCTTTTGATATACCACAAAAAATAGATTTGCTCATAAGCACCGACCTATTATTTGAACTTTTACTTGATGGCAAGATATCGTTAGGTGCTGGCCTACCTTGTCTTGTAAACACCGCTTTTGGTTGGATAGTAGGTGGAAAATTTGATTCGAACATCAGCCACCGAACAGTCACGTGTAATGTTGCAATCAGTGCTTCTCAGCCAACAAATCTCGATATATTATTGCAACGGTTCTGGGAAATTGAAGAATTTAAGGAACATCCGAAGATATTTTCAGATGAAGAGCTTCGGTGCGAGCAACATTTTGTTGAAAACGTCATTGTTAACAAAGATGGTCGACTTCCATTTAAAAAATCACCCGAATTTCTTGGTGATTCGTTTGAAACAGCCCGAAAATTATTCATTTCTCTTGAGCGTCAGTAAAAAAGATGTACATTGACTTCATGAACGAGTACCAAATTTAAGGCCACATGTCTCCTGTAGAACATCACATCTCTGGCGCGCATTATTATATAGCGCATCATTGCGTTCTCAAACGACAAAACACTACAAAGAAGCTGCGCGTCGTATTCGATGGAGCAGCAAGAACTTCCTCGAATCTCTCATTGAATGATCTTCTTATGGTAGGGCCGACTATTCAACAAGATTTAGTCACCACGCTTATTTCATTTCGTCTCTATAGGTACGCACTGACCGCAGACATTTCGAAAATCTATAGACAATTTATGATAGATGAACGTGATCAAAAATTCCACCTTATCCTTTGGAGAAAGGATCCTGGCGACACTATACAAGTTTTTAAATTAAATACAGTAACCTACGGCCTATCTTCCGCACCATTTCTTGCAATTCGTAGTTTATTTTACATCGCTGATGAGTTTGATGACACTCATCCGATGTATACAGATGTATTGCGTAAAGATATATGGGAACATTTTGATGGGAGCAGATAGTTTTGTGGAGCTTCAAAGAAAGAGATGAAGTGGTATTCATCTTGGCATCGCATGGCCTACAACTAGCATAGTGGAACTCAAACTATCCGCAAAATTTTCGATAGCTCTGATGCGGAAATACAATGAGCCTGATTCTTGTTGTCACCTCACCTATGTGAGTTTTGTCACTGTCTGTGTCACGTCACTTGAAAAGTGGTATCTGGGTTGTCACGTGACGTGAGGTGACGGAACTTTTGAAATGAAACGAAATATGTTATTAAACACATCTTAAAATGGTAAATAAATGACAGCTGTGCAAAAAAAAAACGAAGTCACAAATAAAATAAGAAAATAAACTTTAATAATTTATTATGAGTTTTTTTGTGTTATGGTTTTCGGATTCTGATAGCTCAGATAGTGCAGATTATAGTGAACACTTAAGAATTAAAAGATTGAAATTAAGGGATAGCTCTAACCCGTTAGAATTGCGCGAAGGAGTGTGAGTTCAAAATGTTAAATATATGTTTAAGTAGATTTTCAGAATTTTATTTCTTTTCAGTTTCTTAAGCTATTTCAGAATATCGAAAGAAGCTTTTGTTTATTTACTTAACATAATTGAAAGTAAATCAAATCCACAGAAGAGAAGTTTCGCAGTGCTTCCAATCATTAAATTAGCTGCTGTACTACATTTTTTGGCTGAAGGTAGCTACCAAAAAGGTGCCGGCAATGATTTGAACATTGCTTTGGCCCAGCCTACCTTCTCTAAAATTCTCACAGAAGTGTTGTCTACGCTGGAAAGTGAAATATGAAGAGATTTGATAAAATTTCCAAGCCATTCTGAAAAAAATGAAATCAAGTTGGCGTTTTTCGATTATGCATGCCAGGAGAAAGGTTTGACACCAACAAAATGTCATACTTAACTCGATGGCAACAAGTAACATTTTTGAAACAGCGATTTTAGGAGCTATGGTTGTGCGACTATGTGCTTACACTTCAACAACGTGCCAAGTGGCTGAAACCCGAAGCAAACATTAAGATTGGACAATTAGTCATAGTCCATGAAGGCAACTTATCACCACAGCAATGGCTTCTCGCACGCGTAACAAATGTGATCCCTGGTCAAGATGGACGAGTTCGAGTAGTAGATCTTCAAACAATTAAAGGGTCATTTCGTCGTCCAATTCATAAGGTGGCTCCTCTACCTAACTCTGAAGATGTTTGAAAGTCCAGACTTTCAACGGGGGAGCATGTTTGATGAGATTGACTTCAACTACAATTCCGATATTATAATATTTTTACTTTTAATTATCATTATATAAATTCACAAACTACTTAAACTAATGAAATTGTTACCTATTTCGAATACTTACAAATTATCATCACTATGATCGAAATATTTAACTCTCATTTTTTAATATTCTATTTTCATTTCTTCTTCCACACTCAACTTTTTGCTATTGTTAGCTTCTCATTGCATTGCAGATTTTAATAAAGTTTTTGTTAAGCGAAAGACATCGAACCGACAAAACGTGTCCTTTTTTTATCTCCCCACATGATTCCTAGCCTTCTTTTATGAAATACAATAATGTGGAATTCGATAATGACAATAGTATCTGTAAACTTTTTGCTGATTTTTTTGAATCGACTTATTCATCATCTTCTTTCAATAATGGCAGCTATCCCCATTATGTTCAATCTGGGGATATTTATCTCCCAATAGTTGATACCAGTACAGTTCTAGCCTTCTTAAGAGATCTTAAATCTTCTTTAAGAGCGGTCCTGACAACATACCCTCTTGCATATTTAAATACTGCTGCGAAGAATTAGTAACCCCTATCACTTAACTTTTTACTTCTTCTTTAAAATCTTGTTATTTTCCAGCTGCCTGGCAATCTTCATTTATTATTCCGTTGCATAAATCTGGTAACAGGTCTTTAATTGATAATCATAATTAAAGGTATAATCGTGGAATTGCTAAATTAAGTACTTTGCCCAAACTTTTTGAGGCAATTGTTACATCACAATTATCCCATAGTGTTAACTCTTTGATGTCTCCATGCCAACATGGATTTCTTTCTGGAAAATCAACTGTCACTAACCTACTTGAATTTACATCTAAGACTATAGAGAATTTTGGAAAAGGTCTTCAGACAGATGTTATCTATACGGATTTCAGCAAAGCTTTTGATGTTGTATATCACAAACTCTTAATTTTAAAATTATCTCTTATCGGATTCCCCATACAGCTGGTGAGGTGGATTGAATCGTATCTCAGTAATAGAACTCAATCTGTTTTATTTAAACTCGTGAAATCTTATGAATTCCCGGTTACCTCAGGAGTGCCCCAAGGGAGTCACATCGGGCCTCTTCTCTTTCTACTTTTCATAAATGATTTGCCAACTATAATAATGCATTCTAACGTCTTGATGTACGCTGACGATGTCAAACTATTTCTTTCTTACAAAAATGAATATGACGCTGAATTCTTACAAATTGAAATCAATAATCTTTATAACTGGTGTAAAATGAATCATTTGAATCTCAATATGAAAACATGTAAGCACATGACCTTCTCGCGTAAGCCATGGCTAAGGCGCACGTACAAAATCTGCGATTACACATTAGAATCTTTAGATAGTTTCCATGATCTTGGAGTTACCATGGATCCTAAACTTCGCTTTCATATTTATATAACTAAAATAATAAATAGACCAAATAGTACCCTAGGATTTATCAAACGATGGGCAAAAGAGTTTAATGATTCTTTGTATCGAAATCTTTGTTCACTTCACCATTGCGGCCTATCTTAGAATATGCCTCAATTGTATGGTGTCCATGATATGGTTGATACATTGACGACATTGAATCAGTTCAGAAAAAATTTGTTCTGTTCTGCTTAAGCAATTTATACTGTAGTACTGATTTTCATTTTCCACCTTATGAATATCGATTACAGCTATTAAATCTTTCAACTTTAAAAAATCGGAGAACTATGTTTAATGTTAGTTGGATTGTTAAAATTCTGCATGGATATGTTGACAGTCCATATTTATTAAGTAAAATTTACTTTAATATTCCTATTCGTCCTAGAAGATCTTTTGAGTTACTTTACATGAACTTTTGCAGAACAAACTACTTGTAAAATGAACCGCTGAGAAGTGCTTGTGGTGACTTTATCCCTGTTTACAAAAATCTACACACATTATAGAACTTGATTATCAGCCTCACATATGTGAGCACTGCTCTAATCAATTGATCTATTAAATATCAAGATGTTGATCCGGAATATATATGCAACCTAACATCATTTATTCTTATATATTAAATCTGAAATCCTTTAAATGAATATTAAAATGTATAATGAAATGTATGGTACATAAGTTAACAAACAAATTGTAAAATTTTTTAAAATGCTATAAAGCCTTAAGGCTTAGCATTCAACAAATAAAATAAAAAATAAATAATAAATAATAGGCCGTCTCGTATTGTTGGACCGACCATTAACGTGTCATTTAATGACAGCTGAGTAGAAGTACGAATTGAAGCATCAAAAACTACACGTAGTTTGGTAGTTGTACTTTCTGAACGCATTGGTGTGGAATAAAATAATGTGGAATTTTTAGAATTTCGCTACTGGCTAAAGACATGTGTCCTATTTTCAGATACTCTTTCATAAAGTCCATATACATTCCATGAAGCTCGAAATTGTTTGACAATTTGCGTTCAAGAGCTAAGAACCGTCTTTTAGCGGTTTCGAATGATGAGCCTAGGGAATTTGGACTTGATTTAAAGGGTAGTGATGACTTTTCCGTGTCCGGAGTGTGAATTAAACTCGTTATTTTTTAGTTTTTAACAAAAGTGATCGTTTTTATTTTAGTTATAATTGGTTCGCGAGTTTATTCTCTAAATAAAAAAATGTGTTGCACAATATAAGTTATTAAAATAATAAGAGTGAATAAGTATAATAAAATATATGCAAAATTAAACAAGTTATACAAAATGCAAAGTTATACAAAATTTTAATATATTATAATGCTTACTTGGTTTTAACTCCAGGCTAGCTGGACACAGAAAAGGGCAGTTTTTTAGAATTTTTAGGATATTTATAAATTTTGGTGCAACAGTTGCAAGTAGCAATACAACTTAAGGTTAGAGGTACCTTAGTGTAAATACAAATTAGACATAAACAAATACCTATATCATACAATAAAACATAAACAAACACTTAGATCATACAATATGCAGAATAAATAAAAAATAAACAAACACTTAGATCATACGTAAAGATATATAAATTCTTCTTATGATGCAGTAATGCTATCTCACAGCGGCAGCCATCTCCCTCGCACGTCTCCATAGCATAAACTGATTTACCAGCAGGCAAGTTTGGCCTATTCAAAACTTTTAATCGACATCCCCACCCCCGTGAATTGACCCCGGAGGGGGAGACTCACCTATATCTTTTCCGTCAGGTTCAACATCTAGTAGAGCTAGCTTCGATACTGGCCTTTTAAATACACCTATGCTCGTTCTAACATCTGCTGATCTTGCAACTTGGTCTTGACCGTAATATAACTTAAGGATCCGGCCACGCATAAACTGAGAACGGGTAGCGTTATCGTCGCAGATAAGCACCAAACTGCCAACAGCTACTGGTCTCACCGGTAAACACCATTTGGTCCGTCTTGTAAGTTCCGGAAGGTATTCACGAATCCAGTGTTTCCAAAAACCGTTTTTAAGCGCCTGTAGAACTCTGAGTAGAGCTTGTAGATCCCAATAAAAAATGATTAGGTGTGAGTGGTTCGGGTTCATCCGGTGTGACAGGTAGATGGGTCAAAGGCCTGGAGTTTACTATATTTTCGGCCTCAATTAGCAAGCTCTGCAAGGTCTCAAAACGTGGTTTATGTTCCTTCAGCATTATGTACAGTGGTTTTTTTACGGATTGAACCAGTCGCTCCCAGGCGCCTCCAGCACTCGGATTTAAATGTGTGTTGAATTTCCATTTTTTACCTAGCGGTGACAAGCTCGCTTTCATCTTTTCTTCGTCGATAAAATCGTTCACTCCTCGCATCTCTTTGCTGATACCCACGAAATTTATTTATTTATTTATTTATTCATTTCATTTCATCAAGCAGAGAACAAGCTCTTATAGACTACTGTAATATATACAATTAACACTAGAATTCAAATATAATTAAAGATAGGTGAAGATAAAGCAGTTTAAACTGTTTTGTTTAAAAATAACTCACAGCAAGGTAGAATTCCATTTACAATATAATTCAATTAGTAATAAAAATAACTCTCAAGCTGAGAAGAAAACTGTTTATAGTTCAAATAATACATGGCAAGGATAGTATAAGATGAGTATACAATCCATTTCTTAGTTAAGTATACAATACACAAGTAATAAGATTACGTGACTTGGCACATGAGAATATTATACAAGGAAATCTTAAAAGTTTCTTTAGGAATACCAACAAATATATCAATTAAGTTTATGACCTTATTAACCTCTCTGATACAACGTGACAGGGGTTCATTTTGAGCATAAACAGTTCTATGAAATCTTTCATAAAAGTGGAAATGACTACGAAGAAATCTCGAGGGAATGTGAAGGTTAAGCTTATACAATAGTTTCGTGCAATCTATGTTATGGTGAAGTATGTCTCTGAGAAAGATTATTGATGAAGCCGTTAATTTTCTGCAGTTAAGCGTGCTTAATCCAATCAAGGCACATCTTGTACTGTAAGGAGGGGAAACAGGGAGATTCCATCTTAGTTGGTTGAACATAAATCTAGTGAATTTACGTTGAACTTTTTCGATACGATCAGAGTGCATATTTGTTGAAGGGTTCCAGATAATGGAGCAATATTCCAAGTGCGGCCTTACAAGTGAAGTGTAAAGTGATTTTAAAGTGTACGGGTCACTGAACTCCTTGCTATTCCTCATAAGGAATCCGAGCATAGCATTAGCCTTATTGACTATGTATGCAATATGATCACCGAAGTTAAGATGTGGATCTAAAATAATTCCTAAGTCTTTTTTAGTGAAAATTCTATCTAACGGTATAGAGTTAATGTGGTAGCCACCCACAAGAGGAGTCAATATTCTCGCGAAAATTAAATAGTCACATTTAGGGATGTTGAGAGGCAGTTGGTTAGCTTCACACCAAGCAAATATGGCGTTTAGATCGTATTGGAGGAGAGAGCGGTCGGACAGCGATCTAATTTGACGAAATAGTTTTAGATCGTCAGCAAAGATAAGACAACAGGAGTGTTATAAATAAATGTGTAAATAACAGAAATAGTAAAGGCCCAAGGTGGCTCCCCTGCGGCACACCAGAGGTTACGTTGATGAGGTAAGATGTAATGTCATTAATTTGAACGCGTTGACGGCGATTAAGTAAATAAGATTTAATCCAATTGAGCACATTGGAATGGAAGCCAATAGCTGAGAGCTTAGATATTAAAATTAAAAGATTACGTAAAAAAAGACGTGATTATTTGGATTATTTGGTTCACTTAGACGTGATTTTAATCTTGCAACATTTTGTCTAAATGATTCCCTTGTTTTTTTTTTTTTTTAAGTTTTCATAGGTATTTGCATGAACCAATACACTGTCATTCATGCTTTCGTCTTTAGATTTCTTCTTACCTTTGACCATTGTTAAAAATAAAAATGTACAACAATGTTGTATGTTCAATGAATAAATATTCGCATCTTTTTAAGTGCAGCTTCTGTTTTACCAATCAATTTGGTTTTTGATGACCGACAACTAAGAGAACGAATGTCAACGAAAATAGTTAAACTTAAGCAAAATAATTTATGCTTATTAGGTTTGAGTGCAAAGAAATCAACGAAATGTGATTTTGAACAAGCCTACTACTGCAGAAATAAGAGATACGACAACGAAAGTATGTCTGCAGCGCGTAAACTTATGTGCTTGTTATGAACGAGCTGTGCACCTATTCTCTAATTGTAACAATAAATAAAGTTTCGCATTTATTTATTGTGTACAAGTATGTCAACAGAAGATTTGGTTTATGATTAATTGACAAGATTTTTAATATAAATAAAATTATATTAAATTAAAAATGCGAAAAAAAATTTCGCATAAAATAGGCAAGATTTTTTAGCAACAACGAAATTTTATGAAATATTGTATAAATTTTTTATGTTTTGTACGAGAAAATAACTTAATAGATTTTATAATAAATAACGCTATCAATTTCGTGACGAGATCATTGCTAATTCTTCTTTAGTTTAAAATAATTCAGTTTACTGTAATCATTTTCAATTTTTTGTATAGTATACTTGGCATTAACAATTCATATTATAAAATATTTAATTCCCTTTTAAGAGTTTCAATGTTACAGATCAATATTTTTAATAAAAATTTGTAATAAAAGATTTTTAACCATACTTTTGAAGTGATCTAATATATTACAATTTTTTACATGTACAGGTAATAAATAAAAACATAAATAACTGGCTATTTCAGCCCTTGAAAGGACTTTGACCTAGCTTCTTATGATCAATTGTGTTGTGGGTGTTATTAAGTTTGTACACAATTGACTGAGAACCGGACCTACATGTTTAACGCCGACTCCGAACGGCAATGAACGGAATGTTCTTGTTCTCAAGAAGCTTTACATGGCATTTTGATTACTCTCTGAGGTTTGCCATTGTCTGCAGAGAGGTGGCGGCCGTACAGAAGAATTATTTTATTTCAAATAATTTTCTGTCGCTGCTGGGGTACGAACCTGGGTCTCCAGGTTCGTTGACATAGCGGCCACGCACTTTAACCAACTACTCCACGGACGCCACTATGTACACGTAGTTTGTTGAAAATTCTTATACCATAACTGCGTATAGATTTTGTGCTTCTTTCTGTTCTAAAAAAAGTTGTTCGTAAATTTATATTATTTCGAAATCTACACATACATGTAGTTTTCTGTGGAACTTAAGTCAAGATTGTTGTTAATAATATTATTTTTTATTTTGTAAATAGTTATTAATGTTTGCATTCTGTAGCATTTCTTTATATCCATTCTATTCACATAAGGGTTTCTTGTAAGGGTCCTTATTGGAAGCAATAATATATTTTTAACAATTTTATTTTGAAGTCTTTGCAACTCATTAATTTTTTGCTCAGAGCATCGGTTCCAGATTGTATTTAAATAGCCTACTTTCGATATAAAATAGCATTCATTCAGAAGCCAAAGCTGTTTTTGTGGAATATATTCTCTCTTTTTATATATTGCAAAATTTTTACAATTCAATTTTAATATGTGTTCGCTCCAATTTAAATTTGATTCAAACCATATTCTAAGAGTTTCAGCCATGAACCAAGAAATAAAGATCATGCAAAGAAAAGAGCCGCCATATTGTAAACAAAACAAAGCTGGTAGGTCTGACGTCATCGGTCACAAATTGTTTTGTTTACGTGTAGCGATTATATGTGAAAAATTATTTTAAGTTTTAAAGAATTATTAGTGTTTATAATTCAGTAGTTTTTTGTGTTTTTTATAAAAATGAAGTGTGCTGTAGCGACGTGCAATAATTGCAACAGCAAAAAAAAAATTACTTTAAATTTCGTTACTGCATGAAAATATAAACAAACAAAGTAACAAACACTTTTTTCGAGAATTAAACTTGTTAATTTTATAATTTTCCACTTTTATTTAAGTTTTCACATGTTTTGCATGAAAAACGTATGCAATATAGCTATTTTTGTGACCGATGACGTGGCACGAAAAAAATACTTTTTTCTCGCACTGCTGATTGCTTGATCTTGTCTTGTTGGTTCATGAGTTTCAGCAATTCCACTCTAGTAATAAGAACGTCATTAAAAGCAACGTTTATTTATTTGTTTGTTTGATTTGTACTAAAATCAACACTAATAGCCCGAACACAATATGCGCGACGAACGGCGAGCAACACGTCTCCAATCTGTCGTTGTAGAGAAATGTTGAGCGACTTGATTATAATACACGCAACACCAGCAAACTTCAGCAGCATGTATAGTAGGGTGTATCGAAAAATTTAGATCGTATTCTAAGAGGTCTCAAAAGTTACATGGGGTTGTCCAAATCACCCTAAAAAAATTTTAAGGAAAAAAAAGGATGTCTTCCTGCCCCGCAAGGACAAAGTTGTTTTTTGAGGAAAACGGTAAAAAATAACGACCTTACAATGCTTTGACTTTTATAAAAAAAAACTACGTATGTCTTAAAGCAAAAGTAAGTATAGGCTTAAACTAACAATATATTGGTAAACACGATGCCACTCACGATTTTTATCCACAGTTTTCTGTGTGAAGGATATTCGAACCAAAAGTTGTAATCGAGATAACACAGAACTTTTAATTGTTACTCAATAGTCTAAATTTTGGTGGTATTGATTATACTTTTATCGTATTCCTTAAAGTTGCCGAATTAATAATTAGCATAATTTTTGCATATGCATTTTTCTATTTTTGAAGCAATGGCGGAAACTTGCTTTTGCTGCCTGTCAAATTAAAATTAAATTGAAGCCGACGGCAATGTCGCGCGACAATGTTGAGCGACAAGTCTCCAAAATACGTCCCATAAGAAATACATGTAAAAAAAGTGACAATTGGCGCTGCCGCTCGTCGCGCGTGTTTTGTTCAGGCTATAAGCTTGAACACTTAAATTGTGCTCAGTAGGGCTAAGCGAAAATCACAACGAAAATTTTGAGCAGTACAAGTGCCACTGCAGAAAGCGAAAGCGAGAGAAACAACAACGAAAGAGTATTTTCTTTAGTGTGCGTATACAGCTGTGTTCAACAATGCTTGCACCTACCCTATTAGCTGCAATTTTATATATATGTGTGTGTATATGTATTAAAGTGCGTTAGCAACTCATCGACCGTGTTGTTTTAAATCGCGCGATGTTGTTTTTTTTTTTTGCATATATTTGTACATATGTAATTTATGACGAAATAACGCCAAAATCTCGCACGACTTGCGTTAATACGTTTTCTTTTTTTAACGTAAATGGAGTTTATAATGTCCGACAAAATATGCAATTTTGAGACTAACTGTTTTGTACCAAATGAATTTAAATTTTTTGGGACTTTCAATTTTGATTTTCTTTGTGTGTCCACTTCAAAAACATATGTATGAATAAACAAGTACTTACATAATATGAATAATACAATAAAATTCAAATAAAGTTGCACAGCTCGCAATTGAGCCTCGGCGTTACTGTCGGCTTTTTCAATCGAACTTGTATGCACTTTATTAGAATTTTGTCACCTGTACATCATCCATTTGGCAGACTGGACAAGGGCAAACCATTGTGCTGACGTTGATTCAGCGACGCAGCAACAGCAACCAGAACTATGAAACAGCAACCACGAACAGCAGCTACCGACAGCAGCTACCACCGACGCTTCTGCACTTGCTTTTTAATTTAAACACTTTATAAAATTTTAGTTTTTTTTTAGGTTTTTAGTCACAAGTTGTAAAATATTCAAATTTTTAGTCACCTATTTTAGCGCACAATTCTTGAGTTTTTTATTCTCGTTAAACACAGAAACTTTTTGGTAAGCAATAGTTACTTTTAATTTGTTACGCGCACAGCACGATTTTATTTTTTCAGCGAACACCACGATTAGTTTTAAATTAACTTATATTTTAGCTTTTAAAGTCCCTGCTCAGGCGCCATGAACGAACCGACTCTTTTACGAATGTCAACGAGAACGAATGTCAACGAAAATAGTTAAACTTAAGCAAAATAATTTATGCTTATTAGGTTTGAGTGCAAAGAAATCAACGAAATGTGATTTTGAACAAGCCTACTACTGCAGAAATAAGAGATACGACAACGAAAGTATGTCTGCAGCGCGTAAACTTATGTGCTTGTTATGAACGAGCTGTGCACCTATTCTCTAATTGTAACAATAAATAAAGTTTCGCATTTATTTATTGTGTACAAGTATGTCAACAGAAGATTTGGTTTATGATTAATTGACAAGATTTTTAATATAAATAAAATTATATTAAATTAAAAATGCGAAAAAAAATTTCGCATAAAATAGGCAAGATTTTTTAGCAACAACGAAATTTTATGAAATATTGTATAAATTTTTTATGTTTTGTACGAGAAAATAACTTAATAGATTTTATAATAAATAACGCTATCAATTTCGTGACGAGATCATTGCTAATTCTTCTTTAGTTTAAAATAATTCAGTTTACTGTAATCATTTTCAATTTTTTGTATAGTATACTTGGCATTAACAATTCATATTATAAAATATTTAATTCCCTTTTAAGAGTTTCAATGTTACAGATCAATATTTTTAATAAAAATTTGTAATAAAAGATTTTTAACCATACTTTTGAAGTGATCTAATATATTACAATTTTTTACATGTACAGGTAATAAATAAAAACATAAATAACTGGCTATTTCAGCCCTTGAAAGGACTTTGACCTAGCTTCTTATGATCAATTGTGTTGTGGGTGTTATTAAGTTTGTACACAATTGACTGAGAACCGGACCTACATGTTTAACGCCGACTCCGAACGGCAATGAACGGAATGTTCTTGTTCTCAAGAAGCTTTACATGGCATTTTGATTACTCTCTGAGGTTTGCCATTGTCTGCAGAGAGGTGGCGGCCGTACAGAAGAATTATTTTATTTCAAATAATTTTCTGTCGCTGCTGGGGTACGAACCTGGGTCTCCAGGTTCGTTGACATAGCGGCCACGCACTTTAACCAACTACTCCACGGACGCCACTATGTACACGTAGTTTGTTGAAAATTCTTATACCATAACTGCGTATAGATTTTGTGCTTCTTTCTGTTCTAAAAAAAGTTGTTCGTAAATTTATATTATTTCGAAATCTACACATACATGTAGTTTTCTGTGGAACTTAAGTCAAGATTGTTGTTAATAATATTATTTTTTATTTTGTAAATAGTTATTAATGTTTGCATTCTGTAGCATTTCTTTATATCCATTCTATTCACATAAGGGTTTCTTGTAAGGGTCCTTATTGGAAGCAATAATATATTTTTAACAATTTTATTTTGAAGTCTTTGCAACTCATTAATTTTTTGCTCAGAGCATCGGTTCCAGATTGTATTTAAATAGCCTACTTTCGATATAAAATAGCATTCATTCAGAAGCCAAAGCTGTTTTTGTGGAATATATTCTCTCTTTTTATATATTGCAAAATTTTTACAATTCAATTTTAATATGTGTTCGCTCCAATTTAAATTTGATTCAAACCATATTCTAAGAGTTTCAGCCATGAACCAAGAAATAAAGATCATGCAAAGAAAAGAGCCGCCATATTGTAAACAAAACAAAGCTGGTAGGTCTGACGTCATCGGTCACAAATTGTTTTGTTTACGTGTAGCGATTATATGTGAAAAATTATTTTAAGTTTTAAAGAATTATTAGTGTTTATAATTCAGTAGTTTTTTGTGTTTTTTATAAAAATGAAGTGTGCTGTAGCGACGTGCAATAATTGCAACAGCAAAAAAAAAATTACTTTAAATTTCGTTACTGCATGAAAATATAAACAAACAAAGTAACAAACACTTTTTTCGAGAATTAAACTTGTTAATTTTATAATTTTCCACTTTTATTTAAGTTTTCACATGTTTTGCATGAAAAACGTATGCAATATAGCTATTTTTGTGACCGATGACGTGGCACGAAAAAAATACTTTTTTCTCGCACTGCTGATTGCTTGATCTTGTCTTGTTGGTTCATGAGTTTCAGCAATTCCACTCTAGTAATAAGAACGTCATTAAAAGCAACGTTTATTTATTTGTTTGTTTGATTTGTACTAAAATCAACACTAATAGCCCGAACACAATATGCGCGACGAACGGCGAGCAACACGTCTCCAATCTGTCGTTGTAGAGAAATGTTGAGCGACTTGATTATAATACACGCAACACCAGCAAACTTCAGCAGCATGTATAGTAGGGTGTATCGAAAAATTTAGATCGTATTCTAAGAGGTCTCAAAAGTTACATGGGGTTGTCCAAATCACCCTAAAAAAATTTTAAGGAAAAAAAAGGATGTCTTCCTGCCCCGCAAGGACAAAGTTGTTTTTTGAGGAAAACGGTAAAAAATAACGACCTTACAATGCTTTGACTTTTATAAAAAAAAACTACGTATGTCTTAAAGCAAAAGTAAGTATAGGCTTAAACTAACAATATATTGGTAAACACGATGCCACTCACGATTTTTATCCACAGTTTTCTGTGTGAAGGATATTCGAACCAAAAGTTGTAATCGAGATAACACAGAACTTTTAATTGTTACTCAATAGTCTAAATTTTGGTGGTATTGATTATACTTTTATCGTATTCCTTAAAGTTGCCGAATTAATAATTAGCATAATTTTTGCATATGCATTTTTCTATTTTTGAAGCAATGGCGGAAACTTGCTTTTGCTGCCTGTCAAATTAAAATTAAATTGAAGCCGACGGCAATGTCGCGCGACAATGTTGAGCGACAAGTCTCCAAAATACGTCCCATAAGAAATACATGTAAAAAAAGTGACAATTGGCGCTGCCGCTCGTCGCGCGTGTTTTGTTCAGGCTATAAGCTTGAACACTTAAATTGTGCTCAGTAGGGCTAAGCGAAAATCACAACGAAAATTTTGAGCAGTACAAGTGCCACTGCAGAAAGCGAAAGCGAGAGAAACAACAACGAAAGAGTATTTTCTTTAGTGTGCGTATACAGCTGTGTTCAACAATGCTTGCACCTACCCTATTAGCTGCAATTTTATATATATGTGTGTGTATATGTATTAAAGTGCGTTAGCAACTCATCGACCGTGTTGTTTTAAATCGCGCGATGTTGTTTTTTTTTTTTGCATATATTTGTACATATGTAATTTATGACGAAATAACGCCAAAATCTCGCACGACTTGCGTTAATACGTTTTCTTTTTTTAACGTAAATGGAGTTTATAATGTCCGACAAAATATGCAATTTTGAGACTAACTGTTTTGTACCAAATGAATTTAAATTTTTTGGGACTTTCAATTTTGATTTTCTTTGTGTGTCCACTTCAAAAACATATGTATGAATAAACAAGTACTTACATAATATGAATAATACAATAAAATTCAAATAAAGTTGCACAGCTCGCAATTGAGCCTCGGCGTTACTGTCGGCTTTTTCAATCGAACTTGTATGCACTTTATTAGAATTTTGTCACCTGTACATCATCCATTTGGCAGACTGGACAAGGGCAAACCATTGTGCTGACGTTGATTCAGCGACGCAGCAACAGCAACCAGAACTATGAAACAGCAACCACGAACAGCAGCTACCGACAGCAGCTACCACCGACGCTTCTGCACTTGCTTTTTAATTTAAACACTTTATAAAATTTTAGTTTTTTTTTAGGTTTTTAGTCACAAGTTGTAAAATATTCAAATTTTTAGTCACCTATTTTAGCGCACAATTCTTGAGTTTTTTATTCTCGTTAAACACAGAAACTTTTTGGTAAGCAATAGTTACTTTTAATTTGTTACGCGCACAGCACGATTTTATTTTTTCAGCGAACACCACGATTAGTTTTAAATTAACTTATATTTTAGCTTTTAAAGTCCCTGCTCAGGCGCCATGAACGAACCGACTCTTTTACGAATGTCAACGAGAACGAATGTCAACGAAAATAGTTAAACTTAAGCAAAATAATTTATGCTTATTAGGTTTGAGTGCAAAGAAATCAACGAAATGTGATTTTGAACAAGCCTACTACTGCAGAAATAAGAGATACGACAACGAAAGTATGTCTGCAGCGCGTAAACTTATGTGCTTGTTATGAACGAGCTGTGCACCTATTCTCTAATTGTAACAATAAATAAAGTTTCGCATTTATTTATTGTGTACAAGTATGTCAACAGAAGATTTGGTTTATGATTAATTGACAAGATTTTTAATATAAATAAAATTATATTAAATTAAAAATGCGAAAAAAAATTTCGCATAAAATAGGCAAGATTTTTTAGCAACAACGAAATTTTATGAAATATTGTATAAATTTTTTATGTTTTGTACGAGAAAATAACTTAATAGATTTTATAATAAATAACGCTATCAATTTCGTGACGAGATCATTGCTAATTCTTCTTTAGTTTAAAATAATTCAGTTTACTGTAATCATTTTCAATTTTTTGTATAGTATACTTGGCATTAACAATTCATATTATAAAATATTTAATTCCCTTTTAAGAGTTTCAATGTTACAGATCAATATTTTTAATAAAAATTTGTAATAAAAGATTTTTAACCATACTTTTGAAGTGATCTAATATATTACAATTTTTTACATGTACAGGTAATAAATAAAAACATAAATAACTGGCTATTTCAGCCCTTGAAAGGACTTTGACCTAGCTTCTTATGATCAATTGTGTTGTGGGTGTTATTAAGTTTGTACACAATTGACTGAGAACCGGACCTACATGTTTAACGCCGACTCCGAACGGCAATGAACGGAATGTTCTTGTTCTCAAGAAGCTTTACATGGCATTTTGATTACTCTCTGAGGTTTGCCATTGTCTGCAGAGAGGTGGCGGCCGTACAGAAGAATTATTTTATTTCAAATAATTTTCTGTCGCTGCTGGGGTACGAACCTGGGTCTCCAGGTTCGTTGACATAGCGGCCACGCACTTTAACCAACTACTCCACGGACGCCACTATGTACACGTAGTTTGTTGAAAATTCTTATACCATAACTGCGTATAGATTTTGTGCTTCTTTCTGTTCTAAAAAAAGTTGTTCGTAAATTTATATTATTTCGAAATCTACACATACATGTAGTTTTCTGTGGAACTTAAGTCAAGATTGTTGTTAATAATATTATTTTTTATTTTGTAAATAGTTATTAATGTTTGCATTCTGTAGCATTTCTTTATATCCATTCTATTCACATAAGGGTTTCTTGTAAGGGTCCTTATTGGAAGCAATAATATATTTTTAACAATTTTATTTTGAAGTCTTTGCAACTCATTAATTTTTTGCTCAGAGCATCGGTTCCAGATTGTATTTAAATAGCCTACTTTCGATATAAAATAGCATTCATTCAGAAGCCAAAGCTGTTTTTGTGGAATATATTCTCTCTTTTTATATATTGCAAAATTTTTACAATTCAATTTTAATATGTGTTCGCTCCAATTTAAATTTGATTCAAACCATATTCTAAGAGTTTCAGCCATGAACCAAGAAATAAAGATCATGCAAAGAAAAGAGCCGCCATATTGTAAACAAAACAAAGCTGGTAGGTCTGACGTCATCGGTCACAAATTGTTTTGTTTACGTGTAGCGATTATATGTGAAAAATTATTTTAAGTTTTAAAGAATTATTAGTGTTTATAATTCAGTAGTTTTTTGTGTTTTTTATAAAAATGAAGTGTGCTGTAGCGACGTGCAATAATTGCAACAGCAAAAAAAAAATTACTTTAAATTTCGTTACTGCATGAAAATATAAACAAACAAAGTAACAAACACTTTTTTCGAGAATTAAACTTGTTAATTTTATAATTTTCCACTTTTATTTAAGTTTTCACATGTTTTGCATGAAAAACGTATGCAATATAGCTATTTTTGTGACCGATGACGTGGCACGAAAAAAATACTTTTTTCTCGCACTGCTGATTGCTTGATCTTGTCTTGTTGGTTCATGAGTTTCAGCAATTCCACTCTAGTAATAAGAACGTCATTAAAAGCAACGTTTATTTATTTGTTTGTTTGATTTGTACTAAAATCAACACTAATAGCCCGAACACAATATGCGCGACGAACGGCGAGCAACACGTCTCCAATCTGTCGTTGTAGAGAAATGTTGAGCGACTTGATTATAATACACGCAACACCAGCAAACTTCAGCAGCATGTATAGTAGGGTGTATCGAAAAATTTAGATCGTATTCTAAGAGGTCTCAAAAGTTACATGGGGTTGTCCAAATCACCCTAAAAAATTTTAAGGAAAAAAAAGGATGTCTTCCTGCCCCGCAAGGACAAAGTTGTTTTTTGAGGAAAACGGTAAAAAATAACGACCTTACAATGCTTTGACTTTTATAAAAAAAAACTACGTATGTCTTAAAGCAAAAGTAAGTATAGGCTTAAACTAACAATATATTGGTAAACACGATGCCACTCACGATTTTTATCCACAGTTTTCTGTGTGAAGGATATTCGAACCAAAAGTTGTAATCGAGATAACACAGAACTTTTAATTGTTACTCAATAGTCTAAATTTTGGTGGTATTGATTATACTTTTATCGTATTCCTTAAAGTTGCCGAATTAATAATTAGCATAATTTTTGCATATGCATTTTTCTATTTTTGAAGCAATGGCGGAAACTTGCTTTTGCTGCCTGTCAAATTAAAATTAAATTGAAGCCGACGGCAATGTCGCGCGACAATGTTGAGCGACAAGTCTCCAAAATACGTCCCATAAGAAATACATGTAAAAAAAGTGACAATTGGCGCTGCCGCTCGTCGCGCGTGTTTTGTTCAGGCTATAAGCTTGAACACTTAAATTGTGCTCAGTAGGGCTAAGCGAAAATCACAACGAAAATTTTGAGCAGTACAAGTGCCACTGCAGAAAGCGAAAGCGAGAGAAACAACAACGAAAGAGTATTTTCTTTAGTGTGCGTATACAGCTGTGTTCAACAATGCTTGCACCTACCCTATTAGCTGCAATTTTATATATATGTGTGTGTATATGTATTAAAGTGCGTTAGCAACTCATCGACCGTGTTGTTTTAAATCGCGCGATGTTGTTTTTTTTTTTTGCATATATTTGTACATATGTAATTTATGACGAAATAACGCCAAAATCTCGCACGACTTGCGTTAATACGTTTTCTTTTTTTAACGTAAATGGAGTTTATAATGTCCGACAAAATATGCAATTTTGAGACTAACTGTTTTGTACCAAATGAATTTAAATTTTTTGGGACTTTCAATTTTGATTTTCTTTGTGTGTCCACTTCAAAAACATATGTATGAATAAACAAGTACTTACATAATATGAATAATACAATAAAATTCAAATAAAGTTGCACAGCTCGCAATTGAGCCTCGGCGTTACTGTCGGCTTTTTCAATCGAACTTGTATGCACTTTATTAGAATTTTGTCACCTGTACATCATCCATTTGGCAGACTGGACAAGGGCAAACCATTGTGCTGACGTTGATTCAGCGACGCAGCAACAGCAACCAGAACTATGAAACAGCAACCACGAACAGCAGCTACCGACAGCAGCTACCACCGACGCTTCTGCACTTGCTTTTTAATTTAAACACTTTATAAAATTTTAGTTTTTTTTTAGGTTTTTAGTCACAAGTTGTAAAATATTCAAATTTTTAGTCACCTATTTTAGCGCACAATTCTTGAGTTTTTTATTCTCGTTAAACACAGAAACTTTTTGGTAAGCAATAGTTACTTTTAATTTGTTACGCGCACAGCACGATTTTATTTTTTCAGCGAACACCACGATTAGTTTTAAATTAACTTATATTTTAGCTTTTAAAGTCCCTGCTCAGGCGCCATGAACGAACCGACTCTTTTACCGGCGGAGTTCCGAAAAGCTTTTATTAAAGACGTTTGAATTGGTTGGTGTATGTTTCAGAACTGGCGTCAATGCCTTTATTGTGTATGTATATAATATATTTGAGAACAAGGAATGTCATAAAAAGAAGCTTTAACAGTGTTGAAAAGAGCATAAACTATTAATAAGGGCCCCACTGGGAGCAAGAAATTTTAAGCGCGAGCCAATGCTTAAAAACAGAAAAAAGAGTTGCGTTTGGTAAAAAATCAAACAATAAAAAAAAAAAAAAAAACAATTTCAATACAATAAAATCACATGTCTTGAAAAATTACTCAACACACAAGTAACGGGGCAATCGGCCGGCAAAATCCTCTTCCAAACCCTCCACGTGGGTGCCAGCTGGTAATAACTGCTCCAGTGTTCGCAAGAACGGTAGTTAGCCAAGGTTGGAGGCTGCAGTTGGGGGGACAAAGCTGTTCCATAGCTAGACGCTCAATTTGCAGACCTCCAACCATCGGATTGAGGTCTGGGCCGGATTAAGGCGTCATGCGACCCGTACCGAGAATCAGCCTGGCTGGGGGCCCAGTATTAAAAAGCCCAGTCGCAAACGGAGCCATCCGGATACCTGGCGCCCTCCGGATGTAATAAGCCTTGTCTGCGCATGCGGATCTCTGCGCAGATCGACCACCCTTTCTCCGCCACTCGTGGGTCCAATCATGCAAAACAATAAAAAGAAAACAAACTCAAACTCAAACAAACCTAGCCTTTCGAGGCAACCAAACACCCCAACGTCCGAACCCCTGTCCGACTCCGTCCTGTCTGTTGCAGTCGCAACAAGCATCCCGTCCAACCCTAGTCCGTCTGTGCCCTCGTCTCAGTCCAACCCTAAAGTGTCCGTGCCCGTGTCCAACCCCAGCGCCTTCATAGCCCCATGTCCGGCAAATCGCCTTCCGTCCGTGCCGTTAATCCCCCCTTCGGAGGAATCCTCCGATTCAATTCCTCTCCTCGGACGCCTTTACTTGGACAGCACTGAGGAGGACTCAAATCCTCCCTCGACCGCTACCTGTATCGGCACCGACACAGAGGACGAATTGTTGGATGACTCCAATTTGGAGACCACCGCAATAGAGGTGAAAACTCCGTTGTCCCCAGGGACCATCAAAGCTCGCTCCAACTACAGGAGCTCGAAGCGCTTCCTGAAAAGGATGATGGCCCGTGACCCAGCTTCACTGGTAGTCAGGGACAAAAAATTAATAAAAAAGCACGAACGGCTTGTGAAGCTCTTCGAGAGAAAGGAAGCTGGGCTTTCTCTCGAACCCAGAGCCCCACAAACCCCCGCAATCCCTCCCTTAGCTACTGCCCCCAAGGCGAACGGCGAGGGAGAGACTGCACCCAGGAAAGCGGATCCCCCCTCACAAACTTCCAAGTCCAGGAAGAACCGTAAGGGGAAATCCGATTCGAAGAAAGAAGAGAGAAAGACTATCTCCGCGCCTACTCCGTGCATGGTGAAGCCATCTTATAAGGCTGTGCTTGCCGGACACTCGAGAACCCCTTCTGGGACATCTCGAGACCTGGCAGGCAGAGTCTCCACCGGGGAGCGCGCCGGAACCTCAGGATTGCAGGCCAAACGGCAAAGATCAGAGGATGAAACCAGAGGAAACGGACCCAAAAGGCCCAGACCTTCCCCTGGTTTCGAAGGCGCGCCTAGTGACCTGCAGGTAGCCATCATCGACCAGCAAAATCCGGACGGTAGGATATCGCTGGACAGATGGCTGCTTGTGGAGAACGAGATCCTCAAGAAGATGATGGCCAATACCGAAAACGGCGACTCCGAGGAGTATAAGTTTGACGGTGCTGGGTGGGCCAGGGGGGTGAAGATCGTCGGGTGCAGCAACGGGAAGTCACTTGAGTTCCTCTCCCATACCATCTCTAATATAGGAGAACTCTGGGAGGGGGCCAAGCTCAAGGTACTACCCCGCGCAGCACTTCCGCTTCGCCGACTAGCCAAAATTTGGATCCCACCTCCTGCTACGCACGAGGACAGCTCCATAGTTGGACTGTTGGCAAAGCAGAATGACTGGGCCAACGTGAAAGACTGGAAACTACTCGAGTCCAAAAAGGGTTCCAATGGCAACGGTAAAGAACTTACCTTTGCCATGGACAAAACCTCAGTAGATCTGATCAGGGGTCGATCAGGGGTACTGAAATTTGGGCTCGGGGCAGTGAAAGTCAGGGTGCATGGGGAGGGTAAAGGCGCTGATGCTGCAGACAGTGCAAATTAACTTGCACCACTGCAAAGCAGCCACTGAGGATCTGTTGATCTTCATGCAGGAGAAGGATGTGGACGTAGCCCTAATCCAGGAACCCTGGCTAATAGCCAATAGGGTACAAGGACTAGGGGCGAAGCAGTTTAACCTGTTTCACTCCACTGAAGGTAACAAGATAAGAAGTTGCATTCTTGTGAAGAAATCTCTAAATTTTCTTTTTCTTCACAGATTCAGCGACGGAGACACGGTGGCTATAAGGGCGGAGTCAAATGATCACCCAATCATTTTGGCCTCGTCCTATATGCCATATGAAGCAGCAGACCCACCACCGAAGGCAGTCCGGGACCTAGCGACATACGCTAGCACCAGGAACATCTCTATGGTGCTGGGCTGCGACGCAAACGCACACCACATTCAATGGGGCAGCAAGGACATCAATAGAAGAGGTGAGTCCATTTTTGAATACCTCCTTACTTCAGACTTGACATTATGTAATAAGGGAGACCATCCCACTTTCCATAATAGAGTCAGGGAAGAGATTCTCGACCTCACTTTTGCACTAGGAAAAAATAGGGAATTAGTTAGAAACTGGAGGGTATCTCCTATCGATTCTTTTTCAGATCACTTTAGGATACTCTTTAATATTGATTTTGAGAACACTACTCGCACAGAACCATTCAGAAACCCAAAAAGAACGAACTGGACTGAATACACTAGATGGCTAGAAACTCAGATCTCTCACCCATGTAGGGATGACCTTTCTGACAGTATAGCCATTGACAGTGCAGTCGGTTTCATCTCAGGGAAAATGAATAAGGCTTTCTGCAAGTTCTGCCCCATCTCCAGGAGTCGCAAACCCAAACAAAAATGGTGGAACAGCGATCTCAAAGCAAGGAGAACTGAGGTTAGAAGTCTGCATAATAGGGCCAGGTTAAGCAAGGAAGAGGCAGACTGGGACTCTTACAGATCTGCTCTCAACTCCTACACTAGAGACCTAAGAAGAGCTAAAAGGAAATCGTGGCAATCTTTCTGTGAATCCATTGAGAACACTAGCGAGGCGGCCCGACTACGCAAAATCCTATCAAAGGATCCGGTAGCCCCGGGCTACCTTAAACGCTCAGACAACTCGTGGACGGAAACTTGCCAGGAGACAGTGACACTACTCATGGAAGCCCACTTCCCTGGCTGTACCGATCCCGCAATACATGCGAACCCGTACAGATCCAGAAGCATCTTCCCAGAAACCCACATTGATATACCCAATTTAATAACAGAGCACAAAATAGAGTGGGCGATTAAATCTTTCAAGCCGTATAAATCGGCTGGACCCGATGGTATCACCCCCGCTATGCTTCAGCACGCTCTACCGGCTATCTCAACCTGGCTTTTAAAAATTTTTAATAGTTGCCTAAGGCTGGGTTATGTGCCCGTAAATTGGAGAGAGGTGAAAGTAGTCTTCATACCCAAAGCTGGGAAAGCTACTCACTCCACCGCAAAAGATTATAGACCCATTAGTCTCTCTTCCTTCTTACTGAAAACATTAGAGAGAATTCTGGATCAACACATAAGATCGTTCCTTAATGACCGAAACCTGTGTAGCAAACAACACGCCTACCTTAAAGGTAAGTCGGTGGAAACAGCGCTACACGAGGTAGTCTCGGTAATTGAGAGAAACCTCCACTTCAAAGATTACACCCTAGCTGCTTTTCTTGATATCGAAGGGGCTTTCAACAATGTAAGCACAGATTCAATAAGGGCAGCTCTTGAAAATCTACAAGTGGAAGATAAGATAACCAAGTGGATTGTTGAAATGCTGAAAAGCAGAATCATCAACACACAAATCGGAAACAGTAAAGCAAGGAAAACAACTTCAAGAGGAACACCTCAAGGGGGAGTCATATCTCCCTTGCTTTGGATCCTAGTTGTAAACAAACTGCTGACTACTCTCAGCGAAAAAGGCTTTAAAGTGACAGCATATGCTGACGATGTCGTACTGCTGGTGGGAGGGAAGCATCTCTCAACCATCAGCAACATGATAGAAACAGCACTTAAAGAAACTGTCGCGTGGGCAGTACCAAACGGACTAGGGGTCAATCCCGATAAAACCGAACTGGTGCTATTCACAAAAAGAAACAAGATTGAGAATTTCTGCCTCCCAAAAATAAATGGCAGAACCCTGCAGCTATCCAATAAAGCAAAATATCTCGGAGTAATCCTTGATTCAAAGCTCACTTGGAAAAGCAACACTGATGAAAGATTAAAGAAAGCAACCAGTGCCTTCTATGCCTGCAAGAAAACCTTCGGTACCAATTGGGGGATGAAACCCAATGTCATCCATTGGATGTACACGGCTATCGTCAGACCCATACTAACCTACGGCTCGATTGTATGGTGGAAGGCCACTGAGAAGACAAGCTACCTCAACTCTCTCTCTAGAGTACAGAGACTGGCTTGTCTAGGAATAACAGGTGCACAACGATCAACGCCTCAGGCAGGCCTGGAGGTCATATTGAACCTTCTCCCCCTGGACGAGTACATGAAATCCACTGCAACCAAAGCGGCGTTTCGACTTAAGGAGGCTAAGCTTTGGAGGCACTGGACGCATGGACATGCCTCTATACTCACTAAGTATAGTCCTGAGGATCTCGCTACCACCTCGGATTACATCAACCCGAAAATAGAGTTTCGGCAGAACATGTCATTCTCCTTTCCAAAAAGAGAAGAATGGGATTCGAACCACCCTTTCAGTGAACACGACATCCAGATCTTCACTGATGGATCCAAAATGGAGAATGGCACGGGGGCCGGAGTCTACTGCAGTGCACTACAATTATCCTTGTCATACAGACTACCAGATTACTGTAGTGTCTTTCAAGCAGAAATTTTCGCGATCGAAAAAGCGGCTACGACAATCCTAACAAAGAACATAAATCCATCAAGGATAACAATCTTTGTGGACAGTCAAGCTGCGATAAAAGCACTCCGCAGCGAAACAACAAATTCGAAATCTGTACTGAGCTGCCGACAAGCCCTCATCAGAATGAGTCCTCCCCACAAGATTAATATCTGCTGGGTCCCCGGTCACCGCGACATAGAGGGAAACGAAATAGCAGACAGATTGGCAAGAGAGGGCTCAGAACTGGAAAGAAGTTCTGCGATCGGGTCGATTATGGCTCCAATCGGAGAATTCAAGAAGAGAATAAATGACAAAGCCAGAAATAACACAAACAACTCCTGGTCAAACAGGGACGACTGTGTTATCTCTCGCCACCTATGGCCTAAACTCTGCGAAAAAAGGACCCAATCCCTAATTTCAATGAGTAAAAATGAAACTCGCATCCTAGTAGGAGTCCTCACGGGGCACTGTTGTATAGGCACAATGGCCTCGAGACTGGGAATTCCGCACCCAGACTTCTGCAGAAGCTGTGGAGATGTCGAGGAAACAGAAACCATCAAACATCTGCTTTGCGAGTGTCCTAACCTCCAACAACGCCGACTTCGCCACATGGGAAGCAGAGTGTACGGAGAACTGCAGGAGCTCGTGGATGTACCACTGATGGATCTTTTCAAATTTATACGGAGCACCGGTTGGTTCAACCAACCTCGCTCCAGTGACTAACAAGACTTAGTTGTTTTTGACATTTTTAGGACCACAGATATAGGGAACCACAATGGACCAATAGGCCCCCGTGCAGGCAACGTTAGGTTGCCCCTCCCTTCTAACCTAACCTAACCTAACCTAACGGGGCAATCAGCTTCAGCATCGACATCATCGAGTGTGCGTTTTTTTTTTATTTTGGCTTTGCATACATTTGTTTTTGTAAAGTTCGCTGGGAAATGTGCTGCACTCTAATCGAGTGTTGTTTTCTGTTGTTGTTTTCTGCAGGCTTCCTTTGATTTTGGCTCATCGCAAAAACAAAATTAAGATAGAAAAAAAATTGTATGAGGGGCCACGCAGTCCACTACGTGGGCATGTTTGAATTAGAGCATACGGAATGTCATTAAAAAGCAATTGAAGGATATTAAGAATATTATAAGTGTTTGAAAGCGCAAAAAATTCATAACTTATACAAATTAAAGATCAATATTAAATATTTGTTTGATTTGACTGAACAACATTCTTCGCACTTTAATAGTCCTATTATGGTTCACAACACAACAGCAATTTCTGTCTTCAATATGTAATTTGCTATTACGGTACACAACAATACAACTGAATACATTCCACTGTTGTCTGTCAACAATGCTGTGTCTTCAATACACTGATTATGCAACACAACAGTTGTGGTCAATTGTATTCTTATCTGTCAAATTTTGAAGACAGCTTATTTGGTGTTGTGTTGTAGCAGCGTTAAGCAGAAAAATTGCCTTATAAATTATTTGCAGGAAATGAACAGTATCCAACAAATCGCAACTTGAGATGCATGTAAATAAAATGGAGCAGAACCCAGCGACTGCTTGAGGACAGCGACATTATGGACAAAGCAAGCAGGCACAGAATAACTTTTGGGAAGAGTTGAGCTAGATTGAAATTTCCATAATTACTAATTAATTACAAGTTTTGCACAATAAATAAATTTGGCAGCAACTAATCTGATTTGTTTTGTTTTGTTTGTCAGCTGATAGCTACCAGTTGCACTGTTGCCACTATTTTGAAATTTTTAATTTGTGGTACTTTTTGATTGCTGTGGGAAAAAAGCCATTCCTTTGATACAGTTCGGCTTTTTTGTATTTCGCTCCCTTTTTATTTTTTGTTTAGTCAAAAAAATATATTTATGATTTATTTTCTTATGAATTATGCCCTTTTAAAAATGTAAACGTCGTATTTTGGTATTTTTGCCGTAGGTTTTAATATTTGTGGGATTTTCGTGGTATTGAATTACTGTGGGAAAAATTGTGTTTTAATGAGAATTTGTAGTGGCAACTTGACGAGCTGTCATAAGTAACAAATTCCACATACTTTCCACAATCTAGTGAAACAACAATGTATTGTTGTGAACCATCATAGCGCTGTGTCTACTCGATTGTTGCGTCTGCTTGATAGAAGACACAGCAGTATATTGCTGTGAACCGTAATAGGGCTATAAGTTGTTTTCTTTCTTTTTCGTTTCTATTGCTAATTACGTTTAAGACATTTTTACTACATTTTTGGTTTTATTTTTATTTATTAATTACCAGCCTTTTCCCGGTGCGCGTTGCTGCACCCTGCAACTATATGGGAACACAATAGGTGTATTCAAACTTTTCTTAAACTCATAGTTTGACACCACTGTTATTTTCCACTGACCGATACAGTTTCCCAGAAGCAGGAGATCACCAAATAGTAACTCCATTTTGAGTTTGTATGTAAGTACTGCTACTTTTACTTTCAAAGCTATTCGATAATACAAATTGTATGGGCTTATATAATTATCCACATTATTGTATGGGAGGACGATCCTCACAAGGCAACGCGTGAGGGTCAAGGGGGCGATCTTCACATGGCAACGTGTCTGACTGCCTCAACCTATCCATGTCGAACTCGTCTCAAGTCGACTCAAACCTCTGCGTGGTGTCCTCTAGAAACGGCAAACTGGCAACCGTTAGTTTGACGGCTAATATGAGCGGCGGGCTCCCCCAGCCTTTAAAGGGTTGTGCGTTGGGTTTGAAGCCCACCACGTAAAAACAAAATTTCAATGAAACATATAAAAAATAAGATAAAAATGATCCCCAAATCTGATGACAACTACCGCAAACGAAAAACTGACAATGATTTACGGATATGCACCTGGAACGTCCGAACCCTTAATTGGGATGGTGCCTCTATCCAACTGATAGATATCTTAGAAAGATACAAAACTGATATCACTGCAATCCAAGAAATGCGATGGAAGGGACAGGGTTGCTCACGGCAAGCATCCTGTGATATCTATTACAGCGGCCATGTGGAGAAGCACGAATTTGGATGCGGATTCGTGGTTGGCAAGAGACTACGACATCATGTTCTGCGATTCACACCTGTGAACGAACGACTTGCCATAATCCGTGTCAAGACAAGATTTTTCAGCATAAGCCTGATTTGTGTGCACGCTCCGACAGAAGATAAGGACGATGAGACCAAAGACAGCTTCTACGAGCGCCTTGAAGAGGCCTATGAGCGCAGCCCCCGCCACGACATAAAAATCGTGATTGGTGACTTCAACGCCAAGGTGGGAAAAGAAAATATCTTTGGTCCAACAGTCGGAAAGTTCAGCCTCCACGACAATACCTCCGATAACGGAATGAGGCTGATTGACTTTGCCGCAGCGCGAAACATGGTCGTTAGTAGCACTAGATTCAAGCATCTCAATATTCATAAAGCAACTTGGCTGTCTCCTGATTAAAAGACGCGTAACCAAACTGATCACGTTTTGATTGACGGAAGGCACTCTTCCAGTGTTTTAGATGTACGCACGATCCGTGGTGCCAATATAGACTCGGATCATTATCTTGTTGCAGCCAAGATCCGTACACGCCTGTGCGCAACGAAGAATGCGCGCAATCCAGCACAGAGAAAGCTAGACGTCGAAAAGCTGCAATCAAAACAAACAGCCGAAGACTTCGCTACTCGACTCTCACTCCTGCTTCAAGAAAGCACTCCTCCAATCGACGATATATGCGCGCAGTGGAATCACATTTCCCACTCTATGCGTACGGCTGCCGAAGAGGTGATAGGCTATCACCGCCCTCGCCGAAACCAGTGGTACGACCAAGAGTGTCGCGACGCTACTGCAGATAAAGACGCCGCCTACAAAGCCACCCTGCAGTCGGTTGTAACGCGTGCTGCTAAGGAGCGCTACAAAGAGAAGAGGAGGGAAGAGAGACGCATTTTCAGGCGAAAGAAAAGGGAAGCGGAAATGCGTGAGTGCGAGAAAATTGAGATGCATGGTGACAGGAATGAGGTCCGAAAATTATTCGAAAAAATAAGACGCCTGGCCGATGGTTTCAAGACCGGGGCCTCTTCCTGCAAGGATGAAAATAGGAATCTAGTGACAGATATCCAGAGTACACTGATGATGTGGAGGGAACACTTCTCTAGGCTTCTGAATGGCGACGACGACAACAATCCCGCCAATAGAGATGATATCCCGGAATCCTAAATTTTGGACGACAGCGTTGAAGTTCCGCTGCCCGACCATAGTGAAGTCTTGAAAGCTATAGCTCGGCTTAAAAACAACAAAGCCACAGGAGCCGATGGCTTACCGGCTGAGCTCTTCAAGAATGGAGGCGAAGCTCTATTTAAATGCATTCATAAGCTTCTATGCAGAATATGGTCGGAAGAATGCATTCCAAACGATTGGAACCTCAGTGTGCTCTGCCCAATCCACAAGAAAGGCGATCCCACAATTTGCGCCAACTACCGTGGGATAAGCCTTCTGAATATCGCATATAAGGTCCTGTCGAGCGTACTATGTGAAAGACTAAAGCCCATCGTAAACCAGCTGATTGGACCTTATCAGTGTGGCTTCAGACCTGGTAAATCCACCATAGACCAGATATTTACGCTACGACAAATCTTGGAGAAAACCCTAGAAAAACAGATCGACACACACCATCTTTTTGTCGATTATAAAGCCGCCTTCGACAGTCCTATAAGGAATTATCTATACTCCACCATGTCTGAATTTGGTATTCCTGCAAAGCTCATCCGTCTTCGCAGAATGACACTGAGCAACACCAGCAGCACAGTTAAGATCGGGAAGGATCTCACTCCTCCATTCGATACCAAACGAGGTTTCAGACAAGGTGATTCCTTATCGTGCGACTTTTTCAACCTAATGATGGAGAAGATCATCCGAGCTGCTGATTTGAGACGCAGCGGCACGATATTCTAAAAAAGTATTATGCTGCTGGCGTATGCTGATGATATCGATATCATTGGCCATAATACGCGCGAAGTCAGCTCAGCATTCTCCAGATTAGCGAAAGAGTCGAGTCGAATGGGCCTTGCAGTGAACGCAGATAAGACGAAATACCTAGTGTCAACAAATAAACAGTCCCAGCGTCTTGGAAACCACGTCACTGTTGACAACATCTCCTTCGAGGTTGTTAAGGACTTCGTCTACCTGGGATCCAGCGTAAACTCTTTCAACGATGTTAGTATTGAGATAAAACGAAGGATAACTCTTGCCAACAGGTGTTACTTTGGGCTGAGTAGGCAATTGAGAAGCAGAGCCCTCTCTCGACGAACAAAACTCACGCTCTATAAGTCACTAATCATGCCCGTCCTATTATATGCAGCACAAACCTGGACGTTGAGCAGTTCTGATGAAAAGACTTTGGGAGCCTTCGAGAGAAAGATCCTTCGTAAAATCTTCGGTCCAATCTGCGTCAATGGCGAGTACCGAATTCGATGGAACCACGAGCTGTATGAGCTGTACGCTGACATAGACATAGTTAAGCGCATTAAAATCGAGCGGCTAGGTCATGTTGAGCGAATGGAAAACGACGCTCCAGCGAAAACAAATATTCGATTCGGTGCCCGGTGGTGGTCAACGCAGAAGAGGACGCCCACATCTTCGTTGGAAGGATCAGGTGTTGGATAACCTGACCACGCTTGGTGTTTCCAACTGGCGCCAGCAAGCGCAAAACAGAAATGGCTGGCGCAATTTCTTATACGAGGCCAAAACCGACTTACGGTTGTAAGCGCCAGATAAGTAAGTAAGTAAGTAAGTATATAATTATATAATGCCCATCCCAGGTTTCTAGTAGATGGACATTACCCAGTTTTAGTACAGTTGCCGACAGTGAGCATACAAACTAAATTACCAAAATGTAGCCAAATTGGCGAAAACCGTAAGAAATATAGCATTTTTATTGATTTATAGGCGGTAAAAGGGGGTGTGACGTGTGACAGAAATTTAAGCTGTCTCGTACTTGAAAAAAATGTACTGCCAAAATTCAGCTGTATCGGCTCAGTCATTTTGAAGTTCCCAGCCATCACACAGACAGCGATTGCTTTTTGTATATATATTTTTGATAAAGATTATTGGCTATAACTTTTAATAATTTTTAATTCTAAAGATAATTTTTTCTAATAAATTAATATTTAGCTTTTATATTTTTTCAAAAATATAAAAACACAATATTGAAAAAAAATTTGGTTCGAAAAAATCAAGGGGTAACCTTGCTTTTTGAATCAGAAAAATGGGTTTTAAATGTTGCGTAAAATTTAAACATTTTTTGCCTATAAATGTTATAGCTATTAAATAGAGTTGAAAATTAGCGAATTTGAATTTAAATTATTTTTACAAAAAAAAACAATTTTTGAGCCTTTTTTTGAGGAAAACTCTAATATTTCAGACCTTTTTTGAAAAAAATATATAAAAGATATATACTCAACTAACGTTATTCTTGCAATAAGGTTTTCATAGTACTTTGAAGAAGCTATAAGACAAAAACAAATTTAACGAAATGTATAAAAAAGCAGCGGAGATTTTTGAATCGAAAGTCACAAAATTAAGTTTTTAATTGTTTTTTTCTCATTTTTGAGCAACGATGTTGCATTATATATATGGTTGTAGTAACATTTTTCATAGTTTCATGTTTTTGATATCAAAATAACGGACATTTTTTGAATTGTACTTAATTTAAGAAATATTTTGTATTTTGTAAATATTTGCATATGTAACCTAAGAAAACCACTAAAAATGTGCGGTTTTGTAAAAATTTGCACTATAGCACTATCTGGTGTCCAAGGTGGATCAAAGAAGATAGTGCTGAAATACTCATCGTACCTGAAAACCCGTATGTACCAATTTTCATTCTAATCGCATGAGCGGTTTGTGAGTTTTAGGCAGTTTTGTAAAAAATTTGTGCTACAGCGCCCTCTGGTGTTCAGGGTGGATAAAAATTGATAGCCCACAAACACGCACCGTACCAAAAACTGCTATACACAAATTTTCACGCCAATCGGATGAATCGTTAAGGAGTCTTTTGTATAGTTACACACAAAAACTTCTTTTTTATATATATAGATATAAAAAAGTGGGCCTAAAAGTGGGCGTGGTCAATTTTTCTTCAATAAAAACTTAAAATGGATTACTACGAACATTTACAAAATAAATTAGCCAAATGGGTGTAGCCGTTTTCCGATTCTAGATAAATGAAAAAAGTGGGCGTAAAAGTGGGCGTGATCAATTTTTCTATTCGTAAAAACCTAAGTTGGGCTATTACGAACATTACGAAAAAAAATTATCCAAATCGGTCCAGCCGTTCTCAACTGATACAATTACCAACGAACGACATTTGATTTTTATTTATATATTTATTTATTTATTTATTTATTAATATTTCATCAAGCAGAGAGGAAATCTCTTACAGACTACTAAGTATATATATAACATTAAAATTAATAATAATATACAATATACAATAATATACAATCAATGTAATAATTACGAGTAAGTTACATATAAAAATTGAGATTGATGACAACTAAGTTAAGGTTAAACTTTGCATAAAGGAGAAAACGGTATGAATGTATATGGAAGGTCTAGATAACTATCAGAGGTCGAGACCAAAGTAAATCATCAAGGTACGTGATAAAGACAACCACTGGTTAGTAACATTAGGTAACGCGGAAAACTTGGAGCAGGTTGAGATTTGTTTTAAACTGAGTTCTTGAAATTGAATCAAATATGTCAATCAATGACAGAACCCTGTTTGCCTCAATAGTGCAGCGCGTGATAGGCTCATTTCGAGCATATTCAGATCTGTGAAAAGGAACCCGAAAGGTAAACTGGCTACGGAGATAGCGAAGTGGGGTAAGGAAATCTAGCAAACCAAGTAGAGTGGGACACTGGATATGGTGATGAATCAGGTCACGAATAAAAATTACTGACTGCATCTTGCGTCTAGATTCGAGGGAGCAAATATCAATTAATGCACATCTAGTTGAGTGGCGTCCGTGGCGTAGTTGGTTAAAGTGCGTGGCCGCTATGTCAAAGAACTTTGGAGACCCAGGTTCGAACCCCAGCAGCGACAGAAAATTATTTGAATTAAAATAATTTTTCTGTACGGCCGCCACCTCTCTGCAGACAATGGCAAACCTCAGAGAGTAATCAAAATGCCATGTAAAGCTTCTTGAGAACGAGAACATTCTGTTCATCGCCGTTCGGAGTCGGCGTTAAGCATGTAGGTCCGGTTTTCGGTCAATTGTGTACAAACTTAATAACACGCACAACACAATTGATCATAAGAAGCTAGGTCAAAGTCCTTTCAAGGGCTGAAATGGCCAGTTATTTATTTTTTTTTATTTTTTTTAGTTGAGTATGGAGGAGGCTGATGTAGGTTCCAATTAAGTTTAGATATCACATATCTTGTGAACTTTTTTTGTACTCTTTCAATTCGCTGGGATTGACTGGGAGAGGAAGTATTCCATAAAATGGAGCAGTATTCTAAATGGGGTCGGACTAATGAAGTGTACAAACATTTGAGGGTGTAGGGATCCCTAAAGTCCTCTGAGTTCCTAATAATGAAGCCAAGCATCGAGTTAGACTTGTTGATGATGGATGAGATTAATATGATCTTTAAAATTAAGACGAGGGTCAAATAAAATTCCAAGGTCTTTCTTAGAGGCAACACGTTGAAGTGAACATGAGTTAATAAAGTAGGAGTTTGTTGACGGGAGTGATGATCTATAAAAAGAGATACATTGACATTTGGAGATGTTAAGTGGTAGTTCATTCTGAGTGGAGAAGCATGGCATCCTCATTTGACTTAATCGATCGAAAAAGATTCAGATCGTCGGCGAAAAGAAGGCTTTGGGAATGACGTATGACCCTAGGAAGATCATTAATAAATATTAACAACAGTAAGGGCCCTAGATGGCTGCCTTGGGGAACACCGGACGTAACTTCGAAGAGATTGGATAGGTTGTTATTAATTTTTACTGATTGGCGGCGATTTGAAAGGTATGATTGGAACCAATATAGGAGGTTAGAGTGAATTCCTAGGGAGGCAAGTTTTAAAATAAGGTGCTTGTGAGAGACTTTGTCAAATGCTTTCGCAAAATCAGTAAAGATGACATCAGTTTGAAGACCTGCTTCAAAGTTAGTAATAATAACATTACAAAAAAGTACCAAGTTCGTTAACGTTGATTTACCTGCTAAGAAACCATGTTGTTCCGGAGATATCACATTTTTAACATGGAATGTCATTTTGTCATACAGTGAGGCCTCGATTATCCGTAATGGTCGGGACCGGAAGCATTCTGGATAATCGATTTTCCCGGTTAATTGAGTAACAAATTTTAGAAGTTTTTTTTATATATTTTTTTTAATTAATAAAGGAATATTGTTCTACATAGTTTGACAGTAACAAATTCAAGCATTTAATGTACATGTTTAAATAACATTAGAAAAAAAAGTATTTTGCCAGAAAAAAGCAAGCATAAGAATTTATTGTTAAGTAATTTTTTAAAAAAAATCATGCAATGTTGCTTGTCTCGTCTTTTTCAATTTCATATTTTCGTTTACAAGCTTTTCTTGGATGCGGTAAACTTGGATTTTGTGCTTATAATCCCGGATACTAGAGGTAATCACGGTTAAACGATGCAAAAAAAAAAATTTAAATCGAAGCAAACAAAAAAAATTGTCTTTTTCTTTCACGGATGATTGATGTTGCCGGTTAATCGAATCACGGAAAATCGAGGCCTCACTGTATATGATTTTGTCGAAGATTTTAGGTATGACGGAAAGTTTACAAATGGGTCTATAGTTTTTAATTTCATGCTTAGGACCGGATTTGTGGATGGGGACTATGTAAGAATGTTTCCAGGCATCAATAAATCGGCCACTAGATACTGATTTTCTAAGGATTAAAAAGAGAGGAGTCGCCAGGGAAGCGGCACATCTTCGTAAAACGATTTGAGCTAAACCATCAGGACCTGGTATATGGTTAGCTTTAAGGCTAGCTAAAGCAGTTGCGATATCTTCAGTTTGGAATGAAAGATCACCTAGGTCAAGGACAGAATCATATGGGCGACTAAGCAATAAAGGATCAGAGCTGGAGACGGAGGAATAAACTGATTTAAAATAATCAGCAAAGAAATTGCATATAGTTTTACGGTCATCTGAGGAGGAACCCAGATAGGACATAGTGCTGGGTAGTCCATTTGTTTTCCTTTTGTTATTGATATAAGACCAGAAGTATTTACTATTATTCTTTAGAGTTTGTTCCGTGGAGGAGATAAAGGAGTTGTAAAGGAACCTATTAAGGATTACAAATTGATTATGAAGTGACAGGTAGTAAGTTTTTATAGTCAGATTAGATGAATCTTGCCTTAATCGTTTATAGGCTTTATTCTTTTTGTTCTTTAAGTTTGAGAGCCTCTTGTTAAACCACGGGGGGTTCTATTGCTGAAGGTCTGTTTCAATGGCACGAACTGATTGATCGAGTCATTTAAAATAGATATAAATTTATCATAGGCAATCGATAGATCTGGTTCACGAGCGATGAAGTCCTATGAGATCGAGGATAAAAGTTCATTCATTTCAGCAAAATTAGCATTTTTAAAGTCCAATCTAAGTTCCTCATTAGTAACTAGTTTCTGGTATTGATAAAGTGAAAATTCAAGAAAGAGAGGAACATGGTGATTGGTGCTGTTAAAAATTTGAGAAGCTGGTAAGTCTGAGTTAACGCGGAATTCTTTATCGACAAATATGAGGTCAAGAACGCGGTTTAGATCATTTTTGAACTTATTGACTTGAACCAAGTCATATTGGCTAAAAAAGTCTATTAAAAGGGTTTCAGTTGAGCTATGAGCATTAAAAGGATGAAGGTGAGAACCGTCAACTTCAGGTTTCCAGATAATGTTACCTAAGTTGAAGTCGCCGGCGAACAGAACGTGCTGAGAAGCGGATAGATTTTCGAGAACAAGCCGACAGTCATCGAAATGTGCATTATAAAGTTCTACGGAACTGTTAGGTGGTATGTAGCTAACTATCAGAAAAAGCTCGAAATTATTAGACAAAGTAAGTTTAATAATGATTTGGTCAATGTCAAGAGCCGCTGATTGGGCTGCACTATTGTGATGGTGTAATTGTTCACAAGGGAATGCATTTTTGATCGCAACCAGAACCCCACCCCCACGTGAACGACCAGTAAGTGTAGGACAACGGTCCTTACGGTAAACATTATAAGAGGTGCCACTGAACAGTTCTGAAGTGAAATGATGCTCTGTTAACCAAGTTTCTGTGAATAATATGAAGTCATATTCTAACGAACAAGATGTAATAAAGAATTGATTTATTTTGGTTCTCATACCTCCGATGTTCTGGTAGTACAATGAAAACTTAATAGTGGGTGAAGTCGGTGAGTGATTTGATGGAGACGATATTGTGTCTATAGGTGTTAAAAATGACGATGGTAATATTGAAGCTGATGCTCTCAATGGCGCTGTTGATGATGACGACATAGTTGAAGATGATGACGAAGCAATTAAAGTTGATGATGGTACGTGTGGTGATGCTAAGACATATGATGATGGTAAGGATGATGCTGTTGATGATGACGATATAGTTGAAGATGATGGTGGCGAAGTAGTTGAAGATGATGATGATACGTGCGATATTGCTGATACATATGATGATGATAATGAAGATGATAATGATGATGATGATGCTGATGAAGATGATGATAGTGATGAAGATGTTGATAATGATGTTGATGAAGGTGATGATGGTGATGAGGGTAATGGTGGTGATGATGATGAAAGAGGTGATAGTAGATTGGTTATGGATCGGTGATCAATGATGGTAGATTGGAGATTTTTGTCAGCAGATATCGGGTTACTATTGTGGTTGGTTAATTTTTTGGAGATGTAGACGAAATGCCGTTGAGAGCCTGGTTGTTCAATGTGGGTGCTGGCCAAGGGCGTGGAATAAAGTCACGAACTAGGGCCCCGTTGGGCTAAAAGTTTTTACAAATTATCTTAGCATAGTCTACCTCGGAAGCATAAATTTTAAATGAAGCAATTTTTTGGTCAGCTTTTTGTTTAAACCTTAGGCAAGTGATGGTTGATTCAGGATGCGGTAATTTGTTAGCAACATATGCGAGAATGTTTTGAATTGTTGTAGCGGCAGCTAGCCTCGAGATAAAGACAGGCTTTCGTGGAGGCCGTGTTATTACCACCAAATCGACCAATGGGACTGATTCCGAGACACCGAGGGACTGATTAGGCGTGTTGGCTAGATGATGTGAGACGTTAGGCAGTCTATTAGTTGATTTCACAGCACTTTGTAAGTCGTGCCCAGCTGAGTTAGAGTTTGAAGTGATGTTCCTGGGAGATGCGGTGTCTTTGATAGATGGTGTGAAAACTACTAAATCAACCAGTGGTCCACATTCCGTGGACACGAGAGGCTGATTAGGAGTGTTTAATTGATGTTGCACGGGCTGGTGAGAGGGCTCGGGAGGCTGGTGAGATGGGTCCCCTGGACTAGGTTGAGAGCAGCTTGTGGAAACTGGTGTGGTGGCTTGCAAGGCATCAATGTTGATGACCCTCTCTAGATTGGATTCTTTAACCTTTCCTGTTTTTTTCTTCGTTTTTTGTTGTGGTGAGACGGTTCCTTTGTTGTTATTCAGTGTAGTGGTGATATTATAAAGGTTTACGCAGTCTTCGGAGTGGGTGACAACGACCTTTTGGAGGCGTTTCACCTCCTCCACAATGTTGTTGTCAGATTTGTTGACATTTGCAAGGGCTTGCAGCAGGTGGCTAGTGGTTATTTTACGACAGTTTAGACAAAACCATTGAAGGCCATTAGATGTGGTGCAGTTGAGGGCATCTCCAATCCTGGCAGAAAGTCCAACACATTTACCATGAAAAAGGTTGGAGCATCCGTTGCAGGAGATGAAGGCTCCCACCGTGGTCCATTCTGACTTGCAGCTTTCACAACGGGCGGCCATGTTTCAGATGTAAAGTGAGGTTATGGGACGAATGATTTAGAATACAATTCGATGAAATGATATGATTGAAATAATTCGGAAACTTGATGTGTTCGATGTAAAGAAACGATCGCGTGATAGATTAACTATGGAAAACAATAAATACAAAACGGAAGAAATAATTAATTGCAAATATAATTGGTAAAGTAGCGGAAGCCAAAATTTTTCAATGTTAACACTTTGACGGGGTTGCCAGATTATGGCATAGATACTATTAGCATAGATACTATTATATACTATAGATACTATTATATACTATAGATACTATTATATAGATACTATTAGTTTTACTACTTTTACTACATTATTTATTTTTGCTACTTTTTTGGTTTTCTTTTAATTTGTTAATAAAAATGCTATGTTCAAAGCCTGGCTGTTCCACTAAGGGTGAAAGTGAGCGGTTTTTATCATGTTGGCTATGTGATAATATCGTTCACACCAAATGTGTGGGCATAATGGGTCGAGTTGCAGACCTTATTGAAGGTAAAGGGTTGCGTTGGTGTTGTGAGAAGTGCAGATTGACTGATATCAATTCTTACAAGAATTTTAAGCAGACAAAGCAGGGTTTCTTCGAAATAAGTAGGAAACTTTCTTTGCTTCCTGCAAAATTCTTAAAATACCAAACACTTTTTGATGAGAGTAAATATATCGATGAGCCAATTCCTTCAACCAAGCGTAAAAAGAAATACATGAACCTGCGCAATAAGCCGAAAACTAACTCGACACCACCAATACCACCACCTGTTGGACGTGACATTACGGACGATTTGGACATTATAACTGATACGATTGTCTCTATATCTGCTCCAAATGTACCAGAGAGCGTTTCCTTGCCAATGTTGGCACCATCCATACCAGTTAACCAACCTGTTCTTTCTTATGCTTAAACTGTTTCAATTGCTCCTCCTATTGTTGAAACTTCCGTTGTTGACGCTCAGCGGATTCCGATTACTACTGCTACTATTTCGCCTAAGCCATGAATCGTAATTCCTCCAACTAAAGCAATCTTCGTCTTGCGCTTAGCTGCTGATACAACTACTAAGTCTAAATTAGAGCTTGTGTATCAAAACGTTAGAGGTCTAAATTCTAAACTTTCCGATATTTTCATTAACAATTTTGATTTTGAATATAACTTCATAATTTAATTTCACTTAAAAAGTAATTTCACTTATAGTGAAATAATTGAAGTAAAATGTTCCTTTTGCAAAAGAAATGGGGGTCTGTCATACATATTAACCCTCTCCGGCCATCGTTTAAAGCCTCCCTGTTCAGGTGCAGGGAATAAATACTCAAAAATCATAAAATTTGTATGGGAGCCCCTAAGGAGTGGTCGAAGGGAATAGCTCTCGAAGGGAAAAATGTTTCTTTTTGCAAAAGTAATGGGGTCAGTCATACATATTAATCCTCACCGACACTACCTTAAATGATTTTTTTGTATTTATTTCCTACACCTGAACAGGGAGGCTTTTGCAAAAGGAAAATTTTTCCCTTGGGGACCTATTCCCTCCGACCACTCCTTAAGGAGGCTCCCATACAAATTTTATGTTTTTTGAGTATTTATTCCCTATACCTGAACAGGGGAGCTTTAAAGGATGGCCGGAGAGGATTAACATGTTTGACCGACCTCCATTACTTTTGCAAAAGGAACATATTTTCTTTGGAGACCTTTTCTCTGCGACCACTCTTTATGGGGGCTCCCATTCAAATTTTATGATTTTTATATATTTATTCCCTACCTACAAAAAATAAAACGACAAATGATTTTTATTTTTGAGCGTAAAAAAAAATGGAATGAATGGAACACTTTTCGACGAACCAAATGATACTTATGTCGTTGAAAATGAATTCTTCATCATCTTAATGTGCACAATATGCAACACTTGCTTTTCTTAAGATCATTCTCTTGCTCTCGCACTTTCTATAAATCTACGCTCTTAATTCACTCACAATTTTCCGTTCCACTTTCCGATTCACACCCGAATTCATCCAGCAGCCGAGTGTGTGCGCCTTGGCGCACGCTGGCGCCCACTGCCGCAGAATAAGCGCAAAATATGCCCGTTCCTATATTATGTGATTTCAACTTACCTTCCGTGTCCTGGATTTTGTCCGATGATTCCGCATTTCTTACTCCTATTTCTGCCTCTGATTGGATAAATGATTTCTTAGATAAGTTGTCTGATCTGTGTCTTCAACAGGTTAATAATATTCTTAATAAAATTATAGATCTCTTGAACTTGTATTTGTAGAACCCAGTTTCTTTTCCGGAAGACGATTATCATCCAATTTTTGAAATAACAATATTACTTGCCAAGGAAAATGAAAATAAATTAGCTCCAGATACGCGGATTAAAAAAATATTTAACTTTAAAAAACAGACTATGTTAATGCTCTTCTCGCGCGGATTGAATGGTCCCCAATTTTAAATAATAGGTCTTCGTACTCTTTTTATGATATCGAATCTTCAGTACAGTTTCTCAACGATACCTTGTAAAAATGCTTCTCATTATCTGTGCCAAAAAAAAAAAATAGTAATTTCAAACCTTTAAATCCTTCTTGGTTAACTAATGAGCTGAAGTCTTTAAAAAATTAAAAAAATCGCTTATTTAAGAAATATAAAAATTCTGGCTCTAATTTAGATTTCGCTTGCTATTCCTCTTGTCGTTACAGATATCAACTATTAAATAAACAATGCTATTCTGCCTATATAGCCAAAATAAAAACTCAATTCAAAGATAATCCGAAACTTTTCTACACTTTTGTCAACTCAAAACGAAAAACCTCCAGCTTCCCACCTCTTATGAAATTCAATCATGAAGAAGCATCTTGCGCCATCAAAGTTTCCAACATGTTTGCAAACTTCTTTAAAACAACCTACTCCGATATATCATTGAGCATGAGTCTTGAATATCCTTACCTACCACCAGTTAACTCTTTTGAAATCCCCGTAATAGATTCTAATATAAACTAAGGAAAATAATGCATATTAGCGTTATCCACGCCTGAGTATAAGTTTTATTTAAATATTACCGTGGATAAATCAAATGTTTTCCTTACAACTCGTTTTTTTCCGTATTTGAATTTTATTTATACCACACACGTACACACATATTCCATACAAGCAAGCAGCAACAGCATCGCACACGTACACACATATTCCGACAAGCAACAACAGCATCGCACTCTGTTCCTGCAGTTTATTTCTTGCAGTTGCAACCTTAGTTCTTATAGTTCTCATTTAGTTATTGTTGCAAGGGTAATATAGCCTGGATTTTTGGCAAAGACTAGTTGCGCGTGCGATGGATGATCGCACAATAAAATTGTGTAAGGTTTGAGTGACAACCGGACATTTTCTCACAAATTTTTTGTGCCGGTTGTCATTTGCCTGCATATTTTTCTTTGCCCCTTTATTTTATTTTTAATTTTTCTTTCTCTAATTTGTACTATTTTGACATTTGGTGCAATAATACTGCAACAACTGTCAAAAATAGTATAAATTAGAGAACGAAAAAAGAAAATAAAATATGCTACCAAATCGCATTTGATGGAGTCAGCTCGTGGGAAATATTCAAATATGTTGTTTTTTAATTCCAATATTTTTATATAAATTTTCTTAAAATGCGATAGTTTTTTTTTTCAAATAGTAAATACTTGAAAGGATATTTAAAAAAATCGTGCATAATTTTAATATATTTTTTTTATTATTTCTGTTTAAATATTTTAATATTTTATTTAATTGAAAAAGTATTTAAATAAATTTTAAATATTTACGTAGTCGATTTAAGCAAATGCGTTATTGGTACAAAAATTACTCGCTTTTTGGATAAATTAAAAAACTTTTTGGATAAATTTAATATTTTTTTCCCTTAGTGTAGTTATGCATTACCTTCGACAAGCTAAATCTTCTTTTACGACTGGTCCTGACGAAATCCCGAGCTGCATTTTAAAACATTGTTCTATTAGTTTGTGCTCTCCCTTATCAAATATGTTTAACACATCCTTGCACAGTGGCCATTTTCCCTATATATGGAGAAAACCTTATATACCTCTTCATAAATCCGGCTCAAAAATTTAAGTTTCCAATTACCGAGGTATCGCTAAACTAAGCGCAATCCCTAAGTTATTTGAGAAAATTATAACTGATCAAATAACCCATGTCGTATCTTCCTCCATTTCCACCTCTCAACATGGTTTTTTAAAGGGAAAATCTACGTCAACTAACCTTTTGGAGTTTACTACGCGTGTCATTAAAGGTTTCACTTAAGGTTCCACTTAAGGACAACAGACTGACGTTAATTATAGCAAGACTTTCGATAGTGTTAATCAATATCTTCTTCTGAAAAAGCTTCATCTAATTGGGTTTCCTGTCAAACTATTACACTGGATTAACTCGTACTTGTCGAATCGTTCGCAAAAAGTTTTATATAAGAATTCTATGACAAAAAATATTTTGGTCACATCTGGTGTTCCGCAGGGAAGTCATCTTCGTCCAGTTTTATTTTTACTGTTTATAAATGACCTTCCTTCTGTAATAAAATACTGTAACGTCTTAATGTAGGCCGATGACGTGAAACTTTTCCTAACTTACAAATCACCTGAATAACAACAACTCTTACAATCTGATTTAAATAGTCTAGTGGAGTGTTGTAATTTAAATCTTTTAAAATTAAACTTAAAAACATGTAAGCAAATGACATTCTCACATCGAATTGCTAATAGTCTAAATTACACTGCAAATAATACTAACTTAGAAATTGTACACAATTTTCTTGATTTAGGTGTAATTATGGACCCAAAACTTTGTTTCAATCTTTAAGTTAATTTGGTGGTAAATAAGGCTAGAGGTGTCCTTGGCTTCATTAAAAGATGGGGTAAAGCATTCAATGATCCTTTCACTACTAAAATACTTTATACCTCTCTCGTTAGACCAATTCTTGAATATGCATCCGTAATATGGGACCTTCAATGCAATGTCCACATCGATGCATTAGAATCGGTTCAAAACCAGTTCTTACTTTTTGCTTTACATTATCGTTGGAACCCCAATATTATTCTTCCCCCTTATGAAACCCGCATTAAAATTATTTCACTGCCTTCCTTAAGAAGCAGAAGCATTATGCTCAATGTCTCTTTTTCGTACAAATTACTCAGTGGCGATATAGACTCACAATACCTTCTTTCTTCAATAAAGTTCAACATCCATAGGAGCGGAGCCAGACATTTCCAGCTTTTTAAGTTGAGTCAATGCACTTCTAATTATTCCGTTATTGGTTTGGTATTCGAGAGTTACATCTCTTTTCCACGCAGGATCTTGGGTTGGACAATGGCCCCAAACTGAATGACAACAATTATAAATGCAGTTATATATGATCTAATAAATTACTTTGGATGTTGTCTTGTATTGCTTCGTATTATTAAGAATGTGCTTTTATTCGATGATGTTTATGATGTTTACATAAGCAAAAAATTCTCAAATTTCAAATTTTTCTTTATTGAATTTTAATTTTCGCTGAAAGGCCAAGCAATTGTGCTTAGTGGAGGCTATTTTATGCCAATAGGGGGTATGTTTTAGTACGTAGGTGCATTCTATCAGTCCGGCTGATTCGGGAACTTTTTAGAATGTGAATCGTGCATGCGTATGGCACGGGTTATACGTATCTATGACAGTCTCATACCTTCGGGCGAATTAAAAAAAAAAAACCTTTCCAGCCGACTGTTGTGTTTTTGGTCGCTTTGGCCTGCTTTCATCGGTTGCTCTCTACTCAGCTGACGACCATTTTGATTCCGGTGTGTAATGGTGGATCCATGTTTCATCCATTGTCACATACTGACGTAATAATTTATGTTTATTCTTTGTAAACAGTGCCAAACAGCTCTCCGAATCATCGACACGTTGTTGTTTTTGGTCCGGTGAGAGAAAACGCAGCACCCATTTGGAAAGCAGCTTTCTCATCGACAAATGTTCCTGTAATATTGTTCCCACACTACATTTCGATATCTTCAGAGCTTCAGCTAGCTCGCACACCTTCACTTTACGGTCGGCCAATACCATTTTGTGTACTTTTTTTATGTTTTGTGGAACAACTGCATCATTTGGCTGTCCTGAACATTCAGCATCATTTGTGTCTGTACGACCAAGTTTAAGCTCAGCATACCATGGGCAAATGGTTGCTTTTTACGGAGCAGAATCCGAATAACACTTTCGAAGCCATTGCTCAGCTTGGACGGTATTTTTTGCCATAAAAAACAGTGATAAATCAACACACGGAATTGCTTTAAATCCATTATTTTGAAAATATCAGTAGCGTCACTCAAATCACTGCAACTTCTGAACTAAACGTTAGATTGTCATGAAATTTTTACACGTATTGTTTGAAGGTTGGAACTATCGATATATTATATCGATATTTCGTTAGAGGTGCGACCGGGTCTCGGGCCTTATTGGACCATGTGTTAGTACAACGAAAGAGGATATTTTAAGTTATAATAATTTACTTAACAACTATACAATTTTCTTAAAGCTATGAATTAAAAATAAACAGGAAATGAATGTGTGATTACAATTACACTGAACATTATTATTTTTTAAAATGCATCGAAAAGAAAACAATGAAATTTAGGAAAAATTGAGAGATTTGAATGAAAATAAAAAGGAAAACGAAAAAAGGAAGCAGAATAGATGAAATGAAGAAATATAATAAACTAAAAAAGATTAGAAAATCTAAATTTCACCCGAGCGAAGAAAAGTAGGTAATAAGTGCATGTTTTAAACTGGCTCTAATAGTAATATTTTTCAAATAGTTGGGTAATGAATACCAAAGTCTAGTGGTGCTAATGAAAGAGAATCTACTGCTATTGAGATAGTTGTGTCTAGGAATAATGAAGTTTGTAGATCGTACGAATTGAAAAAACGTAATTTATCAAAGAGGTATCCAGGGCGTTGAGTATAAATAAGTCAACGTATAATAAATATTACTTATTATACTTACTTACTTACTTATCTGGCGCTTACAACCGTAAGTCGGTTTTGGCCTCGTATAAGAAATTGCGCCAGCCATTTCTGTTCTGCGCTTGCTGGCGCCAGTTGGAAACACCAAGCGTGGTCAGGTTATCCAACACCTGATCCTTCCAACGAAGATGTGGGCGTCCTCTTCTGCGTTGACCACCACCGGGCACCGAATCGAATATTTGTTTTCGCTGGAGCGTCATTTTCCATTCGCTCAACATGACCTAGCCAGCGCAGCCGCTCGATTTTAATGCGCTTAACTATGTCGATGTCAGCGTACAGCTCATACAGTTCGTGGTTCCATCGAATTCGGTACTCGCCAACGACGCAGATTGGACCGAAGATTTTACGAAGGATCTTTCTCTCGAAGGCTCCCAGAGTCTTTTCATCAGAACTGCTCAACGTCCAGGTTTGTGCTGCATATAATAGGACGGGCATGATTAGTGACTTATAGAGCGTGAGTTTTGTTCGTCGAGAGAGGGCTCTGCTTCTCAATTGCCTACTCAGCCCAAAGTAACACCTGTTGGCAAGAGTTAACCTTCGTTTTATCTCAATACTAACATCGTTGAAAGAGTTAATGCTGGATCCCAGGTAGACGAAGTCCTTAACAACCTCGAAGGAGATGTTGTCAACAGTGACGTGGTTTCCAAGACGCTGGGACTGTTTATTTGTTGACACTAGGTATTTCGTCTTATCTGCGTTCACTGCAAGACCCATTCGACTCGACTCTTTCGCTAATCTGGAGAATGCTGAGCTGACTTCGCGCGTATTATGGCCAATGATATCGATATCATCAGCATACGCCAGCAGCATAATACTTTTGTAGAATATCGTGCCGCTGCGTCTCAAATCAGCAGCTCGGATGATCTTCTCCATCATCAGGTTGAAAAAGTCGCACGATAAGGAATCACCTTGTCTGAAACCTCGTTTGGTATCGAATGGAGGAGTGAGATCCTTCCCGATCTTAACTGTGCTGCTGGTGTTGCTCAGTGTCATTCTGCAAAGACGGATGAGCTTTGCAGGAATACCAAATTCAGACATGGTGGAGTATAGATAATTCCTTATAGGACTGTCGAAGGCGGCTTTATAATCGACAAAAAGATGGTGTGTGTCGATCTGTTTTTCTAGGGTCTTCTCCAAGATTTGTCGTAGCGTAAATATCTGGTCTATGGTGGATTTACCAGGTTTGAAGCCACACTGATAAGGTCCAATCAGCTGGTTTACGATGGGCTTTAGTCTTTCACATAGTACGCTCGACAGGACCTTATATGCGATATTCAGAAGGCTTATCCCACGGTAGTTGGCGCAAATTGTGGGATCGCCTTTCTTGTGGATTGGGCAGAGCACACTGAGGTTCCAATCGTTTGGAATTCATTCTTCCGACCATATTCTGCATAGAAGCTCATGAATGCATTTAAATAGAGCTTCGCCTCCATTCTTGAAGAGCTCAGCCGGTAAGCCATCGGCTCCTGCGGCTTTGTTGTTTTTAAGCCGAGCTATAGCTTTCAAGACTTCACTATGGTCGGGCAGCGGAACTTCAACGCTGTCGTCCAAAATTTGGGATTCCGGGATATCATCTCTATTGGCGGGATTGTTGTCGTCGTCGCCATTCAGAAGCCTAGAGAAGTGTTCCCTCCACATCATCAGTGTACTCTGGATATCTGTCACTAGATTCCCATTTTCATCCTTGCAGGAAGAGGCCCCGGTCTTGAAACCATCGGCCAGGGGTCTTATTTTTTCGAATAATTTTCGGACCTCATTCCTGTCACCATGCATCTCAATTTTCTCGCACTCACGCATTTCCGCTTCCCTTTTCTTTCGCCTGAAAATGCGTCTCTCTTCCCTCCTCTTCTCTTTATATCGCTCCTTAGCAGCACGCGTTACAACCGACTGCAGGGTGGCTTTGTAGGCGGCGTCTTTTTCTGCAGTGGCGTCGCGACACTCTTGGTCGTACCACTGGTTTCGGCGAGGGCGGTGATAGCCTATCACCTCTTCGGCAGCCGTACGCATAGAGTGGGAAATGTGATTCCAGTGCGCGCATATATCGTCGATCGGAGGAGTGCTTTCTTGAAGCAGGAGTGAGAGTCGAGTAGCGAAGTCTTCGGCTGTTTGTTTTGATTGCAGCTTTTCGACGTCTAGCTTTCTCTGTGCTGGATTGCGCGCATTCTTCGTTGCGCACAGGCGTGTACGGATCTTGGCTGCGACAAGATAATGATCCGAGTCTATATTGGCACCACGGATCGTGCGTACATCTAAAACACTGGAAGAGTGCCTTCCATCAATCAAAACGTGATCAATTTGGTTGCGCGTCTTTTGATCAGGAGACAGCCAAGTTGCTTTATGAATATTGAGATGCTTGAATCTAGTGCTACTAACGACCATGTTTCGCGCTGCGGCAAAGTCAATCAGCCTCATTCCGTTATCGGAGGTATTGTCGTGGAGGCTGAACTTTCCGACTGTTGGACCAAAGATATTTTCTTTTCCCACCTTGGCGTTGAAGTCACCAATCACGATTTTTATGTCGTGGCGGGGGCTGCGCTCATAGGCCTCTTCAAGGCGCTCGTAGAAGCTGTCTTTGGTCTCATCGTCCTTATCTTCTGTCGGAGCGTGCACACAAATCAGGCTTATGCTGAAAAATCTTGCCTTGACACGGATTATGGCAAGTCGTTCGTTCACAGGTGTGAATCGCAGAACATGATGTCGTAGTCTCTTGCCAACCACGAATCCGCATCCAAATTCGTGCTTCTCCACATGGCCGCTGTAGTAGATATCACAGGATGCTTGCCGTGAGCAACCCTGTCCCTTCCATCGCATTTCTTGGATTGCAGTGATATCAGTTTTGTATCTTTCTAGGATATCTATCAGTTGGATAGAGGCACTATCCCAATTAAGGGTTCGGACGTTCCAGGTGCATATCCGTAAATCATTGTCAGTTTTTCGTTTGCGGTAGTTGTCATTAGATTTGGGGATCATTTTTATCTTATTTTTTATATGTTTCATTGAAATTTTGTTTTTACGTGGTGGGCTTCAAACTCAACGCACAACCCTTTAAAGGCAGGGGGAGCCCGCCACTCAGATTAGCCGTCAAAGTAACGGTTGCCAGTTTGCCGTTTCTAGAGGACACCACGCAGAGGTTTGAGTAGACTTGAGACAAGTTCGACATGGATAATGCTGGCCTCACCAGGTTGAGGCAGTCAGACACGTTGCCATGTGAAGATCGCCCCCTTGACCCTCACGCGTTGCCTTGTGAGGATCGTCCTGGTTACTGGATTGATAGCTATAACTTCGCCAAAGACAATAAACCGATATATCTATTTCTGATGGAGTTATTGAAGAAAAACTGATAGTACCTTTTTCTGACAAAATCACAAAACCCACAATATAAAATGGGCCATAAAAATTAAACGGACGCCAAACTCGCGAAACCGCGCTAGGTTTATACTCACCACTGATCATAGTATCGAACCTATATAGTGGCATGCTGTTATTTTGCCAAAAGTGTTTTTTGTGTCATAGTGTTATTAAGCAAAAGCATGCGATTAGAATTATATGCAAAGTAAATCGCAGAGGGGCGGTTCCAGGAATATATTTCGGGGGGGAGGGGGGGGGGGGTTTCAAAAATATTTATGTACGTTATATATATAAAGGGTAGTTAAATTTTAAAGGCCGATGTTGATTTTGAATAAAACACAAATTATTAAGGAAATTATTGTCATTTCATTTTATTGTGTTAATATTAAAGGCTAGCGTAAGACCAATTGCTTGAATAATGATTTGTGCGACAGCAACTTATTGTCAAGCCAAGCCATGTTGTTTTAACTTGTTGAGTGTGGCTTGCTACAACAGTGCTAGGTATGATTCAAACAAATCAGCACATTGAATTCGATAATGGCATGGCTAACTTGAACGTTTTCATGGTGCACAGGAAAACTCATTGAAATCGGTATGAAGACACCAAATCACACCATGTTATTTACCGTTATGTGTGTTTGGCTAGAAAATAGGTAAAATCATTGTAGCGTTTGTAAAACATGGCACACATAAAAAAATTTGTTAAATAAAAAAAAAATACACATAATATAAACAAATTGCGTTTTTTTCATATTATGAAAAGCATTACATTCACATACACAACATAGCGCGTCATATATCAAATACATGTATGACACAGTGATTCAACACATGTTTTCAATAAGCCATGCAAGCTACGAATTGAGAAATCGGTTGATATGACATGGCTTGAGTTGGCGTTGTCGTTTGAATGGCTTGCATGATTTGGTTTGGTCGTTGGCATGGCTTGGCATGAATTGCTTTTTGGTTCAATGAGTTGTTTGAATTGAAACATGCACTTGTGCTAGCCTTTAGTTAATATTGGTATGGTTCAATTATGCATGGTACAAAATATCGACTAAATGGCCGCCGCGACCTCGGCGGCACACCTCCATCCGATTGTCCAAATTTTCGATGACGCCGAGGCATAAGTGAGGTTCTATGCCGTTAATGTGCCGAATTATCTCATCCTTGAACTTTTGAATTGTTGCTGGCTTATCGACGTACACCTTTTCTTTCAAATAACCCCAAAGATAGAAGTCCAACGGTGTCAAATCACATGATTGACGGCCAATTGACATCGCCACCACGTGAGATAACACGGCCATTGGATTTGTCGCGCAAAAAAGCCATTGTTTCGTTAGCTGTGTGGCAAGTGGCATCGTCCTGTTGAAACCAAATATCGTCCACATCCATATCTTCCAATTCCGGCCATAATAAGTTCGTTATCATCTCACGATAGCGAACACCATTCACAGTTACTGTCTGACCGGCCTCATTTTGGAAAACATACGGCCCAATGATGCCGCCAGCCCATAAACCGCACCAAACAGTCACTCTTTGTGGGTGCATTGGTTTTTCGACAATCACTCTAGGATTATCATTCGCCCAAATGCGGCAATTCTGCTTATTGGCGAATCCACTGAGGTGAAAATGTGCCTCATCACTGAAGATGATTTTCTTCGAAAATTTATCATCCACTGTTGCCATTTCTTGCCACCATTCTGACCATTGACGACGCTTGTAATGGTCAAGAGGCTTTAGTTCTTGAGTCAATAGCACCTTGTAAGCGTGTAAATGCAAGTCTTTATGCATAATGTCCATCAACGACGAGCGTGAGAGGTGCAATTGTTGGGCACGACGACGAATTAAGGTGAACGGCTCTTCAGCCACACTATCGCGAACAGCAGCAATATTTTCTGCAGTACGAGCTGTACGAGCATGCACTGGTGTTTTCACATCTCCTACAGACCCGGTTTGTTCAAATTTTTGCATGATTTTTCCGATTGTACGCACATTTGGACGATTAAATTGACCGAAAAAATCACGAAGTGCTCGAAATGCATTTTGATTTGAAAGCCCATTTTCAAAATAAGCCTGAATAACTTTAACGGTTCAAATTGAGTTAGTCTGAAATTGAGAAATGTCAAATGAAATGCAGAAAAAAACTTGACATTTAGGTGTGGTTTATATTCAACATCGGCCCTTAAAATTTAACCACCCTTTATATACATTAGAGCGGGTTAATTTTTTTTTTTCAAAAAATCGTAGGCGTGGATAATGTTCTGCGGAGCAAATTCAACTTTGCTCAAGAAACCGTTAGTCTAAAATCTATTTCGAGCCTCTGGTTTTTCAAAAGAAGGTTATAATTTGTGTTTTGCTGCAATATGTGAAAAAATTATTCAACTTATTCGAAAAAACTTTGCTACGAACAAAATAGCCATCCACCTTTCACTCCATATTCACTCCATATGATTGTGTGGTGCTCAGGATTATTTTTTTGTGTTAAATACCACAAGCTGACGCTGGGGTGAAGATAATTATAATAATGAAAGTTATTTCTCTGTTTATTTGACTCGAATACAAATCTAAAAGGCCAACATAAAACCAACATCAAAATAAATAAAAACTACAAAAACCGGAATTTTTCTCCATTACTGTATAAAAAGGAATTTTACGTCTACACTTCCGATACTATCGAAACTGTGGGTTTTTAAATTAAAACTGTGCGGTGTTTGGATATATTTTATCCAAAAAATGCGGTGTTTTTGTAATTTCAGATTGAGATTGTATATGTGACTGTTTACAGCGCGTTTACAGCGTTTACAGGCGCGATATCGGTAAAACAAACAAAAACTGGAACAGAATTCAGTATTTTAGCAATACGTGTAGAAACAGTTCGTGTAGAAACAGAAACGTGTAGAAACGTTCACAGCATAGGGGTGTGAATATTTAAAGTAAATTATAAAAAACCAATGTTTTTCTTTTTGGTACTCTTAGCCCACATAATAAACATCAGTACATCACATTTATATACAGGTTCTTTTAGAATTTCGGGGGGGGGGGGGGGGGGGTTTGAACCCCAAACCCGCCCCCTGGATCCGCGCCTGGTGAACACTAGTATATTTACATATGGAAAAAATATTTAAAAAAATGGAGAAAAGAAGTGGACCCAAAATTGACCCTTGGGGAACACCGGCTGAAATTATTTCTAAAGATGAGTAATTATTTCCAACTTTTACTAGGGATGCAACATCGTTCCTTAAAAAAATCTATGTTCAAATGACAAATATCGATGTATAAAAACATCGGTTATAACACCGATATATCGATTCTTTTTCGATGTTTTCATTTTTTTACTAGGCCAAATATTGAAGTTAAAAAGAATTATTTCCATAGATCATAATTTATTTGCAATAATATATAAAACTAGCAACCCTCCGCAGCTTTGCCCGCGATGTATCTTGAAATAAATTAACGCATTTTTTGTAAAATATTGTCTTATTATCGTTTTAATAGGTTTATTTTTTTTCATGACATATTAATTGCAATCATGTAAGAATTTCTGTATTAACAATGTTTTTTGATGTGTTTGTGTTATTCGTAAGAATAAATTAGTTTGATGGATTTCCTATCTTAAAAAGACCAACATATAATTGCCCATGGGAAAAGCAGCTATCTCGCAAAAAAATAAAATTCATTCATAGTCTTAACATTTGTGTCGATCGCACATCAAGTTTTTTGATTTCCAACTGATTTTCTGGGGTGGCTCATAACCGGGCTCAAATTTTTTTAAGCAAAAAATAAAGTTTTAGGCAATCGTTCATAATTTGTTTGCTTGTAACTAAATCGATAGGGTTTTTTTTGGGGGAAATTAAGCTTAAATAATTAAAATTCGTTTGACATAAAAACCATGGAAAAATATTAAACACAGCCAATTTTATGTCGATTTAAGGAAACATGGCTCTTAACCGGAGACATTCCCCTACTTATTTAACCATATTATTAAATGGTATGAAAATACATTGTACTTCGGCTAATTAACACAATTTGTAGCTCAATTATATAAGACTCGTATTCGATAACGTGAATTGTTTTGGAAAGATATTGGTTTTAATAAGTCCTTACCTTTTCAAATATAAATTTATGTTTATGGAATGAATTAAAAATAGTTTCTTATCACTTTCAATAAATAAAATCAAATTAAGTTCAAATATTTTCATAGGTCTTATTTCAGTGACAAAATTATACACTTACGCTATGCAATGCCGTAAAAACATGCTAAAAAACCAATTCAACACATACCAATGCGCAGCTTCAAAGCGATGTAATTTGCATCGCACGGCGTTTCAATTTAAGCTTTAATTGTTACCATAAATTTCATGCACTTCTATTTTGCAGCTTAAGAATTCTGCACGCAGCTATTCAACATTTTGAATAGAAAAACTCTCTCTGAATAATGAAACATTGAAGCAGCAGCAACAAACGACGCGCTTGGAGGAAATGCTTTAAATTTTGCATTCTGCTGTTCGCGAACAAAGAGCTATCTCTCTCCGCTTCAATGCAGAGAATCTCTTTTCTGAGCATTGAGCAGCATTTTATAGCGAAACCAAAGCAACATTCTGCTAGCTGCAAGCAATGACAGCGTCGAAGCCAATGAACAAATCAATGCTTGCAAGAAAATGATTTAATTTTTCAATAAAATATGAATTTTACGACCAAACTATTGATCTTAGATGCACGTAACCATGGACTTTTTTGTTGGAATCGGCAAGATCATTCATTTGTCCATATATCATATTCACTTATCTTTTACGGTTTAAACAGAAAATGGAAAAAAACGCCAAATTTTTCCAAAAATACCAAATTTTGCCAGTTTCTTAGCCAATAACTTCTAAGCTTTGAAATATTTCAAAATTTTAAGTATACAGTGTTAATTTACAATCAATTACAATTTGAATAGTCAAAATTTCATTTAAATCCGTTTAGCCGTTCTTGAGTTTACTTTCATCAACGCCAAAAAGGCAATATTTCAAGTTTCATTTTTATATAATAGTAAGATAAGATATAATAAAATATGAAAGAAAAAAAAATTCATACAAAATACGGACGTCGAAAAATTAATAAAAAAACATTTGAAAAAAAGGAACCCACAAAATCTCTGTATTATGTATGAAAAATTTCTTTTTTTGTTATTTTCGATCTCAAAAACAAAAGGCTTTTTGTTCACACAAAAAATGAGTTTAGTTTTTTTCCCCAAAATTTTATTAGAAAAGATATAATTTATGTTTTGTTTGTAAACTTTTTGAAGTCCTTTTTTATATGAACAACAAAAACCTAATTATCCTTACTTTATAACACGGTTAATCTGTTGGTAGCACCACTTGATTGCAACAGTAGGCTGGTATCCATTTACCTATAGACCTTACAAAAAAAAAAAATTAGCATCAAAAAGAAAACATTTTTTCCCATCTTATAAATTTCAAGCATATATTTGTTGCAATTTGACAATTTTGAAATTGAGTTAAAGAAAAGAAGTTTAGACAACCTAGTCCCTTGAAGCCTGTTTCTTTTTTTTGTGATAGTTGCTCCAGCTTCGCTGGGTACAGAAGTTGGAAACAAACAGAACTGAGGAAAACATAAACAAACAGAACTGTTACTGAAAAATAAATTGCACAAAACTATTTCGCACAATATTCTATCTCTTTCTTGCATGAGCAGAAAATCAGTGAGAAAAACAGAGAAAGTGTCTTTTACTATCTACGCATTCGTCTTGCGCAGAGCAGTGCAACTTATAAAGCCTCTGTTGGCGTAATCTGTTTTCTATTATTTTTGTGAGCGAGCGAGTGAGTGAGCGATATCCATGTTTTTGCTTTTGGCGTCGATGTTGACATCGATGTTGTTATGAGTGCTACATCGTCGATGATGAAACATCGATGTATCGTTTGCATCCCTAATAGCATGTTTCCACGGCACTCTGAATCAAGTATTTTGGCTTGCGAATTAAGAATTTGAAATAGCCTGTTTCCACGAAGAAATCTTAATTCAGTTTGACAGCTGAAACTATGTAGAGCTGAAAGCAATACTCACTTTGATAGCTGACTTTGACTTTTTGTTTTGTTTGTCTTTCTTCTATTGCTGTTTTCGATTAATTTTCGATAAAAATTAGAGATAAAACCGATGTCTACTTAATTCGGATGCTAATTCAAACTGAATAAACTTCAAATGAGGTAATTCAGCTTGTCAAATGTTGTATGGCGAATTAGTTAATTCGGAACATAAATTAGCCTCGAATTACGAATGAGAGCCGAATTACGTTGTTCAGGGTGCCGTGGAAACATGCTATATCTTTTACCCGTTGCATTCTACCCTTCAGGTAGTCAGATAGTAGTTTTACGGCGCAGTCATTAAACTTAAAGAAGTTTTTAAGTTTACTGCAAAGCAGATTGTGGTTTACAGAGTCAAAAGCTTTGGAAAAGTCAATAAGGCAGAGAAGAGTGTTGGCAACACTAATAATTCAGTTGTCATATTTAAAACTGTAAATAGCAAAGAATAGAAATGTTATAATGTTGGTATGTTATGTTCGTTTTCGTTCTTTTTGTGTCCGGCTACAGAACACACAACACGCCTGCATTATACGAGGTATTTATATTTTATCTTAAATCTTGTTTTATATCTGTAATCATTTTATATATTTTGTAAATAAAGGTAAATCTTAGCATACTTAATCACTTGTGTATGAGGAATATAACATTTTGGCGACGAGGAAAATAAGAACTATTTTATAGCAAAAATGGTGACGTTGGAACAGGTGGTGGCACAACTTTTGGTAAGGCAACAAGAGTCAGTGGAAAAGCAGCAGCAGCTACTGGAGCGCTTATTAAGCGCAACACTTCAATCAACAAATTCAATGTAATCCCCGGAACCAAGCGCGACAGGTACAGCAGCAAGTGGGTCGGAGAATTTGACAGAGGTGCTGGCAAAAAGTATTCGGGAATTCGTGTACGAGCCTGAAGAAAATCAAATTTTCATCAAATGGTTTGCCAGATACGAAGACGTTTTTAAAATTGATGCTGATCAGCTCGATGACGCAGCAAAAGTTCGCCTTCTTTTAAGAAAAATGTCCACCAGTGTCTTTGAGAAGTACAAAGATTACATTCTTCCAAAGAAAACGCGGGAAGTATCCTTCCAAGATACGGTCGCTACTCTATCAAAATTGTTTGATCGAAAAGAGTCTCAGTTCGCTTTGCGCGTGAAGTGTATGCAAAACGTGCGCAAAGAGCATATGGACATTGTCACTTATGCAGCAAGCGTCAATCGTCAGTGGGAAAATTTCATGATAGAAAAATACACGGTAGACAATTTTAAATGCTTGATGTTCGTAAATGGTTTGCAATCGCCGAATGACAGTGACATTCGGGCAAGATTGTTAAACATGTTAGACACAGAAACTGAGAACTCGCTACTAACAATTGATAATTTAGTTTCGGAAATACAACGTATTAAAATTCTTAAACGCAATGCTACTATGGTGGAAAATGTGCAGACAAAAAATTCATGCAGTCAAAGCTCACCAGAAGCAAAATAAGTCAATCAAAACAGAGCTACCAAGAAGACCATGTTGGCAATGTGGCAGCATGCATTTTGTCCGCGATTGTGAATTCTCAACACATAAATGCACGCAATGTGGTCGAATCGGACATAAAGAAGGATTTTGTGCGTGATTCTCGAAGCTAAATAAAAGTAAAACATTTCAAAATCAAGGTTATAAAAACAAAAAGTTCAGGAAAACGCACTCAAGTACAAAGAGCGTATATGCAAGGAATACTGTGTCCAAAAATAGACGTTTTGTTTCGTTAATCATTAATAATAAAATCTTAAAATTGCAGCACGACACAGGATCCGATATTACAATTATATCAAAACAAAATTGGATCAAAGTCGGACGCCCATCATTGCGAAAATCTCAGCACGAACCACGAGATGCTTCAACAAATAAAATTAAAATAATTGGAGAATTTGACGCAACGATGGAAATCAACAAAAAGAAAAAACAAGCAGTTATAACGGTGTCAACTATTGATCATCTTAATTTGTTAGGCTCAGATTTGATACAACAATTTCATTTATTTGATACACCTATAACATCGTACACAACATGTTGAAACATTCGAATTAGCAACACAACAACAAGTGCTGATCTTCGAAGTATGTTTCCGAAAGTTTTTCGTAATGAAATCGGACATTGCAAATCATTTCAAGTTCACCTACAACTTAAACCAGAAGCAATTCCAATATTTCATCCAAAAAGGCCAATAGCATACGCAGCGAGAAATCCAGTCGATGACGAACTAAAAAGGTTAGAGCGAGAAGGTATCATTACACCTATAACTTTTTCGAATTGGTCTGCACCTATAGTGGTTTTGAAGAAAGTATCTGGGAATCTTCGTATATGTGGAGATTATGCAACGGGTCTCAACGATCAACTTGAACCGCATACGTTTCCACTGCCGCTACCTGACGAAATATTTGTCAACTTTAATGGATGTTCATTTTTTTCAATCATCGACTTAAACAATGCATACATGCAATTTGAAGTTACGAAAAAACTTTTAGTGATAAATACGCACCGAGGTCTATATACGTTCAACCGAATTGCGCCAGGAGTCAAATCTGCACCGGGAGCTTTTCAGCAAGTTATGGAATCAATATTATCTGGTATCGATGGAGTTTTTCCGTATTTAGATGATGTGGTAATCGCAACAAAAACAAAAGAAGATAATGTTAAAGCGGTCGTAGAGGTATTTAAGCGTTTTAATTCACATAATATGACTGTTCATTTTGATAAATGCAAATTTTTCAAAACCTCTTGTATATATTTGGGTTATTTCGTAGATAAGTATGGTATACGCCCATATAAGAATAAAATTACGCAAATTTTAGAACTACCAACCCCAAAAGATATTAGTGAATTAAGAGCATTTTTAGGAGCAATAAATTACTATGGGAAATTCATCCATGAAATGCGCCCTCTTCGTGAACCTTTAGACACTTTACTCAAGAAAGATAGTAAGTGGAATTGGTCTCCTCAGTGTCAAAATAATTTTATTCAGTTTAAAAAATTGTTATCTTCGAATTTGTTGTTGACGCATTATGATCCTAAACTGCCAATTAAAGTTGCAGCAGACGCTTCAAGCATTGGACTAGGAGCATATATTTGTCATGAATTCCCTGATGGTTCTGAAAAAGCAATTTATCATGCCTCAAGAGTACTCACACCGGCTGAAAAGAATTACTCACAAATCGAAAAAGAGGGGTTAGCTCTAGTTTTTGCGGTTGTTAAATTTCATAAATTTTTATATGGTAGAAAGTTTAAATTGCAAACGGATCATAAACCACTACTCGCTATATTCGGCAATAAAAAAGGAATCCCTGCACACTCTGCAAATCGACTTCAGCGATGGGCACTTACACTCATGTCATACAATTTTGAGCTTGAGTATGTAGCGACAAATCAATTCGGCGCAGCGGATATGTTATCACGCCTCATTAGCAACACAGTCAAGCCTAATGAAGAGACAATCATTGCTTGTATACAACTGGAAGCCGACATTAAACAAATCGCTGACGACATCATTCATGCATTACCCGTCACATTCAATATGGTTCGCTCAGCAACGAAAGTGGACCCAGTTTTGCAAGACTTAATGACGTCTCACTGATGGTAAATGGCAAAAATCGAATACACAAATTTTGGAAAATTTTTATGCAAGAAGAAATGACCTAAGCGTAGTAAACAATTGTTTAATGTACAATGAGCGTTTAGTTATTTCCGAATGTTTTCGGAAGCGCATATTAAAGGAGTTACACAAGGGACACCAGGGTATAGAGAGAACAAAGGCACTAGCGAGAAGCTATGTATGATGTATGATGCCCTTGATTGACGACGATATTAAACAATTTGTTCAATCGTGTGATAGATGCACTTTAGTAGCTAAAACACTACCAAAAACAACATTATCTTCTTGGCCGAAATCTGATCACCCGATGCAAAGAATCCACATCGATATTGCTGGTCCTGTACATAATTTATACTACTTTGTAATAGTAGATTCTTACTCAAAGTGGCCGCATATTTATGAAATTAAATCAATATCTTCAATATCCATAATTGATTGCATGATTGATTTTACATCGCAATTCGGGAATCCAGAATTAATCGTAAGTGATAATGGTACACAATTTTCAAGCAACCATTTCTCTGAGTTTTGCAAAAGCCATGGAATACATCACATGTTTACAGCACCATATCACCCTCAATCGAACGGATAGATTTGTAGACACTCTAAAACGATCACTAAAAAACTGGATGGTTCTGCAACAAATAAACAAAATTTGCAAACATTTTTAAAATGTTACAGATCAACTCCAAATCACAGCGCACCAGAAGGGAAAACACCAGCTGAACTCTTCATAGGGAGAAGGTTGAGGACTGAGTTAGATCTTTTAAAAAAACCATTAACAAATGTAAAAAACGACGTGGTAATGGAACAACAATTTAATAAGCAGCATGGTGCCAAGGAACGAAAATATAAGATTGGTGACCCTGTTTATGCAAAACTTTATAAATTAAATCAGTCTGGAATTGTTACGAAAGTACTAGGAAATGTCAACCATGAAGTGGAAATAGAAAAATTCCCTTTATTCAAAGCAGTCAAATCTCATGCAAATCAACTTAGATATCGACATGTGAAGTCCTCATCAGCGAAATCAACCTTCGATGTTTTGTTGCATGATTTTGATTTGCCACGTAAACCGATTCCAGCAGTAAACAACACCGAAACTATACATTCAGAATTTACCAACGATCTTCCACAACCTGATGAGTCACCAAGTAACCAACAACCTGATGAGTCCACAAGTAAACAACATCCTATTAAGTCAACAGCAATCGAGCATCTTGATGAAGCCTCAGCAACCGAGCCGAATAGAACTAAAACAACATCGAAGCCTCTTCAACCAACATTAAACAAAAATGTTCCTGGTTCTCTTCCTCAAGACTTACGCCGCTCGCAGAGAGTTAAAAGACCACCAGCTTGGACACCAGACTATCATCAGCCTAAAAAGAAGGGGAGATGTTGGCAACACTAATAATTCAGTTGTCATATTTATAACTGTAAATAGCAAAGAATAGAAATGTTATAATGTTGGTGTTATGTTAGTTTTCGTTCTTTTTGTGTCCGGCTACAGAACAAACAACACGCCTGCATTATACGCGGTATTTATATTTTATCTTAATAATAATAAATAAATAACGGGCCATTTCAGCCTTTGAAAGGACTTTGACCTAGCTTCTTATGATCAATTGTGTTGTGCGTGTTAAGTTTGTACACAATTGACCGAGAAATGGACCTACAGGCTTAACACCGACTCCGAACGGCGATGAACGGAATGTTCTTATTCTTAAGAAGCTTTACATGGCATTTGTATTACTCTCTGAGGTTTGCCCATTGTCTGCAGAGAGGTGGCGGCCGTACAGAAAAATTATTTTAATTTTTAAATTTAAATAAATTTAAAATTTAAATTTAATCTTAAATCTTGTTTTATATCTGTAATCATTTTATATATTTTGTAAATAAAGGTAAATCTTAGCATACTTAATCACTTGTGTATGAGGAATATAACAAAGAGTTAACTGGTTGTCATTATATGCTATTCTTATGTCGTCCATTATTTTCATAGCTGCCGCCAAGCAACTGTGGCCACTCCGAAAGCCAGGCTGCAAACGCGATAAGAGGTTATTTACCGTAAGGTATTTGAATTTGAATTTATTTTTCATTTGATGGTATACAATAAGACTAATGCCCATATTTTGTAAAACGCACACAATCACGTCACTTCGGGTTTTCTTATATGGTAACATATTTTAGTAGAAAATTTTTGAGTGAGAGAGAGACTTTGTTTTACTTCATATGAAAAAGGCATTGCCTGACTGAAAATCTTAACGCAAGTGACTGCGTTCGTTTTACAAAATATGGGCATTAGTCTTATTGTATACCATAGTACGTCATTGAAATTTAACAATTAATCATTTCATAAAATTTAATTTAAGTCTAACATTTTTTTTAGAAATTATTTCAAATAACAATATAAGAAAACGAATACAATACAAAATTATAAATAATATGAGATATAAGTTATATGGAATATAATTACAACTAGGAATTAAATATCTTATCTAATAAGTAAGGTAACAAAATATAAATAAAGTTATAAGGAATAGAGTAGTAGTAAAGTTATACTGTATAGAGAACTAAGAAAAGAGGTAAGGCATTGACAAAGAAGAAAGAATAAAACAGAGCAAAGTTTTATTGATTGAAGGATTTGAAATAGTTAAAGATGGATTTTTTGAAGTTGGTTCATGAAGTTATATGCTTTAAAAAATAGCTAATGCATTCCAAAGTTGAATGGTGCTGATAAAGAACGCCTTCTATGGTTTAATACCAACAAAATGTTGGAACCTAGATTGATACGTGATAAAGAAGTAAACAAAAAAGCGCAACAACAAAATCTTTGCAGAATCAATGCAGTCAACTTTTTGAAATTTTGCGACTAGCAAAAGAGTAGAAAAACATTGCTTTGATAAAGTATAGCGCTTCTATAATTCCGCTTTGGTTTTATTGCTCTTGCGCTTATTAGCTTGTCGAAGTTAGTGGACTTAGTTAGTGGAAAATTTTAAGTTTAAATGAATCTCCACCACTTTGTTCCACTGTTCGTTGAGTCGCTTTTTTCACACAGGTACACGAAAGAGAAAACACAAAAGCTTTCTTAATGTAAACTGCACGAAATTGAGTTTAACATAAGTTTTTGAGCGATTCGTTGTTGTTTTCCCGACAAAAAATAAAAATGGCAGAGATAAGATGCACCCCAACTTCGGCTAATTATTTTTTCCGCGATATTTAAAATTTTACTTTTTTTTTTTTACTAAAAACTCATTTAAAATAGCACTGAACCACTGAATTAAAATAAAAAAAATGAACGCACCTGTTTTCTGATGTTGCTGCTAGTTAATAAAGAAGAGATGTGTTGAGAGATTGCGTTGAGAGAGGTTGCGTTGAGAGTTGAATATTTTTAATAATTTCGGCAAACGGCAGTCAGATAAAGGTTAAATCCGGCTCGAAGGACCAATAAATATTTCGCCAAGTTTTCCGCAGTTGACCAGCAGCAAAGTAAAAACACCAGAAAATATAAATGAAATAAAATTGTTAAGTTTTATTGTTTATACTTAAATTGCAATCGATAGAGGGATCTTACCAGTTTCTTTTATGATTTTACAATAAATTTTAAACTCTCGTCGGCCAGTCGACGAGCCTTGATTTATAAAATTGTCAGAGTCACTCAAACATGAGTGACTCAACTTATGTTTAATATTAGTTTTTAAAATAACTAAAGAAAGCAATTTACAGGGTTCGGCGTAAACATTATGTATTAATCTATCTATATAAAAATAAGCTGCATTGTGTATGAAATTGATGTTCTCTATAATGCGTGAACCGATTTTGTTTCTTACCCATTAAAGGTGACGTCAATACGAAGGTTTTTATGTATAAACGTTTTTTGTGCCACACCTCCTTTTACCGCGCACAAATCAATAAATATTCTATATATCAGAAGGTTTTGGTGATATTATACTAAGATTTAGTAATTACTTTTGTTTGCTTGCTGTCGGAAACTGTACTAAATATAGGTTGCCACACCCATTTTACCGCCCACAAATTAATAAAAATTCTGTCTCGGTAAGATGTGGTGGTATTAGACTAAAATTTGGTAATTTAGATTGTATGCTCACTGTCGGCAACTGTACTAAAACTGGATAATGTCCATATACTAGAAAACTGAGATGGTCTTTTATAGGGGGGTGTGGATCCGCCCATACAATTAAAACTTGTAATATCGCATAGCTTTGGAAGTAAAAGTAACAGTACTTACATACAAACTCAAAATGGAGTTACTATGTGGTGATGTCCTGCTACTGGGAAATTGTAACGGGCAGTGAAAAATGACAGTGGTGCTGTGATGATTCATGTTCAGTGATGAATCAGTATCGACAATGTATCGATAGTTTAAACTATCACTATCAAAAATATCGATTGTGTGCAGGGGCGGTTCCAGGAATATATTTCGGGGGGGTTTCAAAAATATTTATGTACGTTATATATATAAAGGGTAGTTAAATTTTAAAGGCCGATGTTGATTTTGAATAAAACACAAACTAAAAAAAAAAAAAATAAATAACTGGCCATTTCAGCCCTTGAAAGGACTTTGACCTAGCTTCTTATGATCAATTGTGTTGTGCGTGTTATTAAGTTTGTACACAATTGACCGAGAACCGGACCTACATGCTTTACGCCGACTCCGAACGGCGATGAACGCAATGTTCTCGTTCTCAAGAAGCTTTACATGGCATTTTGATTACTCTCTGAGGTTTGCCATTGTCTGCAGAGAGGTGGCGGCCGTACAGAAAAATTATTTTAATTCAAATAATTTTCTGTCGCTGCTGGGGTTCGAACCTGGGTCTCCAAAGTTCGTTGACATAGCGGCCACGCACTTTAACCAACTACGCCACGGACGCCACTAAAACACAAACTATTAAGGAACCCTGCAGTGTAACCAACTAGTTAAAAACCAGTCTGCATACTAGTTGAAAACTGAGCAGTACTAGTTCAAGATCGTATTTTTTTTATATACCCAACTGGTATTTTTAACATGGCGATGTCATACGAAATATCAATTGTCCTATTCTAAGCACATGAAAACTAGTTTACAACTAGTATGTTATTGTTACTTAAATTCTAGTTTGTTGTGACTAGTTGTAAACAAATTATATATTGCATAAATTTGAACTAGTTTATAGTTTAACTTTTGCTGAGTGGTTGGCAACTAGTCATATTATAATTACATTAAAACTAGTAATATCTAACCAATGATTCAACCAGTTGCTAAAAAAAATTGTAGTAAAATTTACATAAAAGCGTTTTATTATTTCATATAGTAATAAATAAGTTTTTTAAAATAACATAAGTACATGAGTGCTATAAAAAAAATTAATTATAATTTGAATACAACTTAAGTTTTTTTTAAATTAAAATTTACATAGTGTTTTATTATTTCATTTTAAAGTATATAAGTTTATAAAAAGTATAATTTCTTATGTTTATGTTTAGTTTATGAAAAGTAAAGTATAATGAAAAAAATTTTAATTGTATTATGTACACAACCGATGTTATTCAAGTGGGCACGAAAAAACAACACTGTATTAAATATTTGATTTTGAAGAAACTTTATTATTTAAATTCAATTTAAAGGCAAAAATTATTTCAGAAAACAAAGATATTTACGTAAGTTTCAATGTTTCTTATTTTAAATGTGTCACTTTGCATAATAAGAGATTTATTATTTCGACATAACATTTTAAACAGGTGACGGCTGTCAGGACTTTGCTACGCCAGAATGTCAAAAAAAATTTAAGCAATATCTTTTCGAATGACATTATACGTGATTTTAATGTGGATGGCACCCACGGTAAAAAAGGCTCAAAGATTATAATCAAATTTATCGAACAATTATTGGTAAATCATATAAATAATTTCTGTGAAACCAGTTCTTAACATTATTTAAATTAAATTAAATATTTAATACAGCGTTGTTTTGTTTTCGTTTAAAAACTTAAGTGGACACTTAAATTTGCAAGAAACTAAAAATGTTTAAGAAACGTTTAATCTGTCTTGATTTTCGACGTCTGTATTTTTCGCGTGTACTTTTTGTGCATGTAATTTTTGAAAATTCCTTTTTTTTATAAGCTGCATAGCATGCCTCAATTGAGGCTCTGGGCTTTCGTTCGATGGCAACGTGACAATTGAAGAACTGGTTTCACAGAAATTATTTATATGATTTACCAATAATTGTTCGATATATTTGATTATATTCTTTGAGCCTTTTTTTACCGTGGGTGCCATCCACATTAAAATCACGTATAATGTCATTCGAAAAGATATTGCTTAAATTTTTTTTGACATTCTGGCGTAGCAAAGTCCTGACAGCCGTCACCTGTTTAAAATGTTATGTCGAAATAATAAATCTCTTATTATGCAAAGTGACACATTTAAAATAAGAAACATTGAAACTTACGTAAATATCTTTGTTTTCTGAAATAATTTTTGCCTCCATCGTTTTTAAATTTTCTTCTGTTTTCAAAGGGAAGAGTGATGCAATCGGAATAATGGCACTTTCTTGCCTCATCAATTTTTGAATCAAAATTTTTTGCTCCGCCAGTGCTTCCAGTATAATTGTGGCTTGGTTATCAAGCTTAGCTAAAGATATTGTTTTTAATATATAAATTTTTAATTATGTATTTATTTCATACCCTCGACCTGGAAAAGTTTAGTTTTAAGCTCCTCTAAACAGTTGCATTTTTTTGCTTTTGCCAGTTCAGCCGTCGATCCGTGCTTTTGATACATGTTGAGCTCCATTGATTAATTTGAAGTGAGCCATGAAAAAGGGAAAAAGTTAGAATGTTTTTAATAGAATGTTTTAGAATGTTTTTGTCTTTTAATAAGACGTTTTAAATGTCTTTTACTACTCATTTTTTACTTTACCTTTAATAAATAGTCCTCTTCCAATTAGATTTTCTTTCCAAGTTTGTTGAGCTTCTTTTTTTATTCTTCGAACCGAGTAAAGCCCACTAGCAGGCGAATCGCCTTTTGGACCTTGGCATTCATCCTAGAAGATCTTCTGTTCCTCGCGTCCATCGTTGCTACTGCATCCGCGTCGCCGCCATTTGCCATGTAATCGCCACTACCATGCTTTCACTCGTGCTACCAGTCGTCATGGCGGCGACAAGACGAAGTCTCTTCGCAGCTGTCGCCCACAGTTGGCAACGAGGGTTTTCCAGTTTGCATGGATGTTTCCAAGTTCAAGTCAAATGAATTGATTGTAAAAGCTGTGTATAAAACTATTGTGGTCGAGTGCAAGCACGGGGAACGCGAAGACGACCATGGTTTGATTCAGAGTCACTGCGCAATATACGTTACCCAAGGAGTATGGTCCCCAAAATGTGGCCTCAACAATTTCATCGGATGGAATTCTCACTGTCAAGGCACCACCGCCACCAAGTAAGGCACTCAATCAAAATGAGTGCATTGTTCAAATTCAACAGACTACAAGCTCATCTGAGCTCAAAGCACCCTCAACTGCAGAATGGCGGCAAGTATTAACCAGGCACAGAATGGAGTAGGAAAGCGGAATAAGATGGAAACTGGCAAATAGTTTAACTAAAGCTGCAGCATTTATTTCTTATCACATGTGTATAATTTTCGTTCACATATTCACTGATCTGTATTTGTTTTAAGCATTTTTGTATTCCTTAAACGTTGGGAAAAACAACTATTTGTTTGTATTAATAACAGTTACTACGTGGTAATTGTCCAAAAGACTTAATAAAAGTTTTTTATTAACTCAAAACAAAAAAAAATTAAAAAAATATGTAGTAGCGTCTCGAGAGCTTGTCCGCAAACACGCTCCTTGGCAGTGACTGTCTAGGTAACTCAATTACCAACCCATTTCTCATCCTAAGATGACAAAGTTTTACAACGACCAAAGTTTTACCAAATTTAATTGAACGACAGCTGGATAATCTTTTGTCCTTTGAGTCCTTTGTCCTTTTCGGGTTGAATTTTCTTTCGAGCATTTTTTCTAAATTAAAAGCAACTGACAGCAAACAAAGTTGCGATAAAGCTTTTTTAATCCAAAATCTGAATTTCAATTAAATTTGGTAAAAATCCAAATTTCAGATTTAGACTTAGATATGGTAAGCTGTGTTTTTTGATATCATCTGAAAATGTTTCACTATTTTAATAACTATTCGGCTTTAACTAGCTGGTCAAGTGGTTAGTTTTGGCATTATTTAAACTAGTTTCGCTTGGTTAGTTTCACAACTAGTTTATTGCGATTTAACATTAACTAGTTGTGTTTCAACTACTTTTGTAACAAGTAAATTGTGACAAAATATGAACTAGTTTGCTTTGAACTAGTATAAAAACTGGTCATGATTTACTGCTGATTAGTCTTACACTGCAGGGAAATTATTGTCGTTTCTTTTTATTATGATAATATTGGTATGGTTCAATTATGCATGGAACAAAATATCGGCTAAATGGCCGCCGCGACCTCGGCAGCACACCTCCATCCGATGGCCCAAATTTTCGATGACGCCGAGGCATAAGTGAGGTTCTATGCCGTTAATGTGCCGAATTGGCGGGGTGCAATAAGGCCAACGGCAATAAGGCCGAATTGGCTTTATTTCCTTTCCAAAGAGAAATAAGGACGAAATTATGAATTTGGTTTTATTTCCATTTGAAAAGGAAATAAAGCCAAAATTTAGCAAAATGGTAATAAGGCCGAAAAATAATTTTTGCAAACTAAGGATTATTTTTTATAATTATTTTTAATAAAAAGTACGCACCCTGTAGTCTGTTGTTTGAAAAGTTACTGGACTCAGCGCAGGTACTCAATTTGCAAGAGAACAGTTGCCATTGTCAACCTCAATGTGCTTGTTTTCGTATCAACGCGAAAAATTTATTAGTAGTAGTTCAATAGTGAAGGTGAAGAAGTTTTAATATTATAAGGAATGAGCGCCGCAGGCAAAAAATTTTTATTAAAAATCGCGGCGATTTATTATAAACCTGCGGCGCTCATTCTTTATAATATTAAAGCTTCATTAAAAATTTTAGTAAAAATCGCGCATATTTTATAAATTTTCATTCATCACTTTTACGTTTATATTTTACATTTTTTTCTCGACCACAAACAAAAAGATGTATGTTCTTTAGAATTTAAACGATCATATTTTTCGCTTTAAACGAATATATATTTCTATTATTAGAATAAGATATCCTAGTCTTCTCAATAAAAAATATGTAAATTTTTCAGACTTTCACGATTTTTATCTCCTAAACCATTTGAGACCTCCCTATTTTTTTTTGCAGCTTTAGATTTAGAAGTTCCATACACATTTATAAAACAAAAAAAAAAACAAAAGAAGCGTGTACCAAAAGTGCAATTATTCCAAAATATGTACATTTTTCAAACTTTCACGATTTTTATTTCCTAAACCATTTGAGACCGACCTTTTTTTGTAGCATGTGCATTAGGAGCTCCAAATTCACATTTAGAAAAAAAAGAAAAAAGGAGCCCTAAAGTACAATTATTCCAATACTTTATATCTTTAATTTTTCATTAAATAAAACTAAAAAACTTATTTGATGGCGTTTTAATAGTGGTTCCTTTTAAAGGGAAATAAGGCCAAATTGGCTTAATTTCTTTTTCAAATGGAAATAAGGCCGAATTCGTGCATTGGTTTTTCGACAATCACTCTTGGATTATCATTCGCCCAAATGCGGTAATTCTGCTTATTGAGGAATCCACTGAGGTGAAAATGTGACTCATCACTGAAGATGATTTTCTTCGAAAATTGATCATCCACTGTTGCCATTCCTTGCCACCATTGTGACCGTGTAAATGCAAGTCTTTATGCATAATGTTCATCAACAACGAACGTGAGAGGTGCAATTGTTGGGCACGACGACGAGTTGAGGTGGACAGCTCTTCAGCTACACTATCGCGAACAGCAGCAATATTTTCTGCAGTACGAGCATGCACTGGTGTTTTCACATCTCCTACAGACCTGGTTTGTTCAAATTTTTGCACGATTTTTCCGATTGTACGCACATTTAGACGATTAAATTGACCGAAAAAATCACGAAGTGCTCGATATGCATTTTGATTTGAAAGCTCATTTTCATAATAAGCCTGAATAACTTTAACGGTTCAAATTGAGTTAGTCTGAAATTGAGAAATGTCAAATGAAATGCAGAAAAAAACTCGACATTTAGGTGTGGTTTATATTCAACATCGGCCCTTAAAATTTAACCACCCTTTATATACATTTGAGCGGGATAATTTTTTTTTTCAAAAAATCGTAGGCGTGGGAAGAAACTGTAGTGTACTTATTGCACACACTTTAATTTACACACTAACCTACCACAATGTAGTTTAGTCATTAACAAACATTGTATACATTTGTATACGTTTGTAAAATACCCAATGACCCACTGCAGCGTTTAGTCACGCTCAGCCAGAAACTTTAGACTTTTGTAAACAAAGTCATGAGTAAGCGAAGCATTGACACATTGTAAGTGCTCGCAAACTCAAAGTCCAAACAGAAGCTTGTGACAAAGGAATTATGCTGCGTTTGCATAATTCTTTCAATATTCCAATAGGAATGGGGATTCATGTATTGGTGAGAACTTAGAATTAAGATATTTACATTGTTACAATTAGAATGTAAGAAATATTTGTAAGAGAGTTTCTGGAAAGAGAATTCCAGAAATATGTATTGGAATGTGATCGATTTGCCAATAAAAGGCAGAGTCGATCCCAAAATAAATGAATTATAATTCTGATTCTAGAAGACTAAATCAGAGTCTGTTTCTTGCAAAAGTAGCTTGGTTAGCTGCATAAACAACTAAACCAAAAAGTAGCTTGGTTAGCTGCAAAACAACTAAACCAAAAAGACAATGTAAGAGCGGCTTTTTAGCCAACACTACAAAGCTTAGTAAGCTTTTAAAACTATACTAACCTTTTTCTTTCCTCCAAAAATTACGAACCTTACATGGCGATCCTGCGGACACGACCCTGCAAACTATTATTTGAACACAATAATAGATGAATGATGACGACATAATCAATGGAGAGGAGGTGGACGCAATTTTCGATAGGTGGGCGAAGTTTGCAACTACCAGCAGACAAACATATACCCAGGAACAACAACCATCAGTACCAGAACCTCCACCATTAGATGCACCTTCATATAAAGCAACTCCTAAAAACGCTGGACCCCAACCATTGACCATCGAGGAGTATAGGGCACGAAGCAAACGTTTGCCAGCAGTAGACAACAGTAAAAACAAAATTGAAAATGAACAACAGAAGCCAAACAGGAAACGGGCCGGACGGCGTGTGAAGAGCAGACAAAAAATAGCAGACTTGCACCGATTGGCAAATTTGGCGCTAAACAAAGAGCAAAACATTTTTTTTAAACAACAAATTAATTTAGAAAAGATTAAGGAACGCAATTTTAAAAAAAAAAGAGAAAAATAATAAAAATTAATTTTAACTTTATTTAAATAACTCAATATGGGCAATACAGAAAGTAAAAAGGAAAACACAAATGCCCTGAATAACAACACTAGTAGCAGCATTGTGGTCACTGACCATAATCTTTTATATGTATTAGTATTCATTTTAGCTGTGCTGATGATTTTAAAAATAAATGGCTATTATAAAAAATATGTCCAAAAACAGTTGAGTAAAGTTAATGTATCAACTCAAGTTTGAAAAAAAAAAAAAAAAAAAAATGGAATTAAAAATGTTAAGATAAAATCAACAAAATTTTGATCTATAATGCATACTTTAGGTAAGAAACCGAAACAGCTAGGTAAGAATCCACTACCACCATTTAACGCGGATAGTATGAAAAAAATTCCCAAACCCCGCGACGTACAAAAAGAATTAGAATGTTTAACTAAATTTTGGGAAACGATAGGCATGACCAGAAAACCAACGATAGAGGACGTTATTAACCCTGACACTACGGAAGAAACAAGTAGAATGATAAAAAAAAAAAATTTTGCACCAATTTAGGAGAGGAACAAATAAATGGAGGACATAATTGAAAGTTTGACAGTTATTTTAACAAACCTAAAGAAAAGTGCAGCAAGAGGATACTCTTACGAGACAATTTTACAAAAGTTACAATCAATAGAAGAGTATAAAGAAAAATTAGAAGCACTCGTTATTATTGATACAGATGAAACAAAGGTTAATGCATTAAAAATTGAGTTTAATAAAACTTATACAATAATCAAACAACTGCTATTAGAACAGTTACAAAATAAAACGACAGAAGTTGAACAAAACAAGGAAGAAGTAAAAATGTCTTCTTTTAATTTAGAATTAGCCATTAAGGCGATACCGTTGTTTAATGGACAATACAAAGAACTATCTTCATTTTTAAAAATTACAGAACTTATTCATAATGTGTTAAACACAGAGGGAAAAAAATCTTTAATTGAGTTCATTTGCAATGTTAAATTGTCAAATAACGTAAAAACATCAATTTGTGCAGTAAGCGAACCAAAAACTTTTGGTGAACTTAAAGAAAAGTTGGAAGCAAGGTATAAGAGTACCAAAACTATTCCAATTATACATACAAAATTATCTAATTTAACGCAAAAAGGTTCAATTTCGAACTTTAATGAAAGTATTTTAACACTAATAAGCGAGTTAAGCACTATGCAAATCAAAGATTTACCAACAACAGCGACCGAGACAGAAAAACAAATCATTACAAAAATGAATGACAAATACGCATTGACTATATTTAAAAATGGCTTAAATGAAAAATATAAATCAACCGTATATGCAGCACAACCACAGACACTTAATGATGCAGTCAATATAGCATCAGAACTAGAAAATGATTCTAATCGAAATAATCAATCTCAACTTCTACACATAAATAGAATTTTTCCAAGAAATAATAGTTTTAGAGGAAACTATAATAGACATTTAAATAACAATAGATCTAACTATAGGAACAACAATTTCAATTCTAATAGATACGAAAACAACCGAAACTTTGGAAAAACTAACAACTGCAATAATAATTACAGTAATAATAATAACAACCAAACTAATAACAACAACCGAACGAACACAAATAGTTATTTTCGAAATAATAATAATAACAGATCAACAAATAATAATCAAAGAGGGTCTCAACCTCAAAATTACAATAGAAATACACAAAATAATAACAACTACAGAAACAATCGAGGAAACTACAGACGAGTAAACGTGATGAATACTTCGGGAAACGGACAAGCCCCGGAGGGCACACAAGAAGCAACTCCGGGAGACCAGTGTTAAAATTGTACAATATAACAAACAAACTGACGAATTACATAACTCTAGAATGCAATAATTCACAAAACAGACTAACATTTCTAATAGACACCGGAGCAGACATTTCAATATGTAAAGTACAAGTTTTACCAGAACAACAACAAATTTTAACAGATGACACATGCAAACTAGTAGGAATTACAAAAGAAGAGGTTAATTCATTAGGAGGAACAGAAATATTATTAAAAATAGAAAACAGTACAACAAAACATTATTTTCAAGTTGTAGATACAGATTTTCCAATTGCCACAGATGGAATAATTGGCACAGATTTTCTAAAACGACATATGTGTATTATTGACTATGAAACTCACACAATTAAAATGACAATAGATGAAGAAGAAGTAACTTTACCAATAAATATTCAACAAGCAAATATAGGAACACTTTGTATTCCACCAAGATCTGAATTAATATGTGCTATAGATCTGAAGTTAGACCAAGATAGTGTAATTTTAAGCGAAGAAATACAGGAAGGGATTTTTATAGGAAATTCAATTACACCTGCAATAGGTCACTGTCACGTTAAAATTCTAAACACAACCGAGAAAGAAGCAATAATAGACCATCTAGACATTAAATGGGAACCTTTGAACAATTATAATATAGTAAGACAAAACAAATCAACACTGAAATCAAATGACAACCAACGACTAAAAGAACTAACAAAAATACTTAATATTGACGGTATGGACAATGAAGCAAAACATCTCTTTTCAAAATTTTTAACAAATACCAGCATATTTTTCATCTAGACAACGAACATTTATCTGTAAACAATTTTTATACACAAAATTTGCAATCAACAGATAATACACCAGTATACATAAAGAATTACAGACTGCCACACTCTCAACACGAAGAAATAAATAGACAAGTTGAAAAATTATTAGAAGATGACTTGATTGAACCATCAACAAGCGCATACAATTCACCATTATTAATAGTACCGAAAAGGAGTGACAATGATTCAAAAAAATGGCGACTAGTAGTTGACTTCAGACAATTAAACAAGAAAATTGTAAATGACAAATTTCCACTACCTAGATTAGAAGACGTACTAGATCAACTAGGACGAGCTAAATATTTCTCAACTTTAGACATGACAAGTTCATTTCACCAAATCTCTTTAGATAAAAGTTCAAGACATATGACAGCATTCTCAACAGCAAAAGGACATTATCATTTCAAACGTTTACCTTTCGGATTAAAAATATCATCCAACAGTTTTCAAAGAATGTTAACAATAGCATTATCCGGTTTAGAATCAAAAGCATTTCTCTATGTCGATGACATAATAGTTTTTGGTTGTAGCTTAAAACACCACAACGAAAATCTCATAAATGTATTTGAACGACTTAACAAATATAACCTTAAACTGAATCCTAATAAATGTCATTTTCTTAAACCAGAAGTAGTATATCTAGGTCATCTAATTACAAGAAATGGTATCAAAACAGACCCAGCAAAACACAAAACAATTGAACTGTATCCACCACCGAAAAATGCAGACGAAGTTCGAAGATTCGTAGCATTTTGTAATTATTACAGAAAATTTATAAAAAATTTTGCAAATTTAGCCAAAAGTTTAAACAATTTGCTCAAAAAGAAACAACCTTTCATATGGACAGAAGAATGTCAAAATGCATTCGAGACATTAAAAAGGAAACTTATTAATCCACCAGTCTTACAATATCCAGATTTTGAGAAACCTTTCATTCTAACGACAGACGCATCTGATTATGCATTAGGCGCAGTACTCTCACAAGGAGAAATAGGAAACGATTTACCAATTTCATATGCCAGCAAAACACTAAACAAACATGAACTAAAGAAACCAGTGATAGAAAAGGAATTACTAGCCATCCATTGGGGAATTAGTTTTTTCAGACCATATTTATTTGGACGCAAATTTATAGTGGTAACTGATCACAGACCTTTAGTTTCATTATTTTCTCACAAAAAACCATCTTCTAAATTGACGAGAATACGTTTAGAACTTTCAGATTACGATTATGAAATTGTTTATAAGCAAGGCAAGATAAACACAAATGCTGATGCATTATCTAGGATAAAGATAGACTCCGACTTACTGAAAACAATGATACCAAAAACAAACGATGAATCCGCGAAGAAGACTTTAGTAATAACAAGGGGCATGTCTGCAAGAAATATAGCAGACAAAGAGGAAATAGAAGATAATTGTAGCTTTCCACAGAAGACTGATCACCTTCACATATGGGATTGCACATCTTTAGCTGACGTCAGAAATATAAAGAAATTAAAATTTGAAATAAAGAGCGATATTAAGGGTACCCAAATAGAAATTAAATTAAAAGATGTAGTACTTGTGAGATGTAGTGATAATCTAAACAAACTCGATTTGTCTTTGGAGAAACTATCATCAAAAATGCACAAACTTAACATCAAAGAATTAGCGCTAAATGAAGAAGATGAAATATTTAAGCACGTGCAGAAGAATGAATTTAAAAAAAAGTATAATATGTTGCAACATAATGAAATAAAGAAAAATCGCTCAGGAGTAAATATACTAATATATAAAAGTCCCCAAAGAATAGAAGAAGATATAATAAAGTACAAGCTAATTGAAGAATATCACAACTCGCCATGCGGAGGGCATTTAGGAGTTAGGAAGACAATTTTAAAATTAAAACAGCGATATATTTGGAAAAATATGTCTAAAATGGTAAAGAAATTCGTCTCAAACTGTAAGCAATGTCTAACAAATAAACAGATACGACATACAAAAGAACAATTAGTTATTACAGATACACCAAACACTAGTTTTGAGGTAATCGCAATTGATACTGTAGGACCATTAAAAATTTCAAACGGATACAGATACATACTGACAGCACAATGCGAACTGACAAAATTTGTCATGGCTTATCCAATGGAAAGCAAAGATGCGACAACAGTTGCATCAACCCTCGTAAATCAGTTTATTCTAAAATATGGTATTTTCAAAGTTATTAAATCGGACAGAGGAACTGAATTTGTGAACGAACTAATGAAGAACATTTGTAAATATTTAGACATAAGACAAACATTTTCAGCACCTTATCACCACGAGACATTAGGAACCATAGAACGTAACCATAGAGTACTCAACGAGTACATGCTTAATTTTGCAACAGATAATGAATGGGATAAGTGGATATCATTTTACACTTTTGCTTTCAACACTTCTCCAAATATAGACACAGGCTACTCGCCTTATGAATTAGTTTTTGGCAAATTACCATATATGCCAACTGATACAAAAAATAATAATATACCGGTATATGACATTGACTCATATGCCAATGAACTCAAAATAAGATTAAAAACGTCAATTGATAAAGCAAAACAACTCATAAATAACGTAAAAGATAAAAGAAAAAAAGATAGCAACATAAAAACAAATAAGTTAAAGGTAGAAATAGGAGACTTAGTTTTAGTAAAATTAGGTAATAGAAAGAAAAATCAAAGTCCTTATCATGGACCATATAGAGTAGTTGAAACAGAAGAAGTAAATACTTACATAGAAATTAAGGGACAAATTAAGAAAATGCATAATAATAATTTGATTAAATATACAATAGACACATAAGTTAACGATTACTTATTATGAAAATAAAAATATTCATTCAAATTTAACAGTTAAAAACATACATTTTATTCATGTACAAGAACTATTACAAAAAAAAAAAAATTAAAATTATATAATAATTATAAGAATTAAGTAATATTTTAATCCTACATTTTACATTTAAAATAGTCTACCAAAAATAATAATAAACACTAACATAGTGAAATTTAATTTTCCACTAGATCATCACAATTATTTTAAAAATTTATCTCCTCATACATGAACACTCATTCGAATATAAATTTTTTCTTAAGGGCAAGGGTGTAGTGTACTTATTGCACACACTTTAATTTACACACTAACCTACCACAATGTAGTTTAGTCATTAACAAACATTGTATACATTTGTATACGTTTGTAAAATACCCAATGACCCACTGCAGCGTTTAGTCACGCTCAGCCAGAAACTTTAGACTTTTGTAAACAAAGTCATGAGTAAGCGAAGCATTGACACATTGTAAGTGCTCGCAAACTCAAAGTCCAAACAGAAGCTTGTGACAAAGGAATTATGCTGCGTTTGCATAATTCTTTCAATATTCCAATAGGAATGGGGATTCATGTATTGGTGAGAACTTAGAATTAAGATATTTACATTGTTACAATTAGAATGTAAGAAATATTTGTAAGAGAGTTTCTGGAAAGAGAATTCCAGAAATATGTATTGGAATGTGATCGATTTGCCAATAAAAGGCAGAGTCGATCCCAAAATAAATGAATTATAATTCTGATTCTAGAAGACTAAATCAGAGTCTGTTTCTTGCAAAAGTAGCTTGGTTAGCTGCATAAACAACTAAACCAAAAAGTAGCTTGGTTAGCTGCAAAACAACTAAACCAAAAAGACAATGTAAGAGCGGCTTTTTAGCCAACACTACAAAGCTTAGTAAGCTTTTAAAACTATACTAACCTTTTTCTTTCCTCCAAAAATTACGAACCTTACAAAACCGTTAGTTAGTCTAAAATCTATTTCGAGCCTCTGGTTTTTCAAAAGAAGGTTATAATTTGTGTTTTGCTGCAATATGTGAAAAAATTATTCCACTTATTGGAAAAAACTTTGCTACGAAAAAAATAGCCATCCACATTTATCTCCATATTCACTCCATATGATTGTGTGGTGCTCAGGATTATTTTTTTTGTGTTAAATACCACAAGCTGACGCTGGGGTGAAGATAATTATAATAATAAAAGTGATTCCTCTGTTTATTTGACTCGAATACAAATATTAAAGGCCAACATAAAACCAACATCAAAATAAATAAAAACTACAAAAACCGGAATTTTTCTCCATTACTGTATAAACTACAAAAACCGGAATTTTTCTCCATTGCTGTATAAAAAGGAATTTTAAGTCTACACTTCCGATACTATCGAAACTGTGGGTTTTTAAATTAAGACTGTGCGGTGTTTGGATATGTTTTATCCAAAAAATGCGGTGTTTTTGTGATTTCAGGTTAAGATTGTATGTGTGACTGTTTACAGCTACAGGCGCAATATCGCAAAAACAAACAAAAACTGGAACAGAATTCAGTATTTTAGCAATACGTGTAGAAACAGCTACAAACGTTTACAGCATAGGGGTGTGAATATTTAAAGTAAATTATAAAAAACCAATTTTTTTTCTTTTTGGTACTCTTAGCCCACATAATAAACATCAGTACATCACATTTAAATACAGGTTCTTTTAGAATTTCGGGGGAGGTTTGAACCCCCAAAACCCCCCCTGGAGCCGCGCCTGATTGTGTGGACTGTCGATAGTTTGACAGCTCTATTACAAGTAATCCAGGGGCTTGTTTCTCAAAACTACAAGTTGACAAGCTCACAAGATACAAGTTACAAGTGTATTTTCTACAAGCGCTTGTAAATACTGTTTCTCAAACATTTTCACAAGTCTTATTGCTTTTCTACACTTGTAGAATATTGTCTTATTGAGATTTTGTCACCTGTCAAGCAGCAGAGCTGCCAGATTTTATATTTTTTTAATACCTCGGAACATGTGCTGCGATCTTTAAGCATTCAATGCTAGTTGTAGAATAATGAAACTAACGCTGATAGAAACTCAGATAAATGTTACTTTCTGTTAGGCGCAGCCGATCTAGTTGATACAAGATTTTTTGTTGAATATTGTTAATTTTGCTTAAAAAATAAAGTATTGATTTATTTTTAACATAACTGTATCTTTATTGATATCAATTTGATACACGTTAAGCCTCGTGAATGAAAAATATCTTGATCTCTATAAAAACACTGCGCCTAACGGAAGGTTAATACGGTAAAATAAAAAAAGTTTTTCTGAGAGGAAATGAAATCATGTATTGCAATAAATTTATCAAGATATAGTTAAAATATTAAAGTTTATAGAGTCTACATCATAATACAGTAGGCGGGATTTCACAACAGAGTCTGGTACTTCAACCAATCTCTATACATATCAGTACATATACACTAAGAGAAAAAAATATTAAATTTATCCAAAAACTTTTTTAATTTATCCAAAAAGCGAGTAATTTTTGCACCAATAACGCATTTACTTAAATCGGCTATGTAAATATTTAAAATTTATTTAAATACTTTTTTAATTAAATAAAATATTAAAATATTTAAACAGAATTAATAAAAAATATATTAAAATTATGCACGAATTTTTTTAAAATATCTTTCAAATATTTACTATTTGAAAATAAACTATCGCATTTAAAGAAAATTTATATAAAAATATTGAATTTAAAAAACAACATAATTAAATTCATTGTGTTATTAATGGATTTATAGTATTATTTTCTTCATATTGCACCAACCATGATACAAGGTAGGCTGACAATTGGCTATCTTCTCACGAGCTGCGTCCATCGCACTCACAAATCATTTTGGCCAAACATCCCTAAAACTAAACGAGAACAATAAGAAACCTGCAACTGCAAGAAATAAACTGCAGGAACAGAGTGCGATGCTGTTGCTGCTTGTCGGCTATTTCAGCTGTATGGAATATGTGTGTAGGTGTGTGGTATAAATAAAATTTATATACGGGGAAAAAACTTGCTGTGAGGTAAATATTTGATTTATCCACGTAAATAAAATGTATACACAGGCGTGGATAATGTTAATATGCGTTATTTCCGTTAGTGTAGGTATATTAAGGCCACCAATACATTGCACGCTGTGGACAAGAACACAATTGCACAATCTATTGTGTAGTTCTTTTTTATATCTCTCTTTATATATATATATAGATTAAACATGTTTTCAGTTTATAACATATTCTTGTCACATGTACATACTGTTCTTGCATAGGCACGATATATTGCAACAACACTTTAAAATATGAATGCAGTTTTAATTACGCTTATTCCCCCAAATGTTCCTAATAAATAAAAGTTTTACCCACAATTTAAAAAAATACCAATCTGGCAACATTTCGCAACTGACAGATTCAACAACAGCTGTTGAATTGTAATTATCAAATTCTTCGGCTTAAATTGTGCAGCGTATCGTTTCATTTGAACTTTAATTTCTGAAATGGCAAGCAAGACCGACCAAAAAATTGCAATTTTACGCCAAATTCTTTCGTCAAAAGATGTACTTTTTGGTGCCTTTTCGGAAACATTGACCAAAGAAATGAAAGTGGCAGAGTGGAAAAGAATAGGGCAATCGTGCCAATCCATTGGACTCATAAAGTCAGAGAAGTCGTACGCATATGTTCGAGATACTTTTTGGTCAAACTTGAAACGTGCGACATTGGTATGTTTGAAACAAGACTTTGTCTTGCACGTAATTATTTGTTTGTCTAATCTTATAGGTTAAGAAAGACAACGCCAGGAAAACAGGCTCAGCTGGTGGAAAAAATCAGCAGCTCACACCAATCGATGACCTCGTCTTGGAAATTTTGGGTAAAGACTCTCCTATCATAGAAGGCATAGGCGTACAAGATTCGATAGAGGCTGCTAATACTATAGAAGGAGGTGCAAGTACGGAAGTTTCCTTAGAAACACCGAAGGAATCAAATTTAGATATTCAAAAATCTGAGCCGAGTAGAGCATCGAGAAAGGGTACATTACAAAGTCCTACATGTACATTTGTTTGCCATTTTTTTAAAATTACCTTTTTTAATAATTATAGCCGTGAAATTTATTACTAAGGGTTCTAAAGCATACTCCGATCTCGAAGAACATAATAAATTAAAACGTCGCAAACTTATGCTGCAAATAGAATATTTGGAAGTCAACAACTACAAAAAAAAACTAGAATGTCTTGTGTTGGAACAATCACTGAATGTTCCACGTTCAATTTTTACTGTTGACATTAGTGAAATACTTTAAAAAAAAGTGCTTATGAGATCGCTTGATGCTTATATGAAGTGGAAATATGGCTTATTTTATTCAGACTAATTGTTGAGCTCGAGGTTAGTTTGTTAATGAAGAAAATATCTAAAAAAAAAAAAAAAAAAAACAACTCTGTATAGAGTAATCACATCGCAGAGTAGACAGCTGTTTTATTGGCCGCTACACGCAAGACTGGTGATGAGTTAGTGTAGCGGTAAGTAGTTGGCCGCTGTCTAGTCTGCGGAGTGATTACTCTACACAGAGTTGTTGTTATTTTTAGTTATTTTCTTCATTAACATACTTACCTCGAGCTCAACAATTAGTCTGAATAAAATAAGCCATATTTCCACTTCATATAAGCATCAAGCAAGCTCAACAATTAGTCTTAGTATAATAGTCTTTTTATTGAATAAAAAGATCACATTAAATTTAACCATAGCTTTTTTAAGTGATTCCTTTCCAATTTTTAATTTTTTTTTTCTTTCTTTGATCTTATTCTATTTTGGTCAATGAATCAAACAATTTTAATGAACCTGTTAAAAGTACAAATTTATGATCATATTAATTTAATTAAATGAATTTTTAAAACAAATAAAATGAAGACTGAGTAACCTATATTATTAAAACAATTTGTTTATTTATTACCGTTTTTAAAACTATAAATGATTAGCTAGCCCTTGAGATATGAAGATATTTTGAGGCTTCAAAGATGCATAACTAAGAGAAAGTCAATTCTAAAACGGTTTTTAAAACAAATCCGAGTTGAAAAGTTTTAAACTTGTCTAAAATATGTAACTAAAAGTTAATGACCGAGTATTTGTATTCTATTCGCGGAACGCTCTAGCGAATACTTTTTGAACTGTATTAACTTAAAGGATATCATTCATGTATGTATGTAAAGAAGATTTTATTCCAAATTGAATTTTTGTAGAGATTAACAAAATTTTTATTTTTTAATGAATAATTTTAGTTCCTAAAAAAGTTGAAAATTGTTTGAAGTTTGCTCTGCCCTCTTCTATCAATTGGTTGCTCTTCATCATTAGCTACTTCCAGAGAAGTAGTTGCATCGCCTTCGTCAGCGTTATCAGAAGTCTCATTTATTGTACACTCTTCGTCAAATCGTGCAAAGTTGCATAAAGCTACGCAACTGTTAAATACTTCACATGCTTTTTTTGGCTCTAGTCGCAAATAGTTTAGACATGGAAATTTTTCTTTTAAAACACCGATGGCGTTTTCAATAATTCTTCGAGTGGACTTATGAGCCCTTAGAAATCGGCGGTTGGGTTCATTATTTATATCGGTTAAAATCGGAGGAATTAACCAATCCTTAAGTGGATACGCAGAGTCTCCAAGAAGTATTCCGTTTGGGAAAGGCCGCCAACCATTTTCCATTTGTTGAAATATGTCACTATTTTTTAAAACTCGAGCATCATGCGTACTTCCAGGCCAATTAGCGTATGAATAATAAAATTGCAAGTCCGGTCCACAAACAACCATGCACGTTATTGAGTGGTTTCCATGTCGGTCTACATAAGCTTCTTCGTGTTCAGTAGGAGCATCTATTTTGATGAGAGTTCCATCGATGCATCCGCAGACCATTGGCATTCCTTTTATAGCAAAGAAGCGTTCTACGATCACCTGAACATTTTCTGGCCATTTTACGTAAAGTTGGGGTAACGTATTATTTACAGCACTTACAACATTCTGGATAGCTCTGCAAACACTGGCTTTGCTAACACCATGCATATCTCCAATTGCATGGTTCATGCGCTCCTGTCCCCATCCAATGGAGAGCAATTTGCAATTGTAATTCAACGGACATGGCATTGCTTCTTCCAGTACATCTTTTCAATTGGCGTCCTAATAGGTTGCCAAGATATTCCAGCTTATGTGCTGCCAAACGAAACCTCTCGTTGAATTCATACGACATCTCAAAATATCCATAATTAATCCGCGGTCTAATAATCCTTGGTCTTCTTATAACTATGAAATCCTCATCACTACTTGAATCACTTGACCACATTTCTCTGACAGCTTTTATTTTTGGATACAAATTATTTGTATTTTTGATTATTTATGTTTCTTGTAAATATTTTAAGAGACTTGCGAGACTGTTATAATTTTTGACAGATTGCCACAAGCTACAAGTATTAAAGTAAGTTTTGAGAAACAGAATTTCATTTTTAATTATTTGTGAGACTTGTAAAAAAGGCAAATAGACTTGTAGCTTGTATTCTGCAAATATATTTTCGAGAAACAGACGCTTGTTCAATTACTCCGTTCTACAAGTATTTCACTTGTATTATAAGACTTGTATTTTTTGAGAAACAGGCCCCAGGTCTAGGCTTGTGCTAAACAGTTCCGGGGCTGGAACGAACATGGAACGTTTCTTTTGTACAGCGGAACTAGTTCGCGGAAACATGTTCACGGAACTATGTAGTTCCTTTGAGCTGTAGAAGCAATTTTTCGTGCTTATTAAATTGTTGCTCTACGTTGTAAGCAAGAATGTTGCCTCAAACTCGTTGAATGTTTGGCTTACAACTTCAGAACAGCTACGTAATGGTTGTAACCAAATGTTATGGTTTTTGTATATGTATTCTCTACACATGAACAGAAGGGGTTTAAGAGAAGGCCGGAGAGGATTAATATGTATGACCGACCCCCCATTACTTATGCAAAAATAACATTTTTCCTTAAATACATATTCCTCCGATCACTCCTTAGGGGGGCTCCCATACAAATTTTATGGTTTTTGTATATTTATTTCATACACCTGAGCATATGACCTTTAAGAGTGCCGGAGAAGGTTAATATGTATGACAGACCCCCATTAATTCTGTAAAAGGAAAATTTTTCCCTTAGAAACCTATTCCCTCCGACCACTACTTAGGGGGCTCCCATACAAATTTTATGATTTTTGTATATTTATTCCATATACCTGTAAAGATGACCTTTAAGGGAGTGCCGGAGAGAGTTAATATGTATAACCGACCCCCCTTTTACTTTTGTAAAAGGAAAATTGTTCCCTTGGAGATCTATATCCCCTGATCACTCCTTACATGGGCTCCAATACAAAAACGCAATAGGGGAATATTAATTTTGTCACTCTGTTTGTAAGGCCCATAAGGAGCCGTAGGTATAGAAGGGTATATATATTCTTGATCAGCATCACCACCCAAGTCGATTTAGCCATTTCCGTCTGTCTGTCCGTCTGTAAGTTATAAGTGCTTAAAAAGAACAAATTGAGTACTCTCGAGTTGCAAAACATGTCCCGGAACTATATAGTTCCGCAGTTACATTTGATTGAATGAAACTCATGCATCTCATATGTAGCAGATTGTAACATTTCCGCGGAACTATCTAGCACCGCAGTTCCATTTGATTAAATTAAACACATGCAATTCATATGCAGCAGATTGTAACATGTCCGCGGAACTATCTAGCTCCGTAGTTCCATTTGATTGAATGAAACTCATATGCAGCAGATTGAAACATGTCCGCGAAGCTATCTAGTTCCTCAGTTCCATTCGATTGAATGAAAGCATGTTCAAAACGCAATAAACAGAGCATTGCGCGCAACAAGAACGTCGAAATGTCATCTTACCATTTCATGAGTTTCGGTTTTTTGAAAACATCATATTTGCACTTGTAGTCGATCACTCGATTTGCACTGTTTGAACATGCTAAAAATGAATGGTAGGAGTGATTGGAACTATGTCCGACTGTGAACATAGTTCCGCGAACTAAACAGGTTCGGAATAACCCATATCTATCCAGGTCCATTTACCCAACTCTCAAGCCCTCTAACTTCTTATCCACTTGAGAGCGGCGTAAAATTTTTCCGGAATTGGACTTAGAAGGGTTAAGTACATATCTTCCACATAAAGTGCTTAGAGCGTTTTCGAATAATTTTCGAAAAAATTTCTACGTAATTCAGATGTTAATTCAACCTGAAGTTCCTTCGAATGAGGCAATTCAGCTTGTTAAATTTTTTATGGCAAATTACTTAATTCGGAACATAATTCAGCCTCGAATTACGTTGTTCAGGGTGACGTGTGAACATGTTGTAAGTATTTAGTGTGTCAGGGTGCAGTGGTGTCTAAAGTAAAATTATGCCCGTTCAAAGTTTTTTTAGCAGGAACTGATAGGTTTGAAGTCTTTAATCCAAGCAAATTTTATAATTCCATTCAGTATAATATTAAATAAGCACTTACGGTTTTCAAGATTCTGTGCCACGGTAACTAAAAAGTCTTTAATATTTGAAACTATTACAGCTTTAGTTTTTTCTGCTCCAAAAATCAACAATCCTGATTTAATGGTTTTTTGAGAGGTATGTTCGGTTTGATTCGTAACGTTAAATATTTTTTCACCCACAATTAAATTTATTGCATTTCTGAGGGGAAAGTGCAAAAGGTTCAGTTCAGCATTATATAGGGATCCAATTAAATTCAAATCACCAGCATTTAAACCACTTATTTTCAACTTATCGCAGACTTCCTTTGTAATGGGTTCAAGATTACTATGCATTGATTTATATTGGGGCCACTCAGTTTTTTTCTTTGGTAGCAGTTGAGCTTGTTTATAATGATGAACAATATCACACGAATTTCTCATCTCATTACATTTAGGGCATAAGAACAATCCTAAAAAATTTAGTTAATAAATGTTCACAGATGTATTGTATCAATACCTGTTTTCTTTATAACGTACGCTAAATTACGCTCATTTTGAAGACTGCAAAGGCGACATTCAATAATTAGGCACGAATAACCATCATTAATGAAACAGGAATGGGATTTAAAATATTTTTTAAAACCAACATTTTTCGGCTCTAAACTTAAGTCTTCGTAAAGCATTATGTTCCTCGTACTTAAGAAGTTCTCGATAACAGAAAATTGCAGTAATAACTTTGATTTAACGTTCCTTATGAATCTGAAAACATTAAACATGATAACAACTAGGTAACGAACGCGATCAAAATCACAAGTGCGACGCCCAGGAAGATAGCAACGAAAAAGTAGGTACCGATTTTACGGACCTACTCGAACAGGGTGTTTATTTACAGGTGATTATCCACCTATAGGGTATTTACACCGAACCTTCTGGCGTTTTCTTTTCTCAAAAAAATTCTGCGCTTTTTCTGCCCTCTTTGAGAATCCTGCACTTTTTGTGTCCTTTTCTCGAAAAAAATTCTGACCTGTAAATGAAATCGTGTTCTTTTCTCGAAAACTTTGAAATCGAAAGTAGAAAAAATGCAGAATTTCTGCACTCTCAAGATCGACCATTCTAAATTCTACCCTCAAATGCTACCAACTGAATGAACAAAACAAGTGACATGCTAGGAAAATATTAAACGTTATCATTGACATTTCATTAAAGTTTGAGCTTATTCACGGATGACAAAATAAATATTATAAAAATTGTTCTCAAAAGTAAGCAACAGTACAGCCAACACAACATCATTGAAAAAAATGTTGCATTATTTCTGATTTTTTCTCGACTAAGAACAGGTCAACATTTTTTGAGTTCAGGTCAAAATGTAAAATATTCTGCACTCTCAGAGGGCAGAATTTTTTGCAGAGAAAAGAAAACGCTATTAAAAACGTGTTTTATGAATTTATCGCGTTTAAAAGCCACTGTTTTAAAGTTTTTCGTTTTAACATATTAAGGCCCCTATTAGGTACGACAACTCAACTTAAGTTGACGTGACTTAAGACACCTCAACTGAACTTTTTTGCCATATTACGCATAACATACATTTTCAGTTGAGCTGTGGTGTAAAATTGCTGTTTCTATTGGAGCATGATTACACCGAAATTTTGACACTTTCGTTGAAATGAATCAGCTGTTCGCATTAATTTCAATTTTTGTGTATATGTATTTTATTCACAAGTAATAAAGCAAGGAAATAATAGTATAGAGTTATAGAGTGGCAAGACATTTTGCTGTAATGCCAGCAGTCTGAGTTCAATCCTCGCATGTGACAAAGAATAAAATTTTCTCGCTTTGCTTTTATCTATTTTTTTTTTTAACACAGCGCTCCTTGGACTAACACATAAAAAAGCTTTTTTAACTATTGGTTGAAGTGCTTTTTAAACGATTTTTTTAGTTGCATTAACATAAGAAGCGCATAACAAAATGTGTATAAAAATATGAGCTCCACAACTCTGAACTCTGAAAAGCGCATTCTCAAAGTAAGCGCATAAAATGAGCTATTTCTACTAAAATAATATATACATGATATGGATAATAACCCACCCGGCACATATTTCTCTAAAAACGAATGTTCGTCTCTTACGAACTTTTATCGAATGTAAATTTCGTATTTTTGTCGATATGGCGCACAATTTACGAAGAAAATACAAGTTTGCATTCAGAGCTGCCGTCGCCCTACATAAATCCACTTTTTATAATGATTTTTGAAAAGTCATGGCAACCACGTATCGTGAAAAAAGAAAAATAATGACGTTTGCATTAAATCAAAAAGTGTGGTTATGAAGAAGTGTTAAATGAAAAAAGTTCAATTGGTGTGCTTAAGCTTATAATAAATTCAATTCAATTGGTGTGCTTATAATTATAATTACAAATTTGAATATAAAGTGGATAAAAGTGAAGGGTAAAAAAGTAATTTAATTTTAAAAAAGAAACAAAAAAAGTAAACAAAAAATGCAGCGGTACAAAATTGGAGCTGAATGCAAGCATGCACTCCAAGCTCTTTTTAGTAGAGAAACTGCTTCAAGAGCAGCTTCTAATTTGGAAAGCTGTTTGGAGCCCGCGGTGGAAATGCACAATCCAGACTGCTCTTTGGAGCGTGCAATGGATGTGCACAATCCAGACTGCAGCAGCGCGACTACGGCAGACTGGATGGAGTGCACAAAAGAAAACTTAGCGGAGGACGAATATTTTCAGGACTGCAACAGCGCTCCTACGGCAGGTTTCATGGACGAGCCATGCATCGATAGTGTGGCAGAAGAGGAAACGAATGCAGATAAGTTAAATTTGCAGATCGCTAAATGGTTTTCTGCTAATAATATCAGCCGAAGAGCTGCAAATGAACTTCTTTCCATTCTTGGGAAAAGTATTCCTTCTTTACCCCAGGATGTTAGGGCATTAAAAAAAACACCACGATTTGTCCCAAAAGCTTTACTGCAAGGGGGTGAATATGTGCATTATGGCATAAAGGACTCGTTGACAGATTTTTTTGGAAAAGTAGAATATAGTGGTAGTGAAATATTTTTAAATATAAATGTCGATGGCCTTCCGATTTTTAAAAGCTCATCGCAGCAAGCGTGGCCTATTTTAATAAACATCAACGGGACAAAAGAAGTTTTTGTAGCTGGTGTTTTTGTGGGAACATCTAAACCTGCAGATGCCGACGAGTTTCTTAAAGAATTTGTTGATGAAATGAAGGACTTGATTAGTGAAGGAATGAATTTTAAAGACAAATTTTATAAATTCATGTGTAGGGCCTTCGTGTGCGATGCTCCTGCTCGTGCATACATATTGGGAGTCAAAAGCCATTCCGGGTATTTTTCTTGCACAAAGTGTACTCAAAGGGGTGAGCGTTTGCAAAATAGGATAATTTTCAAGTTTAACAACTCTTGCGAATTGCGAAATAATACTGATTTTCGCAATAGAGTTGAAATCACCCATCACAACAAGCAGAACCCCATAGTATTGGAGGAATTACCAATAGACATGGTCGAACAGTTTCCTCTCGACTACATGCACGTTGTTTGCTTAGGTGTAACAAAAACTCTGTTAGTAGCACTAGTTAAAACAAGAGGACATGCTTTTTCTTTGAGTCGGGATAAAATAGATTCCATAAATAACAAATTAATTGGTATTAGAAAGGAAACTTCTAGCGAGTTTAATAGAAAGCCCAGATCATTAAAAGAGTTAGACCGATACAAAGCTACAGAGCTGCGTACATTTTTGCTTTATACGGGATTAGTTATTTTTAAAGAAACTTTAGATGAGCACAGATATAATCACTTCATTCTTTTAAGCATAGCAGTTCGATTACTGCTCCACACAGAATACTGTACAACTCAAAATGATCTTGCAAGTGCAATGCTACAAGATTTTATTAAAGATGTACCAAGTCTTTATTCTTTTACAATGCTTACTTACAACTTTCATTGTTTAATGCATTTAGGTAGTGATGCAAAACGGTTTGGTTCTTTAGAAACTGTTAGCGCTTTCAAGTTTGAAAATTTTTTGGGTCAAATGAAAAAATTAGTAAAAAGAGGAGATGATATAGTTGCCCAAATTTATAAAAGACTTGTTGAGCGGAGTACCCTTGGAATTTTTCAAAACGAATCAGTTTCTACCATCAATAAAGTGTTCTATAAAAATCATATTCCAGTAAAAATTCGTTTTAATAGCTTATACTTTGGTCTCAACTGCGCGGATTCTTTTTATTTTGTAAAAGAATCCAGTATTAAAATTTTTAAGATATTTAAAATTGAAGAAAACCAATCCAGTTTCTTTTTACATAGTAATGAAATTTTGAACCTTAGAGACTACTTTGTACATCCTATAAGGTCATCTTTAGTCGGAATTTTCTATTCTGAAGCATTAAACGTTAACCGAATCCCTACAAAACATACAGCTGCATCTATTTCTGGAAAAATTTTTCATATATCGGATCATAGTTCACACATTTTTATCCCACTGATTTAGAGTTGACAATATCTTTCTATATAGGTACTGTGGTTAATTTTGTTTATTAACTTTTTTCCTTTTTAGTTATATGTATATTACAATAATTTTATTATTACAACAATATTAAATTATATTTACTCTTCGTTAATATCATGGTTGAATAAATAAGGTGGTCTTGGGGCTGATCGTACTCTCTTTTCAGTGCCAAAATCAATTCAAAGCAACAACAACAACTTCATCGGCTTTACATGTTATCAAATTTCGTTTTCAGATTTTGTATGAACTGTCAACTTCGATTTGAGATTTATGGGAACTCGCTCTCACCCATGCGACACCTTATTTATTTAACAATGGTTAATATTTTTTCCAAATTGAAATTGAAAATTTTCTATTTCTTAGTTTTAATTCTTTTTTTGTTTTAGTTTTGTAGTCAGTAAGTCTTAAGTAATTGTCCCAGTCCGTCTGCGTTCGTAATCTCTATCCCACATACACACATCACCATGAAACGATCTTCTCAGCCACAACAGCCACAAGTCCCGCAGCAATCCAAATATGTATTTGTTCAAAAACAACCTACTCAAAATGAAGATATAAAAGCATCTCTACAAGGTAACAAAAAATATTGCTTTCCCTGAATGTATTGAATTATATAACTTTTCGCTTTAATTTAAGGTCTTACTGATCGCTTATCAAAAATGGAAGAAAATACTACATTGCTCCTGAGCCGAATTTTAAACGAAGTCATAGAACTCCGAAAGGAAAACTCACTTCTTAAAGCTAAAGTTCTACAAATCGAGAACAAGGAATCCATTTTACCTCACAAGCCCTTTGAAAACATAGAAGATTTCAAAAACTTCGAGAAGGATATTCAAATAGTTTCCGAAAAGCACTGTCTTCTAGTAATAACATAGTGCAACATCAAAAATGTGGCAGCCTTAATTTCAACGAAAAGCCTTCGACATCCAGAGCTTTTAATCTTAAAAGATTTTTACTTGTTTTATTTTTTAAAAAAAGTGAAGAAAATAATGCTTATTTTTTTACCGATTTTTTTTTTCGGTCCAAAATAAAAGTAAAAATATTGACTTATTTTTCCGGTCAAAAATATAAGTTAAAATTTGACTTTTATTTTTTCGGTCAAAATTCTCTTATGTGTGGCGATTCCGACAAACAACAGTGACAGGGAACGCAATGTGTAGTGATAAGCAAAACAAAGGTAGAGGATGGTAGAATGAATAGAATTAATACCTTTGTTATGTTTGTACAGCTTTTAACCGGAAAAGTAAAAGTCAAATTTCAACTTTTATTTTTGACCGAAAAAAAAATCGATAAAAAAATAACTATTATTTTTTGACTTTTTTTAAAAAATAAAACAAATAAAAAGCTTTCAAGATTATTATTCTTTAGCTAACAAGCATCGCACTGCTTTATTCAAATATCGAATAGACAAATTCGTTCTGCCTGATTTTTTTAATAGTAATTTCGAAAATAACTGTTATTTTTGGTCCCTGTTTTAAAAATGTACACCTTTACTGATAAAAAGGAAAACTCTTAAAGTCGATATAAAATATGGCCTGCATACAATTTGAGGTTGCCACAAAAAGAAAAAGCTTCGAAATGTGCCACAATGCAACTAGTTAACAACTTATTTAATATTAAAATCGAACAATTTTTTAACATTATTACAGGTTTCCGAATTTCGAAAAATTAATTGCAACAGTTCGGACAAATTTGTTCGTATATGCTGGCGAAAAATTTTTGTCGACGAAGTTGCTGAGCATTACTCATGGAGAGGAACTGCTTCGAAGGAAAGCATTCGTGGTTTGTCCTTAACGCTAGCTATAAGGAGTAATTATTTAAATGTTGAAATTATGCGCTAAAACAGAAATAAAGGTTTTAAATTTTTATCATTTCAGGTGCATACAGGCAAAAGTTTTCATTAGGTGATGAAGACTTTGACAAAACGTCTCAGAAGTTTTTCCAATATGCGCATGATCGGATAATTAAACTTCAAAAATATGAGTCAAAAAAAGGGGAAGTGGATCAATGTTCATAATATTATCATCATTTATACATTCATTCATCAATCGTACATTGTTCATTCTTTTTTGAAACCATTACACCATTAATTTAGTATTATTCATAAATTATTAATTCGTTTTTAATCATTAATTATTAATTCATCTCATTCATTCAATTCATTCATTCAATTCATTAAATTCCATTCATTCATTAACTCATTCACTTAAAAATAACATGCTTTTAATCAGAATTTATTCATTAGTTTATTCATTCTCTATTAAATCACTATTTATTCATTAATTCTCTTTAAATTCACTATTACTTTTTTATTATTATCATTTATTATTACTATTCCTTAATATGTATTACTTCTTCCTTAATTTTAAACTTATGCATTTATTTCAATTGATTCTTTATTAACGCAATAAATTAGTATTTGTTAATTCATGCATGATTTAATTTTCTTTTTATCCAATCAATCATTTATTCACTCATTAATTCAAATTCATTATTATTTCGTTTGTTCATTTATAATTCCTTTATTTAAGCATTTATTTATTTATATATGAAATGTAAATATAAAATGTATATTAAAAAAAAAACAATGAAATATTAAAAACGTTTCAATTCAATAAAAAAATTAGATAATATATTTCTTAAATTTGAAGACTTCGTAAATTGCTTCTTTTTCAGAACATAAACGAACACTCGTTTTCGAGTAAATATTACTGCGCCAAATAGATCGTTTTCGATTCGTATGAGATTAAAAAACACGATAATTTCCTTCGATAATTTTACATAAAATCTATCGCGGACGACATCGTAAATGGCTTCTTTTTAGAAGCATTAACGAACACTCGTTTTCGAGTAAATATTACTGCGTCAAATAGATCGTTTTCGATTCGTTTAAGATTAAAAATACGATAATTTCCTTCGTTTATTTTACATAAAATATATCGCTTACGACATCGTAAACGGGTTCTTTTTCGATACAAAAGCATCACTCGCTTACGAACTGTCCGTTAAGAACGCCAAACGGATCGTTATCGAATCTTTAACGAGTTCGAACACGATAGTTTTCTTCGCTAATTCTTCGAGAAATTTACATTTTTCGATATCGAAATTGGACTTTGTGCCGGGAGGGAATATATGCATATACATAACATATGTATTTATACTTTATTTTACTCACGTAAAATAATCATTTAATCCATTTTCACTCAATTAACAAAAAATAATAAACAAATAAAAGGTTTGTATGAAAAAGACGCTATACAACTAGCTCAAAGCAGATGTAAGTTTTTGACAGTTTTTACACTCGACACATAGTTGCATTGTTAAACCTAATACCACAAAAAATACATACACATCTCTGAGATACATACTTGTCAGTCGATAGACACATATGTACCTCAAATGTGTAATAGACAATACAAATTTACAAATTACACACTCAACTTAAGTTGAGTTGTCGTACCTAATAGGGGCCTAAGTGTTTTACCGGAAGAATTGAAGATGAGTGAAAATGGATTTCTTAATTTTTTTTTTTTTTTGAAAATGTGTATTTGGAGCTAAAAAAGCTAATGGTGAAAAATTTCTCGCCGCGCTCAAGTGGTTTAGAAGTTACAGGGCTCGAAAGTTGAGAAAATGGACCTAACAAACTTGTGATTTTTTGTCATTTTCCCACAAAACCTAACATTATGGGTCTTAAGAGAAAGGTTATACTGTTACCTATTCAAAATTTTTCTAGAATGTCTTAAAAATTTCTATTCTTGTATTCTTTATTCGCATTTCGTTTATTTTAATTTTGCTATGTAATCTTTATACTTACCTTTCGGTTATTTTGTAAAAGTGTGAACCGTCAAGTGTGCATAATATGTAAAAAGATATATCTTCAAAAGTAATGCATGTATAATGATTGATAGCTCATTGAATAGATAACAGCATACATTTTCTTTTGATACCCATAGCCCTTTCAAGCCCTTTAACTTCTAAGCCAATTGAGAGCGTCGTGAAATTTTTCCGAATTTGAGATTACATATATACATATATGTAATACATATACATATATTCCACAAAAAAGATTTATAAATTTTGAGCTTATGTTCATCTTCAATTATGCCGTTTTACCATACAAAATGCAAACATCTAACAGCACGTTTTATTATAAAACACCATTAAAACACAGTAAAGGTCGCAGTAAATGAAAGGTGGCAACAGTCCCAGTTGTCAAAGCTTGTTTTTTTCACGAATATGGACAAAACAAAAGAAAAATGGAACAGTAAGTTCAAAGAAGTTAAAACATAAATGTAAACATGAAAAGGACGATCCTCACAAGGCAACGCGTGAGGGTCAAGGGGGCGATCTTCACATGGCAACGTGTCTGGCTAGCATTATCCATGTCGAACTCGTCTCAAGTCGACTCAAACCTCTGCGTGGTGTCCTCTAGAAACGGCAAACTGGCAACCGTTAGTTTGACGGCTAATCTGAGCGGCGGGCTCCCCCTGCATTTAAAGGGTTGTGCGTTGGGTTTGAAGCCCACCACGTAAAAACAAAATTTCAATGAAACATATAAAAAATAAGATAAAAATGATCCCCAAATCTGATGACAACTACCGCAAACGAAAAACTGACAATGATTTACGGATATGCACCTGGAACGTCTGAACCCTTAATTGGGATGATGCCTCTATCCAACTGATAGATATCTTAGAAAGATACAAAGCTGATATCACTGCAATCCAAGAAATGCGATGGAAGGGACAGGGTTGCTCACGGTAAGCATCCTGTGATATCTACTACAGCGGCCATGTGGAGAAGCACGAATTTGGATGCGGATTTGTGGTTGGCAAGAGACTACGGCATCATGTTCTGCGATTCACACCTGTGAACGAACGACTTGCCATAATCCGTGTCAAGGCAAGATTCTTTAACATAAGCCTGGTTTGTGCGCACGCTCCGACAGAAGATAAGGACGATGAGACCAAAGACAGTTTCTACGAGCGCCTTGAAGAGGCCTATGAGCGCAGCCCCCGCCACGACATAAAAATCGTGATTGGTGACTTCAACGCCAAGGTGGGAAAAGAAAATATCTTTGGTCCAACAGTCGGAAAGTTCAGCCTCCACGACAATACCTCCGATAACGGAATGAGGCTGATTGACTTTGCCGCAGCGCGAAACATGGTCGTTAGTAGCACTAGATTCAAGCATCTCAATATTCATAAAGCAACTTGGCTGTCTCCTGATCAAAAGACGCGCAACCAAATTGATCACGTTTTGATTGATGGAAGGCACTCTTCCAGTGTTTTAGATGTACGCACGATCCGTGGTGCCAATATAGACTCGGATCACTATCTTGTCGCAGCCAAGATCCGTACACGTCTGTGCGTAACCAATAATGCACGCAATCCAGCACAGAGAAAGCTAGACGTCGAAAAGCTGCAATCAAAACTAACAGCCGAACACTTCGCTACTCGACTCTCACTCCTCTTCAAGAAAGCACTCCTCCGATCGACGATATATGCGCGCAGTGGAATCACATTTCCCACTCAATACGTACGGCTGCCGAAGAGGTGATAGGCTATCACCGCCCTCGCCGAAACCAGTGGCACGATCAGGAGTGTCGCGACGCCACTCCAGAAAAAGACGCCGCCTACAAAGCCACCCTGCAGTCGGTTGTAACGCGTGCTGCTAAAGAGCGATACAAAGAGAAGAGGAGGGAAGAGAGACACATTTTCAGGCGAAAGAAAAGAGAAGCGGAAATGCGTGAGTGCGAGAAAATTGAGATGCATGGTGACAGGAATGAGGTCCGAAAATTCTTCGAAAAAATAAGACGCCTGGCTGATGGTTTCAAGACCGGGGCCTCTTCCTGCAAGGATGAAAATGGGAATCTAGTGACAGATATCCAGAGTACACTGATGATGTGGAGGGAACACTTCTCTAGGCTTCTGAATGGCGACGACGACAACAATCCCGCCAATAGAGATGATATCCCGGAATCCTAAATTTTGGACGACAGCGTTGAAGTTCCGCTGCCCGACCATAGTGAAGTCTTGAAAGCTATAGCTCGGCTTAAAAACAACAAAGCCGCAGGAGCCGATGGCTTACCTGCTGAGCTCTTCAAGAATGGAGGCGAAGCTCTATTTAAATGCATTCATGAGCTTCTATGCAGAATATGGTCAGAAGAATGCATTCCAAACGATTGGAACCTCAGTGTGCTCTGCCCAATCCACAAGAAAGGCGATCCCACAATTTGCGCCAACTACCGTGGGATAAGCCTTCTTAATATCGCATATAAGGTCCTGTCGAGCGTACTATGTGAAAGGCTGAAGCCCATCGTAAACCAGCTGATTGGACCTTATCAGTGTGGCTTCAGACCTGGCAAATCCACCATAGACCAGATATTTACGCTACGACAAATCTTGGAAAAGACCCTAGAAAAACAAATCGACACACATCATCTTTTTGTCGATTACAAAGCCGCCTTCGACAGTCCAATAAGGAATCATCTATATTCCACCATGTCTGAATTTGGTATTCCTGCAAAGCTCATCCGCCTTTGCAGAATGACACTGAGCAACACCAGCAGCACAGTTAAAATCAGGAAGGATCTTACTCCTCCATTCGATACCAAACGAGGTTTCAGACAAGGTGATTCCTTATCGTGCGACTTTTTCAACCTGATGATGGAGAAGATCATCCGAGCCACTGATTTGAGACGCAGTGGGACGATATTCTACAAAAGTATTATGCTGCTGGCGTATGCTGATGATATCGATATCATTGACCATAATACGCGCGAAGTCAGTGCAGCATTCTCCGGGTTAGTGAAAGAGTCGAGTCGAATGGGTCTTGTGAACGCAGATAAGACGAAATACCTAGTGTCAACAAATAAACAGTCCAAGCGTCTTGGAAACCACGTTACTGTTGACAACATCTCCTTCGAGGTTGTTAAGGACTTCGTCTACCTGGGATCCAGCGTAAACTCTTTCAACGATGTCGGTATTGAGATAAAGTGAAGGATAACTCTTGCCAACAGGTGTTACTTTGGGCTGAGTAGGCAATTGAGAAGCAGAGCCCTCTCTCGACGAACAAAACTCACGCTCTATAAGCGTGCATAAGCCCATTACTTATGCAAAAATAACATTTTTTCCTGCAATACATATTCCCTCCGATCACTCCTTAGGGGGGCTCCCATACAAATTTTATGGTTTTTGTATATTTATTTCATACACCTGAGCATATGACCTTTAAGAGTGCCGGAGAAGGTTAATATGTATGACAGACCCCCATTAACTCTGTAAAAGGAACATTTTTCCCTTAGAAACCTATTCCCTCCGACCACTACTTAGGGGGCTCCCATACAAATTTTATGATTTTTGTATATTTATTCCATATACCTGTAAAGATGACCTTTAAGGGAGTGCCGGAGAGAGTTAATATGTATAACCGACCCCCCTTTTACTTTTGTAAAAGGAAAATTGTTCCCTTGGAGATCTATATCCCCTGATCACTCCTTACATGGGCTCCAGTACAAAAACGCAATAGGGGAATATTAATTTTGTCACTCTGTTTGTAAGGCCCATAAGGAGCCGTAGGTATAGAAGGGTATATATATTCTTGATCAGCATCACCACCCAAGTCGATTTAGCCATTTCCGTCTGTCTGTCCGTCTGTAACTTATAAGTGCTTAAAAAGAACAAATTGAGTACTCTCGAGTTGCAAAACATGTAACGAACCTCCGCTGGTTCTTTTGTTTGCTGGGGTAAGCTCAGCGGGTTTCCAGGGTTCTTACAAGAAATTACACTTTGGTTTTATTTAACAATTGATCTTTATTAAATGGTTGGCCTTTATCTTTATTACACGGTAAAATATCTGAATTTATATTTTTGTATTGTTGAATTTGATGGGCCTTATTCCTCCAGGTCTTCACGTCTGCGTCTCGGCTTAACAGGCGGGCCTACAAGCCGCAGCACTGTTACTCGATGAAAAAAAGCGAACACGCGGGCTTACAAGCCACGGACAATGTTCTGGTTTGAGCAGGCGGGCATACAAGCCACGGACGCTGCTAACAAAAAGGTGAAGACAGGTGGGCCTACAAGCCACCGACTCTGTCTACCGCTACTGCAGGGGGCCTACAAGCCACCGACGCTGCTCTTGCCGTTGGATAAACAAGTGGGCCTACAAGCCACCGAAATGTTTATCTATTACTTTTGCAGGTGGGCCTACAAGCCAACGACTCTGCTTTCTCCGTTGGATAGACAAGTGGGCCTACAAGCCACCGAAATGTCTATCTATTGTCTTTGCAGGTGGGCCTACAAGCCAACGACTCTGCTCTTAATAAAAAAATATTTCACTTCTCACAATTTCTCACCTCCTCTGTTTTTGCCACTTTCCAGTCTTTTCTTCGGTCGGCGTATTTTACTCAAATACTTTTCCGGTCCAATTGCACTCTCTTCAATTGCACTCGCTTCACTGTTTTATTTTTTTGTTTCCAATTGCACTCGCTTCACTTTGTTTATATAATCTCGATCACTTGCACTCTGCACACTTTTAATGTATAACACATTCTGTCCTCTTGTTTTCGATTGCGGCCTATTTATACCATCGTCTTCTTGTTGTTTGTGATAAACAAGGTACCGCAATCGAAAGTTCTGGGCTGATTTTCCCGTAACCGAGGTCCCGTACGGTGCAGCCTTGTTGTTGTCTTTCATCAGAATTTTGTTTACATTTTGCCCAGCAATTTGTCTTCTGTTATTTTCTTATGTGACCCGCTACTCATAGCAAGATCACGCCAGCTTTGCGCATGTGTTTGCGCACGTTTTTCGTGTTTTCAACTTTTGTTTACATGATTTCCCCTTTCTCTCTCTCTTTTCTTATATAAAAGTGCATGGGTGTTATTTTGTGTGTTCATGTGTTTATTTATTCAAAATATTCAGTGTTTATGTGTGTGTATGTATATATGTTAAATGTAAAAACAAAAAGTGAAGCATAAAGTGGTGGTGTTCACCGGGTGCCTTTCATGCACCTCGGCCATTGTGCGGCAAAAAATCGCCCACGATATTTTATCCGTCACACTCCCCTCCTACTTCGGGCAGGCAACGGATCCTCACCTGTCCTCTTCTTCCAATCTTAATCCGGTACCTTACCCCGTCGATTGTACGAATCGAATTCCGCACCTCTCCTGGGCGTCTCCCTACTAGCATCGCCTGGACGGCGTTGGTGACCGCCACTGGGTACATGCAGTCCTCACCGTCGCTGCTGTCAATATGCAGCACCTCCGATCGGGTACTACCGCTGGAGCTGCTCGGCTTGTGACGTTTGTGGTTGCTGTTGTCATCTTCGTGGTACCCGTTGTCGTTGTTGTGATTGTTGTTGTTGTTGTTGTTGTTGTTGTTGTTGTTGTTGTTGCTATTGTTGTTGTTGATGTTGTTGGTGTCTTTGTTGTACTCGTTGTTATTGTTGTTGTGGTTGTTGCTGTTGTTGTCGTTGTTTTCGTCATTGTTTGGCGGCTCGATCGGCTGTGGTGGCGATGGTGGAAATTCCACAATTGGTCCTGGATCTGGCAAGTCCTCGTCGCATTCCTGGATGGAGGTGGCCGTAACCCAGACGGTCTTCATCCTGAAGCCCGGCCACCGCGAGACCTCTTCTTCGACGTATAAGTCGAAACGACCCGCAGGCCGGCTCCTCTTCTTCTTCTTCTTCATTTTCTTCTTCTTCTTCTTCTTCTTCACCATCGTTTTCGTCCCTATCTGCTTCATCTTCTTCTTCTTCTTCGTATGGGTCGTATGGGACCCAGGCTGGCGCTGATGGTGCTTCTTCTTCTTCCGAGGCATTTATCAGGACCCCAATGGACTCCGCCTCGCTCTCCGTGTCGCTGATGTTTATTATGTTTTCCATTATTAATTTTTTGTTCGAAATATATTTATTTTTTTTTTTTTCCCAAAACTTAACTGTTCAAGCGCGTGGTCACTGATCGAATGATCTCGTGGTCACCTGTCAGTGGGTGGTGACCACCCTCGGTGTCCTTTAGTCTTTTTATCTTTGTTTCCACTCTTTCCCTCTTCTCTTCCATCTTCTTTCACAACCAACAATGAACATACCCATTTCGGCGTAATTCCTTATGTTGTATCCTGTGTGTTGGCCCTTTTCTTTGGGCGGACTAGGCAGCACTGGTTTGTTTGACGTTTAATTCTTTGTTTGTTTTGTGGTTTCGCCATTTTATTTTGCAGCTCATGGACCGGCACATCAACATGTAAGTATTTATTTAATTTATTTATTATTTGTAAATTTGTTTATTATTTATAAAATATTTATCATTTAAATTATATGATATTTTGTAGGTTGTGCTACTTTTCGTTTTTCCAACTCGCTTGGACATGGTGCTGGTTGCAGTTCCTTCTGTTCGTGGTACCATCATGTAAGTATTTATTATTCTTTAAATCTTTATCATTTAAACAACGATATTTTCTACTTTAGGTCAATATCTTCAATTATCCTGGACCTGGCGCCGACTCTCGAGGAACCAGAGGCCCCGCAAGAGCCATCAAAGCTACGGAGTTGTTTTATACATACAATCTGTAAGTTTTGTTTTCCTTTTAGTTTAATAAAATACAAGGCGTTGTATTGTGAGCGCTGTGCTGGCGCTCGTCTAGTTTTTTTTTTTTTTCCTTATTTTCGCGGTCCGTCCGTCTAGGTTCGCGGCGTGGCGGCGCAGCGTGTGCTGCCCACTTATTCTTTGGCCTGGCTGCGCAGCAGCGTTGCTCATGGTCGTAAATGTGACTGCGCAGCGGGCGCTGTCTTGTGTTTTCCAGGTTGTTTTATTCAGGTAAGAAACTTACTTTTTTTGAATTATATACTGCAGCTGCAGATGTGCAGCCTTGCACGCAGTGGTGTGGCTTCGTGCGTGGTAGCGTACGCGCTTACGCGGCAGCGTATGCAGTTGTATGCGCGTCAGCGTATGCAGTTGTGTGCGCGGCAGCGTATGCAATTGTGTGCGCGTCAGCGTATGCAGTTGTGTGCGCGGCAGCGTATGCAATTGTATGCGCGTATGCAGTTGGGTGCGTGGCAGCGTATGCAGTTGTGTGCGCGTCAGCGTATGCAGTTGTGTACGTGGCAGCGTATGCAGTTGTGTGCGTGGCAGCGTATGCAGTTGTGTGCGTGGCAGCGTATGCAATCGTGTACGCGTCAGCGTATGCAGTTGTGTGCGTGGCAGCGTATGCAATCGTGTACGCGTCAGCGTATGCAGTTGTGTGCGCGGCAGCGTATGCAATTGTGCGCGGCAGCGTGTGCAATTGTGTGCGCGGCCGATACCATGCGATAGACTGTGTTAACACTGCGATTTTGGTTAACAGGTCTCGATGCGATGCCAGTTGTTGACGAAGGTGTCGCTGCGATCTCAGTTGACGCAGGTCTCGCTGCGATCTCCGTTGACGCAGGTGTCGCTGCGATCTCAGTTGACGCATGTGTCGCTGCGATACCAGTTGTTGACGGAGGTGTCGCTGCGATCTCAGTTGTTGACGCAGGTGTCGCTGCGATCTCAGTTGTTGACGCAGGTGTCGCTGCGATGCCAGTTGTTGACGCAGGTGTTGCTGCGATCTCAGTTGTTGACGCAGGTGTCGCTGCGATCTCAGTTGTTGACGCAGGTGTCGCTGCGATACCAGTTGTTGACGCAGGTGTCGCTGCGATGCCAGTTGTTGACGCAGGTGTCGCTGCGATGCCAGTTGTTGACGCAGGTGGTGCTGCGCTTCCAGTTGTTGACGCATTTGGTGCTGCGATGCCAGTTGTTGACGCAGGTGTCGCTGCGATACCAGTTGTTGACGCAGGTGTCGCTGCGATGCCAGTTGTTGACGCAGGTGTCGCTGCGATGCCAGTTGTTGACGCAGGTGTCGCTGCGATTCCAGTTGTTGACGCAGTTGGTGCTGCGCTGCCAGTTGTTGACGCAGGTGTCGCTGCGATTCCAGTTGGTGCTGCGCTTCCAGTTGTTGACGCAGGTGTCGCTGCGATCTCAGTTGTTGACGCAGGTGTCGCTGCGATGCCAGTTGTTGACGCAGGTGGTGCTGCGCTTCCAGCGCGATTTTAGCTACGATTCTTGGTCAGACTGAAATAGTTTCAGCTGACTGATATGGGCTGTCCTCGTTCGGGTTTCTCTTTCGCGCTTAACGCGTACAATCACTGGGGATATAAAATCGATGATTTTATATGGGCCATCGAACTTCGGAGCCAGCTTTGCTGCAAAACTATCTATCGCCTTCGATAAGTGATGCTGTTTGATAAGGACCATTTCTCCAATTTTTGGGGTCCAGTTTCGTCTCCGTAGATTGTAGTGCCGAGCTTGGTCCTGGGCAGCTCTTTCTAGGTTGCGCCGCACAATCTCGAAAATCTCTTTCATTTTTATTTCTCTTTCTGGGGCTGTCTGTGGTTCTTCTCCTGTGCCAAATGTTTGCTCGTCATACAGGGTTTTTGGCAGCCTTGGTTCACGTCCTTGAATCAGAAAGGCTGGGCTATATCCAGTAGTTTCGGAGACACTGGTGTTCATTGCTAGTGAGATTTCTGGAAGCAGTTCGTCCCAGACCCGTTGTTGCTCACCTGTGAACTGTGCTATCATCGTCTTGATAGTCCGATTTGCGCGCACTGTTGGGTTCTCCTGGGGTGTATATGGGGCAGTGAATTGGTGTTTCACTCCTAGTTCGTTTAAGAACTTTTTAAATGATCGACTCGTGAATTGGGCGCCGTTATCCGTGACGAGGACCTTTGGGACGCCAAATCGCGCTAGGATGCGCTCTCGAAATGCGCGTTGGAGGTGATCGCTGGTCGCCTTGCGCAGCGGCATCACTTCAGTCCATTTCGAGAATTTGTCGAAAAATACCAGGAGCATTGTGTTTCCATGTTTGGACCTAGGGAGGGGTCCAACGAAATCAGCGCATACAATTGACCAAGGCTCTTCCGCAATTTGGGTAAGCATCTTACCGGCGGGACTTTGTTGGCTTGGCTTGTAGCGCTGGCATGATTCGCAACGACGAACATAACGGCCAATATCACGGAACATGCCTGGCCAATAGTATTTATTGGCTATTCTTGCAATTGTTTTCCGTATTCCTAAGTGGCCGGCGCACGGGCTATCATGGTTCTCCTTCAGAACCCTGTCTCTCGAATAACTGGGCACACAAAGTTTCCAAGGAACGCAATCTTCGTCGTTCGCTTGGCTTGCGATGTGTCTGTACATCTGCCCCTCTTCCATAACGTAGTCTGGGAACTTCTCTGGGTTCTCCAAGACCTCTTGCATCTTTTTACGCAACCAGTTGCACGTATTCTCTTGTGCCTCTTCCATAGTTGATTTACGCAGCATCTCTTGAGGCTGTCGAGACAACGCGTCAGCTACTACGTTGAGTTTTCCTCTGCGGTATTGTATGTCAAATGTGTGTTGTTGAAGCTCCAATGCCCACCTCGCGATGCGACCAGATGGACTCTCTATTGAGTTCAGCCATTTTAGTGACAAATGGTCTGTGACCACTGTAAACCTATACCCTTCGAGATATGGTCGCATTTTCCGGATTGCCCAAACTATCGCTAGGCATTCTTTCTCGGTAGGAGAGTAGTTACACTCCGCCTTATTGAGGTGTCGACTTGCGTAAGCAATTACTCTCTCCTCGTCTCCCTGACCTTGTGTTAAGACTGCTCCAAGGCCGTAGTCACTGGCGTCGGTTTGTAGCGTGAACTTTTCATTGAAGTTCGGACACGCTAAGATTGGTGCCTCAGTTAACTTGGCCTTAAGAGTTTCGAATGCCTCTTCCTGGCTCTCACTCCATTTCCAATGCTTTCCTTTTCCCAGTAGCGTTGTTAGTGGGTGGACAATCTTTGAGAACTCCGGAACGAAACGTCGATACCATGACGCTATTCCCAGCACTCGTCGTAGCTCCTTCGTGTTTGTGGGTCGCTGTAAAAGTTTGATCGCAGATATTTTCTCGGGATCTGTATGTATCCCCTGGTTGCTTACGACATGGCCTAAGTATTTTATCTCTTCTTGGAAGAATTCACACTTTTCAACATTTATCTTATGTTGCTTACTATTTTCGTCCATAGGAATTTGCCAATAACCATTTTTCAAATCTAAACTGCTTATATATTTTGCGTCACGCAGACGGTCCAAAATATGATGAATTCGTGGTATTTCGCATTCAATTGCCGATAATCTACGCAGAGCCGCCATTTTCCTGTCTTCTTTTTCACAAGCACTATTGGGGCACTGTGGGGGCTATGTGAGGGCTCAATACACCCTTTTTCAATTAAATCGTCGATCTCCTCATTAATGATCGCTTGCATTGCCGGGTTTTTCGGGAAGTACCTCTGCTTTATCGGTCTATCATCCTGCATAATTATTTTGTGTGTCGTAATATTGGATAGACCCTCCAGTTTCTCAAACTCCGATAATTCCGCCTTTAAGAAATTATCTATCATCTCCTTCTCCGTCACTGTCTCTTCTCGCACTACTGTGCATAGTGGGGAAACGTTAGCACTCGTTGTCACCTCGCTACTTTTTAACGTTATGGTGTGGCCGCCGCATGTAAGCGTCGCCTGGATTCTTATAAGAAAGTCCATTCCCAAAATTACATCGTCCACTATGTCGGGTAGCACAAGTAACGGGATCCGGCAAGCATCATTTCCCATTCTTACGTCTATGACCAATGATTCGTTCACGGATCGCACAGAGTTGTCGGCCATTCGTACGATGATGTCTTCCTTTCTCTTCTCTCCTGTGTTGGCTAATCTTTCAGCTAACTGCTGACTCACAAAACTCCTGGTGGCTCCTGTGTCAATAGTGGCCTCTCGAACTTCCTTTCCGAGGGTAACAAATGCAAAAATGTGGGCTGCGTCGTGTTGTAGGCTTTCTACGGAATGCGAGGGACCGTGTGTGCTATCCCCGATAGGCCTCGCGTCTATCGGGTGTTCCGTCCGTTTCCCGACTGCCGACGACAACATTCCATCGCTTTTACGCCTCGTTTCCCACACTCCCAACAGAATATTACCCATGGATTCCGGCATTCGTGGCGCATGTGGCCATCTCTGCCACATCGTCTGCACGCTGTTCGTGGATTGATAGGTGCCTCCGGAGCTTGAGTAACCATGCGATGACGTTCCTCTCTGGGTCTTTGAACCGGTGCTCGAATGGGTGCCGCGTCTGCATGTATGCATTCGAAGTCTTCGGCCAACGCCATGAGCTCTTCCAGACTAACAAAATCTTTCCTTTTTATATAGAGCTGGTACTCTTGCCGACTGTTCCTGAATGTTCTTTCGAGTTTTTGCTGTTCGCTGTAACTTGAATGTCGCATCAAGCTCTGTAGCGCCAGGACGTAATCCTTAAAAGATTCGCCAGGGTGCTGATGCCTCTGCCTTATGACGTCGTCCAATCTTTCGAAATATCTCGCTGGCAGAAAGAAATGCAAAAAGTCTTCTTTGAAGCTTCTCCATTCGCGCCACATCCGATTATTATTTCGAAACCACGTCAAAGCTCGGTCTCTTAAAAGTTCGGGCATCGTTCGGGGAAGATGGTCTATTCCGAGGCCATACACTTCCGCCAGTTCTTCTACACGCTCAATGAACGCAAGTGGGTCTCGGCCACCGTCATACTTCACAGACCACTTTCTCACTTGGTCAATCACAGTAGCGTACGGATTGTGGTTGTACTGCGCCACCTGTGGTTGTACTTCGGGCATAACTCCGTTATACATCGGCGTAGCTATATGGGTATACGCTGATCCGGTTGGTTCTGCGGTGGACATAGGTATTTGTTGAGGGACGACAAGCTGACCAGGAGAAGGACATCTTGCATGCTTTGCTTCCAGTTCGACGAGGCGTTGTTGCACCTCCGGTTTTTGGTCTGGCTCTTGCGCAAACGCAGCAAATCTTTTCCTGAGTTCTTCAACAGTACCTTCGCCGCTGAAGTTAAACTCTTTCGCGTAGGCCAACAAGTCGTCTCTTCGCAGTGCGTGTATCCAGGCTGTTCGTACCATGATTCTTTCGTTAGTTACTTTTCCTGTCGTTTTCCGTGTCTATTCCTGTGAACAATAGTCCCTGCTCGGGCGCCACTTGTAACGAACCTCCGCTGGTTCTTTTGTTTGCTGGGGTAAGCTCAGCGGGTTTCCAGGGTTCTTACAAGAAATTACACTTTGGTTTTATTTAACAATTGATCTTTATTAAATGGTTGGCCTTTATCTTTATTACACGGTAAAATATCTGAATTTATATTTTTGTATTGTTGAATTTGATGGGCCTTATTCCTCCAGGTCTTCACGTCTGCGTCTCGGCTTAACAGGCGGGCCTACAAGCCGCAGCACTGTTACTCGATGAAAAAAAGCGAACACGCGGGCTTACAAGCCACGGACAATGTTCTGGTTTGAGCAGGCGGGCATACAAGCCACGGACGCTGCTAACAAAAACGTGAAGACAGGTGGGCCTACAAGCCACCGACTCTGTCTACCGCTACTGCAGGGGGCCTACAAGCCACCGACGCTGCTCTTGCCGTTGGATAAACAAGTGGGCCTACAAGCCACCGAAATGTTTATCTATTACTTTTGCAGGTGGGCACAAGCTACAAGCCAACGACTCTACTTTCTCCGTTGGATAGACAAGTGGGCCTACAAGCCACCGAAATGTCTATCTATTGTCTTTGCAGGTGGGCCTACAAGCCAACGACTCTGCTCTTAATAAAAAAATATTTCACTTCTCACAATTTCTCACCTCCTCTGTTTTTGCCACTTTCCAGTCTTTTCTTCGGTCGGCGTATTTTACTCAAATACTTTTCCGGTCCAATTGCACTCTCTTCAATTGCACTCGCTTCACTGTTTTATTTTTTTGTTTCCAATTGCACTCGCTTCACTTTGTTTATATAATCTCGATCACTTGCACTCTGCACACTTTTAATGTATAACACATTCTGTCCTCTTGTTTTCGTTTGCGGCCTATTTATACCATCGTCTTCTTGTTGTTTGTGATAAACAACAATCGAAAATGTACCGCAATCGAAAGTTCTGGGCTGATTTTCCCGTAACCGAGGTCCCGTACGGTGCAGCCTTGTTGTTGTCTTTCATCAGAATTTTGTTTACATTTTGCCCAGCAATTTGTCTTCTGTTATTTTCTTATGTGACCCGCTACTCATAGCAAGATCACGCCAGCTTTGCGCATGTGTTTGCGCACGTTTTTCGTGTTTTCAACTTTTGTTTACATGATTTCCCCTTTCTCTCTCTCTTTTCTTATATAAAAGTGCATGGGTGTTATTTTGTGTGTTCATGTGTTTATTTATTCAAAATATTCAGTGTTTATGTGTGTGTATGTATATATGTTAAATGTAAAAACAAAAAGTGAAGCATAAAGTGGTGGTGTTCACCGGGTGCCTTTCTTGCACCTCGGCCATTGTGCGGCAAAAAATCGCCCACGATATTTTATCCGTCACAAACATGTCCCGGAACTATATAGTTCCGCAGTTACATTTGATTGAATGAAACTCATGCATCTCATATGTAGCAGATTGTAACATTTCCGCGGAACTATCTAGCACCGCAGTTCCATTTGATTAAATTAAACTCATGCAATTCATATGCAGCAGATTGTAACATGTCCGCGGAACTATCTAGCTCCGTAGTTCCATTTGATTGAATGAAACTTATATGCAGCAGATTGAAACATGTCCGCGAAGCTATCTAGTTCCTCAGTTCCATTCGATTGAATGAAAGCATGTTCAAAACGCAATAAACAGAGCATTGCGCGCAACAAGAACGTCGAAATGTCATCTTACCATTTCATGAGTTTCGGTTTTTTGAAAACATCATATTTGCACTTGTAGTCGATCACTCGATTTGCACTGTTTGAACATGCTAAAAATGAATGGTAGGAGTGATTGGAACTATGTCCGACTGTGAACATAGTTCCGCGAACTAAACAGGTTCGGAATAACCCATATCTATCCAGGTCCATTTACCCAACTCTCAAGCCCTCTAACTTCTTATCCACTTGAGAGCGGCGTAAAATTTTTCCGGAATTGGACTTAGAAGGGTTAAGTACATATCTTCCACATAAAGTGCTTAGAGCTGTTTTCGAATAATTTTCGAAAAAATTTCTACGTAATTCAGATGTTAATTCAACCTGAAGTTCCTTCGAATGAGGCAATTCAGCTTGTTAAATTTTTTATGGCAAATTACTTAATTCGGAACATAATTCAGCCTCGAATTACGTTGTTCAGGGTGACGTGTGAACATGTTGTAAGTATTTAGTGTGTCAGGGTGCAGTGGTGTCTAAAGTAAAATTATGCCCGTTCAAAGTTTTTTTAGCAGGAACTGATAGGTTTGAAGTCTTTAATCCAAGCAAATTTTATAATTCCATTCAGTATAATATTAAATAAGCACTTACGGTTTTCAAGATTCTGTGCCACGGTAACTAAAAAGTCTTTAATATTTGAAACTATTACAGCTTTAGTTTTTTCTGCTCCAAAAATCAACAATCCTGATTTAATGGTTTTTTGAGAGGTATGTTCGGTTTGATTCGTAACGTTAAATATTTTTTCACCCACAATTAAATTTATTGCATTTCTGAGGGGAAAGTGCAAAAGGTTCAGTTCAGCATTATATAGGGATCCAATTAAATTCAAATCACCAGCATTTAAACCACTTATTTTCAACTTATCGCAGACTTCCTTTGTAATGGGTTCAAGATTACTATGCATTGATTTATATTGGGGCCACTCAGTTTTTTTCTTTGGTAGCAGTTGAGCTTGTTTATAATGATGAACAATATCACACGAATTTCTCATCTCATTACATTTAGGGCATAAGAACAATCCTAAAAAATTTAGTTAATAAATGTTCACAGATGTATTGTATCAATACCTGGTTTCTTTATAACGTACGCTAATTACGCTCATTTTGAAGACTGCAAAGGCGACATTCAATAATTAGGCACGAATAACCATCATTAATGAAACAGGAATGGGATTTAAAATATTTTTTGAAACCAACATTTTTCGGCTCTAAACTTAAGTCTTCGTAATAAAGGGCTGCATGAGTGCATTTGAAACCAGTTTCAAGACATTCACAAATTTTACACAACACTGCAATGTCTTGCTCTCAGCAAACAAATCAAATGAGAGACTGCAGCGAAAACAACGAAAAGAATTGGGTGCAAATCAAATGAGTACAAAGACATTGTTGCTTTAAATCATTATTGCTAGAGGCACACTAAAAGCAATTCACAGTCAAGGCAATGAAAAAACCTGAAATAGCAATGAGTGTAATAGATCATTGTAATGAAATTCTTTATAGGTATGTTTTTATTCTGTGCTCTGCAATAACTCAAGAAATATTTGGCGGATTTAAGTAAAATAAAATTTAACGAATTATTATTGTTATGAGTCAGAGAAAAACCATATATAATTTGCCACACCCACCCACAACGCCCACTTTGTGCGATTAATGTCTTCAAAAGGGAGATTTCAGCATGTATTTGTGACTTTTTTAGCTTAATTAATGGTTTAAAATTTATGTAATATTACCTGGATGGTTTTCATTTTTTAATCTGAAATTAGTAAAATAAACCAAGTTTTGTTATTTAATATCGTTAAAATGCTAATTTATTTTAATTAACCCTTATTCGGCATACTGGGGTCATAACTTCCCACTCTTTTGTGTTATATACGTCCTTTTGCTTTTACTATAACTTTTTCAAATTACTTAATTAAATCTTTTTGCCTATGAAACTTGCATATTTTTAAAAATAAACTTTTGAGAAGCTAAAAACAAATCAAGTCAAATTTTTATATCGCTTATTTTGACGTGATAACAATACGTTTTTCCGCGCAGGTTTTTAAAATTGTTGAAAAGAAATGCATCGGCGTTGGACTCATTTGTTACTAGCTAATTCAAGGTAACATGATTTAAATAATGGTACGACCGCAGGGCTAATTCATTGACTTTATCACAAAAATAAAAACAAAATTAAAGACGTCTTCCAGACTTGGAGGAAGCTTTTTAAGCAATGGAACAGGAAATTTGTTACATAGAATTATTACTCGTTGAGTATTAGTGCTGGGGTAAAAAAATATGATACGACAATAAAAGCCTGTTTAACCTCATGCAATCAAATTAAACAAAAAATTTTCTGACGTCCGTGGCGTAGTTGGTTAAAGTGCGACAGAAAATTATTTGAATTAAAATGATTTTTCTGTACAGCCGCCACCTCTCTGCAGACAATGGCAAACCTCAGAGAGTAATCAAAATACCATGTAAAGCTTCTTGAGAATAAGAACATTTCGTTCATCGCCGTTCGGAGTCGGCGTTAAGCCTGTAGGTCCGTTTCTCGGTCAATTGTGTACAAACTTAATAACACGCACAACACAATTGATCATAAGAAGCTAGATCAAAGTCCTTTCAAGGGCTGAAATGACCAGTTAATTTTTTTTTTATACTTACGAGCTAAGGCAAATGTTTAAAAACAGAAATGAAAGATATAAAACTTCGCCTTACGACAAAAATAAAAAAAAATTCTGACGTTGTCAGGTCGTGAATATAAAGGGTGTTTTTTTAGGGGTTTGTTTTTCAAATAGAGATAAAACTGGCATTTTGTGGTCAAATCTGGCAACTCTAATGTCATTTATGTTCAGTTTGGTTTGCCGTTTCATCATGAACAGGTTGACAAAAGAACAACGCTTGCAAATGGGCCGAAAATGAGATTGATCTCGATGCTGATTTTCATCGCAAAATTTTGTTCAGTGATGAGGCTCATTTTTGGTTGAATGGCTATGTCAACAAGCAAAATTGCCGCATTTGGAGTGAAGAGAATCCACATGAGATCCTTGAGACGCCATTACATCCACAAAAACTGACTGTTTGGTGTGCTCTATGGGCTGGTGGAGTCATTGGGCCATATTTCTTCCGAAATAATGCTGGAGAGTCAGTTACCGTTAATGGAGACCGGTGTAGAGCCATGATAACCGACTATTTTGTTCCCGAATTGGATGGCATGAATGTGGATGAGTTGTGGTTCCAACAAGACGGCGCTACATTCCACACAGCGCACGTCACAATCGATTTATTGAAGGAAACATTCGATGAGCGCATAATTTCGCGGAATGGACCTGTCAATTGGCCACCAAGATCGTGTGATTTGACACCATTGGATTATTTTCTTTGGGGATATGTGAAGTCGCTCGTCTACGCCAACAAACCAGAAACGTTAGGGAACTTGGAGGCCAACATTCGTGACGTTATTGCCGACATACGGCCCCATATGCTCGAAAAAGTGGTTGAAAATTGGACCTGTAGAATTGGCTTTATTCGAGCCAGCCGCGGCGGCCACATGCCCGAAATCATATTTAAACATTAATGGCATAAAATTATCCTTCCAATAAAGCCAAACTGATGGACATTAAAACGATTTTCTTGTGTTTTATTTCAATTCGAAAAACAAACCCCTAAAAAAAACACCCTATAGTAGCTTATGCAACAGAAAAGTAATATCTTTGCAAGGAATTATTACTCGGTCAGGAAACGTACTATGAAAAATTTTTTTTTACGACAGCATAAATGTGCTTTTAAGCCTCATCACGAAAATATTAAAAAAATTTTAGGGTCATGACTTCGGGCAGATAACCACTTAATCCAGTAGAATGCAATAACATTAAAAGTTGCATGGAATTTTAACTCTGTGACTACTAACACAACGGTAAAATTTATGGAACGAAAATGAAGGTTAGGTCTTCGGCTACATGAGGCCCCTCAGGAGCTTGCCTAATGTAACGTAAACACATCATTGTTGCATGGATTAATTATATGGATCTAAGGCAAAGTTAATGCACCACAGAAAATCACAACGAACAGAGAAGCAAAAGCAAAAACAAAGACAGAAGCAAAAGCAAAAGCAAAAACAAAAGTAAAAGCAAAAGCAATAACAGCAACAAAACCAACAACAGCAAAAACGAAAGCAACAACAATAATATCAACAAGAAAAACAAGGACAACAACAACAACAACAATAAAAACAACAACAACAACAACAACAAAAACTACTAACGAAGTACCAACAAGCTTAAAACAAAAGTTATGGCGACCCAAAAAAAATTTATTTTAAAACATGGTTTTTTTTTTTTAAATAATCAAGATTATTTATTTTAGCTCAATATGCTCAATTTATTTGATTTAATTAATAAAAAGATGACTAACATCATCCAAATCCATCTCAGTAATAAAATTAAGCCTTCGCAATCTCAACTGAATAAATGATTTATTGCATTCAGTGCATTCAGTGCTTTTCGTCTTGTTTGTTGTGACAATGATTTTTTGGCATTGCTTTTAGTGTTTATGAACGAAAGCAAGACGTGAATTGATTGCCGAGAGATGAATGTGAGTATTGAATGTTGTTGTCATTTTTGCTTTAGTGTTGACTAATTCATAACTCTCTCACTGTTATGAATGAGAGCAAACTGTGAACACTGCAGTAAATCACACTGTGTGTAGGAAACAATGAGTGCACTCATGCAGGGCTTTACTTCGTAAAGCATTATGTTCCTCGTACTTAAGAAGTTATCGATAACAGAAAATTGCAGTAATAACTTTGATTTAACGTTCCTTATGAATCTGAAAACATTAAACATGATAACAACTAGGTAACGAACGCGATCAAAATCACAAGTGCGACGCCCAGGAAGATAGCAACGAAAAAGTAGGTACGGATTTTACGGACCTACTCGAACAGGGTGTTTATTTACAGGTGATTATCCACGTATAGGGCATTTACACCGAACCTTCTGGCGTTTTCTTTTCTCAAAAAAATTCTGCGCTTTTTCTGCCCTCTTTGAGAATCCTGCACTTTTTGTGTCCTTTTCTCGAAAAAAATTCTGACCTGTAAATGAAATCGTGTTCTTTTCTCGAAAACTTTGAAATCGAAAGTAGAAAAAATGCAGAATTTCTGCACTCTCAAGATTAGGGTGGAGTGAAAAATGTCAAAATTTTTTTTTTGGAAACGGGTACCCTTCAATGACTGTGTATGAGACCCAGTAACAATTCTGTAAAATATTTAATTTTTACGACGTCATCTTGAGTCTGCACACTTGACTTTTAGTTTGAAAAATTTTGAAATTTTTGACATTTTTACAAATTTTTTTATGTACTTAAAAAAAAACCAATACGGGTAGTCACTAAATTGTTGAACAAGGCCTTATATATAGACAGGATTTTTTAAAACATTTTTGGGTCGTGGTTTCAGTATGCGCATTAGGCCTGAAATTCGCCCAATATTCGTAAATTTCTGATATTTTTAACGTTTTATAATATCTGATATCCTCTTATAATGTTATAAAAACTGGTTTATATAGCTTTCGTTAATCAACTTTGCATTGTGCAACTCTTCGCTCACCCAGGACTCACCACGCGGAGGTGCTTGCACTTTGATAAAAGTAAAGTAAATACATAAAAAAGTACACAAAATGGTATTGGCCGACCGTAAAGTGAAGGCTCTGAAGATATCAAGAATTCGGCCCCATTTGAAGAAGAAAAAATTATATTTCCACAAGACAATGCACCGTGTCAAAAATCGATGAAAACGATGGCGAAAATCCACGAATTGGGCTTCGAATTACTTTCTCATCCCCCGTATTCGCCCGATTTGGCCCCCAGCGACTATTGGCTCTTTGCTGACCTCAAAAAATGTTTGCCGGCAAGAGATTTGGCTCCAATGAAGAAGTGATGGCTGAAACTGAAGCGTATTTTGTGGCGAAGCACAAATCGTTCTAAAAAACCGGTATTGAAAAGTTAGAAAAGTGGTGGAATGAATGTATTGCTCTTGAAGGAACCTATGTTGATGAATAAAGAAGAATATTTGCAAAAAAAAGGTTTTTTTATTACTTAGTCTCGGGACTTATTGGAACATGTGTTAAACTTGTGGGAAACCATAAAGGGTTGCACCTACCTATCTGAGGAAAATCGGAAAATTGTACACAAATGTATCTAAGGAAATATATACTTTGCTCACCATGAAAACATGCTCATAGCTATGTTGGTTGATAAGAGAGCTCTTACAAAGAAACTGGCTTTAAGACGTATCATCAAGGCTCGATTTAGAGAACAAGCTAGTCAACGACTAAGACGGTTTGAAATCCCGAAAATAAATTTAGGAACATCAGAGTATGTCTATATGATTATTTGGAATGAATTGGAAGTGACAGAACCACCTCTCACAAGTCATTTGACAAATCAGGATTTGCAAAGGTAACTAGAAACCGAGAGTGTAAACAGAGCTTCTGAGTGCACTTTTTTTGATGCTCTCATGGTTGGGTGGTTGGGAGGACATGGGTGTGACTCGAAGTGCAAGCACCACCCCGTGGTAAGTCCTGGGTAGTTTAATATGAACTAGCGAAGAGTTGCGCAATGCAAAGTTGATTAACGAAAGCTATATAAACCAGTTTTTATAACATTATAAGAGTATATCAGATATTATAAAACGTTAAATCTTTTAAACATTAAATAAAAAAATTAAACATTTAAAGATTAAATGTTGTATGCTAATAATTACTACAAATAAAAATTAAATTAAAATTAAAAATATCAGAAACGAATACGAATATTGGGCGAATTTTAGGCCTAATGCGTATACTGAAACCACGACCTAAAACTGTTTTAAAAAATCCTGTCTATATTTAAGGCCTAGTTCAACAATTTAGTGACTACCCGTATTGGTTTTTTTTATTTTTCAAGTACATAAAAAAATATTTGTAAAATGTCAAAAATTTCAAAAATTTTCAAACTTAAAGTCAAATGTGCAGACTCAAGATGATGTCGTAAAAATTAAATATTTTACAGAATTGTTACTAGGTCTCATACACAGTCATTGAAGGGTACCCGTTTCCGAAAAAAAAATTTTGACATTTTTCACTCCACCCTACTCAAGATCGACCATTCTAAATTCGACCCTCAAATGCTACCAACTGAATGAACAAAACAAGTGACATGCTAGGAAAATATTAAACGTTATCATTGACATTTCATTAAAGTTTGAGCTTATTCACGGATGACAAAATAAATATTATAAAAATTGTTCTCAAAAGTAAGCAACAGTACAGCCAACACAACATCATTGAAAAAAATGTTGCATTATTTCTGATTTTTTCTCGACTAAGAACAGGTCAACATTTTTTGAGTTCAGGTCAAAATGTAAAATATTCTGCACTCTCAGAGGGCAGAATTTTTTGCAGAGAAAAGAAAACGCTATTAAAAACGTGTTTTATGAATTTATCGCGTTTAAAAGCCACTGTTTTAAAGTTTTTCGTTTTAACATATTAAGGCCCCTATTAGGTACGACAACTCAACTTAAGTTGACGTGACTTAAGACACCTCAACTGAACTTTTTTGCCATATTACGCATAACATACATTTTCAGTTGAGCTGTGGTGTAAAATTGCTGTTTCTATTGGAGCATGATTACACCGAAATTTTGACACTTTCGTTGAAATGAATCAGCTGTTCGCATTAATTTCAATTTTTGTGTATATGTATTTTATTCACAAGTAATAAAGCAAGGAAATAATAGTATAGAGTTATAGAGTGGCAAGACATTTTGCTGTAATGCCAGCAGTCTGAGTTCAATCCTCGCATGTGACAAAGAATAAAATTTTCTCGCTTTGCTTTTATCTATTTTTTTTTTTTTTTAACACAGAGCTCCTTGGACTAACACATAAAAAAGCTTTTTTAACTATTGGTTGAAGTGCTTTTTAAACGATTTTTTTAGTTGCATTTACATAAGAAGCGCATAACAAAATGTGTATAAAAATATGAGCTCCACAACTCTGAACTCTGAAAAGCGCATTCTCAAAGTAAGCGCATAAAATGAGCTATTTCTACTAAAATAATATATACATGATATGGATAATAATATATGCATATACATAACATATGTATTTATACTTTATTTTACTCACGTAAAATAATCATTTAATCCATTTTCACTCAATTAACAAAAAATAATAAACAAATAAAAGGTTTGTATGAAAAAGACGCTATACAACTAGCTCAAAGCAGATGTAAGTTTTTGACAGTTTTTACACTCGACACATAGTTGCATTGTTAAACCTAATACCACAAAAAATACATACACATCTCTGAGATACATACTTGTCAGTCGATAGACACATATGTACCTCAAATGTGTAATAGACAATACAAATTTACAAATTACACACTCAACTTAAGTTGAGTTGTCGTACCTAATAGGGGCCTAAGTGTTTTACCGGAAGAATTGAAGATGAGTGAAAATGGATTTCTTAATTTTTTTTTTTTTTTGAAAATGTGTATTTGGAGCTAAAAAAGCTAATGGTGAAAAATTTCTCGCCGCGCTCAAGTGGTTTAGAAGTTACAGGGCTCGAAAGTTGAGAAAATGGACCTAACAAACTTGTGATTTTTTGTCATTTTCCCACAAAACCTAACATTATGGGTCTTAAGAGAAAGGTTATACTGTTACCTATTCAAAATTTTTCTAGAATGTCTTAAAAATTTCTATTCTTGTATTCTTTATTCGCATTTCGTTTATTTTAATTTTGCAATTTAATCTTTATACTTACCTTTCGGTTATTTTGTAAAAGTGTGAACCGTCAAGTGTGCATAATATGTAAAAAGATATATCTTCAAAAGTAATGCATGTATAATGATTGATAGCTCATTGAATAGATAACAGCATACATTTTCTTTTGATACCCATAGCCCTTTCAAGCCCTTTAACTTCTAAGCCAATTGAGAGCGTCGTGAAATTTTTCCGAATTTGAGATTACATATATACATATATGTAATACATATACATATATTCCACAAAAAAGATTTATAAATTTTGAGCTTATGTTCATCTTCAATTATGCCGTTTTACCATACAAAATGCAAACATCTAACAGCACGTTTTATTATAAAACACCATTAAAACACAGTAAAGGTCGCAGTAAATGAAAGGTGGCAACAGTCCCAGTTGTCAAAGCTTGTTTTTTTCACGAATATGGACAAAACAAAAGAAAAATGGAACAGTAAGTTCAAAGAAGTTAAAACATAAATGTAAACATGAAAAGGACGATCCTCACAAGGCAACGCGTGAGGGTCAAGGGGGCGATCTTCACATGGCAACGTGTCTGGCTAGCATTATCCATGTCGAACTCGTCTCAAGTCGACTCAAACCTCTGCGTGGTGTCCTCTAGAAACGGCAAACTGGCAACCGTTAGTTTGACGGCTAATCTGAGCGGCGGGCTCCCCCTGCATTTAAAGGGTTGTGCGTTGGGTTTGAAGCCCACCACGTAAAAACAAAATTTCAATGAAACATATAAAAAATAAGATAAAAATGATCCCCAAATCTGATGACAACTACCGCAAACGAAAAACTGACAATGATTTACGGATATGCACCTGGAACGTCTGAACCCTTAATTGGGATGATGCCTCTATCCAACTGATAGATATCTTAGAAAGATACAAAGCTGATATCACTGCAATCCAAGAAATGCGATGGAAGGGACAGGGTTGCTCACGGTAAGCATCCTGTGATATCTACTACAGGGGCCATGTGGAGAAGCACGAATTTGGATGCGGATTTGTGGTTGGCAAGAGACTACGGCATCATGTTCTGCGATTCACACCTGTGAACGAACGACTTGCCATAATCCGTGTCAAGGCAAGATTCTTTAACATAAGCCTGGTTTGTGCGCACGCTCCGACAGAAGATAAGGACGATGAGACCAAAGACAGTTTCTACGAGCGCCTTGAAGAGGCCTATGAGCGCAGCCCCCGCCACGACATAAAAATCGTGATTGGTGACTTCAACGCCAAGGTGGGAAAAGAAAATATCTTTGGTCCAACAGTCGGAAAGTTCAGCCTCCACGACAATACCTCCGATAACGGAATGAGGCTGATTGACTTTGCCGCAGCGCGAAACATGGTCGTTAGTAGCACTAGATTCAAGCATCTCAATATTCATAAAGCAACTTGGCTGTCTCCTGATCAAAAGACGCGCAACCAAATTGATCACGTTTTGATTGATGGAAGGCACTCTTCCAGTGTTTTAGATGTACGCACGATCCGTGGTGCCAATATAGACTCGGATCACTATCTTGTCGCAGCCAAGATCCGTACACGTCTGTGCGTAACCAATAATGCACGCAATCCAGCACAGAGAAAGCTAGACGTCGAAAAGCTGCAATCAAAACTAACAGCCGAACACTTCGCTACTCGACTCTCACTCCTCTTCAAGAAAGCACTCCTCCGATCGACGATATATGCGCGCAGTGGAATCACATTTCCCACTCAATACGTACGGCTGCCGAAGAGGTGATAGGCTATCACCGCCCTCGCCGAAACCAGTGGCACGATCAGGAGTGTCGCGACGCCACTGCAGAAAAAGACGCCGCCTACAAAGCCACCCTGCAGTCGGTTGTAACGCGTGCTGCTAAAGAGCGATACAAAGAGAAGAGGAGGGAAGAGAGACACATTTTCAGGCGAAAGAAAAGAGAAGCGGAAATGCGTGAGTGCGAGAAAATTGAGATGCATGGTGACAGGAATGAGGTCCGAAAATTCTTCGAAAAAATAAGACGCCTGGCTGATGGTTTCAAGACCGGGGCCTCTTCCTGCAAGGATGAAAATGGGAATCTAGTGACAGATATCCAGAGTACACTGATGATGTGGAGGGAACACTTCTCTAGGCTTCTGAATGGCGACGACGACAACAATCCCGCCAATAGAGATGATATCCCGGAATCCTAAATTTTGGACGACAGCGTTGAAGTTCCGCTGCCCGACCATAGTGAAGTCTTGAAAGCTATAGCTCGGCTTAAAAACAACAAAGCCGCAGGAGCCGATGGCTTACCTGCTGAGCTCTTCAAGAATGGAGGCGAAGCTCTATTTAAATGCATTCATGAGCTTCTATGCAGAATATGGTCAGAAGAATGCATTCCAAACGATTGGAACCTCAGTGTGCTCTGCCCAATCCACAAGAAAGGCGATCCCACAATTTGCGCCAACTACCGTGGGATAAGCCTTCTTAATATCGCATATAAGGTCCTGTCGAGCGTACTATGTGAAAGGCTGAAGCCCATCGTAAACCAGCTGATTGGACCTTATCAGTGTGGCTTCAGACCTGGCAAATCCACCATAGACCAGATATTTACGCTACGACAAATCTTGGAAAAGACCCTAGAAAAACAAATCGACACACATCATCTTTTTGTCGATTACAAAGCCGCCTTCGACAGTCCAATAAGGAATCATCTATATTCCACCATGTCTGAATTTGGTATTCCTGCAAAGCTCATCCGCCTTTGCAGAATGACACTGAGCAACACCAGCAGCACAGTTAAAATCAGGAAGGATCTTACTCCTCCATTCGATACCAAACGAGGTTTCAGACAAGGTGATTCCTTATCGTGCGACTTTTTCAACCTGATGATGGAGAAGATCATCCGAGCCACTGATTTGAGACGCAGTGGGACGATATTCTACAAAAGTATTATGCTGCTGGCGTATGCTGATGATATCGATATCATTGACCATAATACGCGCGAAGTCAGTGCAGCATTCTCCGGGTTAGTGAAAGAGTCGAGTCGAATGGGTCTTGTGAACGCAGATAAGACGAAATACCTAGTGTCAACAAATAAACAGTCCAAGCGTCTTGGAAACCACGTTACTGTTGACAACATCTCCTTCGAGGTTGTTAAGGACTTCGTCTACCTGGGATCCAGCGTAAATTCTTTCAACGATGTCGGTATTGAGATAAAGTGAAGGATAACTCTTGCCAACAGGTGTTACTTTGGGCTAAGTAGGCAATTGAGAAGCAGAGCCCTCTCTCGACGAACAAAACTCACGCTCTATAAGTCACTAATCATGCCCATCCTATTATATGCAGCACAAACTTGGACGTTGAGCAGTTCTGATGAAACGACTTTGGGAGCCTTCGAGAGAAAGATCCTTCGTAAGATCTTCGGTCCAATCTGTGCCAATCTGTACCGAACCACAAGCTGTATGAGCTGTACGCTGACATCGACATAGTTAAGCGTATTGAAATCGAGCGGCTCCGCTGGCTAGGTCATGTTGAGCGAATGGAAAACGACGCTCCAGCGAAAAAAATATTCGATTCGGTGCCCGGTGGTGGTCAACGCAGAAGAGGACGCCCACATCTTCGTTGGAAGGATCAGGTGTTGGATAACCTGACTACACTTGGTGTTTCCAACTGGCGCCAGCAAGCGCAAAACAGAAATGGCTGGGGCAATTTCTTATACGAGGCCAAAACCTACCTTCGTTTGTAAGCGCCTCATAAGTAAGTTAGTAAGTAAACACGAAAAAGGCTGTGTAAGCAGACGTGTTTAAAAAAAAAGAAAATAGTCATAAAACGTGTTTTAGGTTCGGTGTAAATGTGATATTAAAGCGGCATTTTCATGCTATCTTCTTTGGTCTTCTCTTATCACAAAACACTTGCTAAAAAGAGCGAGATGGATATATGTCATTCTAGCTGTAAAAGTTTGACATGTCACATTAGTAAACAAATAAAATAATTTGTTTTTCAAAATCTAAGTCAAAGCATAATATTTGGATTGTTATACGAGTTTATATCAAAGGAATCCACAAGTTTTCGAAAGTGCATTATTTCAAAAAACGAAACTATCTAAATTATTTAAATTTAATCAATGTTGCTGTCATCGATTGAATACAAGATTGAAGCATTTCGTGCTTTCATACATAGCTTTGGACAAAGCTATTAGTATTCTTTAGAGTCCATATCCATATCCAGAGGGAAATGGCAATTAGCGATATTTGAATGGTCGGAAGACACATAGAGTCTCTGAGCAAGTACACTCTAGGAGAATATAAATCCGATTTGAATATAACATAGATAATGAAGATTCTGTGGCACTGGTCTTGGTGAAACAGTTATAGGATTCAAGCTACAGCTTAATGCTTTTGCTTTTTTAGGCATCTTCTTCATCGCGCTTCTAACAAGTACACGTTCTAAAACATGACGCAACATTAATCTTTTTGCTGGTCTTGCCTGATTGCGAGCGATAGTTTTCAATGGATTTGAGACATTGAAAAGAAATATTTAAGAAATATTTTAAGATAGTAATGGGTGTGTTCTGGAAACACAATTTTGTATAGAGTTTTTTTTAATAGCTTGAGAACTTTAAATAATAATACAAGACAGAAATATTGTTGGAATGAATTTTTTATTATTATAAGCTGGTAGATAATTTCATGGTATTTATTTTTTAAATGTGATTTCTGGCATATGTCCGCCACGGCAACGAGTTACGTATTCCATTCAATCAGTCCAATTTTTTACTACTTTTCCAAATAAATCTGGCCGTATGGCGTCAATGGTGGCTTGAATGTTGGCTTCAAGAGTTACTGGTTTGTCGGTATAAGCCCATGACATAGCCCCATAAAAAGTAAATGCGAGGCGTTAAGTCGCACGAACGAAGGTGCCAGTTAACAGGACCACTTCTAGAAATAAAGTTGTCACCAAATTGATTTGCAATAAATTTATGGCTAAGCGCGCTGTAAGGCAAGTTGCGCCGTCTTGTTGGAACGAAATGTAGTCGATGTTTAGTTGATTAATTTTTGGAAACAAAAAATCAATCAGCATGACTCGATAGCGATCGCCATTCACCTTAATGGCAGCTACTTCCTCATTTCGAAAGAAATCAGGATGGATGATGCCGCCACCGTCAAGCAGACAATTTTGATAGATGTAATGGTAAATTGTTAATGACTTGAGGACTGTCTTCGATCCACATACGGCAATTTTGCTTATTGACGAAGCCATTTAATCAGAAACCAGGCCGATTATGGTGACCGTTAAATGGACGAACTGTTTTATGAATTTCGCGAACAGATTTATTTTTTTTTAGGTAAATTTCCACAATTTGGAAGCGTTGTTCTGGCGTTAAACGATTCATAATGAATTGCCAAACCTTACTGAACAGAAATGTCAACACAATTCAGTTGATTATCAATTCTTGACAAGTATAGTCTTAATTCGGTCGTTCACTAACCGCGAAATAGTAAGAAATATATCTAAACGATTCAAGCGATCAAGCATTTTCAATAATGCCCTGTGTTTGTGGCCAAAAGGTTGATCGTAGTCAACCAAAGGTGCAGTGTGCTAAATGCAATGAATTTTTCCATCTGGAATGTGTCAATGTTCAGCAGTCCGATCTGGATTTTATGCAGTGTTCTGCCCGACAATTTTTTTGCATAGTTTGCTCGGTTGCGCGGCGAGGCTCTCTACGCTCGCCCCCTCCCACAACTTCTGCCACAAGAGTAATCTACAATAATAATAACAAAGCAACAAACACGATACTAAGTGAAAACTCTTTAAATGATCTAAATAAACAAGTGCAGTGTTATGCTTCGAACTCGAATGCTCAGCCACAACAACCGTTAAAACAGGTTTCGACTCAGCAGTGCGATGAAAAAAGTGAACAATTAACTTTGCAAACTATTTTGAGTGAGATAATATCTCTTAAGTCTGAAAACACTCAACAGTGTGGTGAAATTAATGAACAAAAAATAATGTTGCAATCTGTTTTGAGTGAGATTATGTCTCTTAAGAGTGAAAATGCTAGTGCGCTCGCATTAATATCGTCTCTACATAACGAAAAAAACATTTTAACTCAAAAATTTGAGTCGGTTGAAAATGAGCTTTGCTCTGTGAAGAAAAAACTATGTGAAAATGATACTGCGCTTTTGTCTCTTACAAAAGAGATAAAAATTCTTCGTAACGCTGTCGCTCATATAACAACAAATTCTGTGGTTAATGTAAAAAAACAACAAACACTCAGTGTTAATATTGCACTTCCTGTTAATCAAACTGCAGCCTCTTCTTACAATGCAGTTGCTGCTAATACTAATCTAATTGAGTTACGCTCTCCTTCAAATGCTTCTCTTTCCACTGGTGCTGCTGCTCTTAATTCACCTTGCTTGAATATGGGTGTTGCTGCTGTTGCTGATGCCGGTGTTAATAATAATGTATCCACGGTGCTTTCGTCTTATTCACATGCTAATTCTAATCCGACTGCTTCTTATGCTGCTATGCTTGCTGCTCCTGTCTGTGGTGAGAGTAACTCACTTCTACCTTCGCCTCTGCCTGTTCCATCAGCCATGGAGTGGAATACGGTGCGTAAGAAAAAGCAAAACAAAAGCAAAGCTATTGTTGGGTGTAATGCTAATAATGATCTTGATGTTGCTGTTTCTAAGAGAGCTCTTCATATATCATATTTTAAACCTACGGTTACTGCTAACAGTGTGATTAACTATATCTGCACACATACTAGTATTCTTCGAGACAATATCGAATGTATTCGACTCGTTAAAAGAGACGTGGATGAAACCACTTTGAAGAGAGTCAGCTTTAAATTAATAGTTCGGCTCAGCGATTTAAATAAAGTATTTAATCCGACATTGTGGCCAGCTGATGTTCGTGTACGGAATTTCTCTTTTTTATCGAAAGAAGAGGAAACTGTGTCGAAGCATTAGTTAATGATGTGTGTTTTTTGGCAACCTCTGGTTATGCGGATCCGCCTCCACTGCTCTCTTTACAATCAGCTCAACTGAATGTCTTGCCGAAATTACCTTCAACATCTAATGGATTGCTTAGTACAATTAATTCAATTGGAGCTCGCACTAATCTGAATTTATACTTTTATAATATGTCTGGAATGAGGACTAAGATTAATTCTATTTTTAATTGGACGTCACAAGGTGATTTTGACGTAATTGTTTTTGTCGAAACGTGGTTAAATGGAGATTTTGCTGATGCGGAATTTTTTAATCCCAATATTTTTAACGTATATCGTAAGGATAGAGATGCTGCTAAAACTGGTCTCACAAGGGGTGGTGGTGTGTTGATTGCAGTTAAACGCAGTCTGTGCTCGTCCATTCACTTACTTCAGAATAGTGACACGCTTCTTGATCAACTTTGCGTTTCAATAAATGATCCGAAAGGTGCTATTTACATTTGTGCCTCATATATTCCTCCAAATAGCTCATATGACTTATATACTGCGCATGTTGATAATGTTGTCAATCTACAATCATCACTCAACAATGGTAATAATCACCTTTGCTTTCTTGATGATTTCAACTTAAGTAAAATTGTTTGGAGTTTTGTTGCTGATGTGCTGATTCCTTCTAATATAAATAGCTTGTATGAAATTTATTTTGTAGATAGTATGTTTAGCATTGATTTAATTCAAATTAATACTTTTTTCAACTCTCTTAATAAAATTTTAGATCTAATTTTTGTTTCAAAAAATTTCAAGACTCGGTTATCTGAATGCATATGTTCTATATCTCCAGCTGGCTTACACCATGTACCTCTTGTTCTAAATTTTGAGTTCTATGAATTTGTGCAGTCCACGCGGCAAAATAATTACTTTAATTTTAAATTATGCAATTTTGATCTCTTAAATAATATATTTGCCAATGCAAATTGGAATAAATTGTTTATAAATCAAAATGTTGCTGATTGTTTTGATTTGTTTACTTCCAATTTGTCTGCTATTTGCAATGAGCATATCCCACTTGTTCCGCCTAAAGTGTATAGATTACCCTGGTACACAAAAGGTTTAAAGAAGCTGAAAAATTTGCGTAATAAAAATATTAAATTATTTAAATCAACTAATGATAACCGGTATCATGCTATGTATATTCATTATGCGAGAGAATTCAATTTTTTGAATAAATTTCTTTACAAACAGTATATCTTACGTTGTGAGAATAACATAAAAAGTAATCCTAAGTCATTTTGGCATTTTATTCAATCCAAGCGTGATGGTTCTTGCATTCCCACGTCGACTTACTACAATGGGTCACAATCTTTTACACTTGAAAATACAGTGAATTTATTTGCTGATTACTTTAGTTCCAATTACGAAATCGGAAATCCGGGGTTTGATGTGTCAATTTTAGATAATGTTGACTCTTTTTTAAACTTAGGTTCCCTTGTTTTGATGGATGAAGAAATTTTCAATGCGATGTCTAATTTGAAAATTTCTGTTAAAGCTGATAATGATGGTATTTCATCTATCTTGCTTAATAAGTGTGCTTCATCGCTCTCTAAGCCATTATGTATAATTTTCAATAAATCTTTAAGGACTGGGACGTTTATCGATTGTTGGAAAATGGCCTCTATAACACCGGTTTTCAAAACAGGCAGTAAGAATGATGTACATAATTTTAGACCTATTTCTAAATTGTCAAACGTTTCCAAACTCTTTGAAAGTGTCATTAAGAATCGATTATTCTTCTTAACTAAGCGACACATTTGCCCTGAGCAGCATGGTTTTTTTGCTGGGAGATCAACTGTCACTAATTTAGCTGTTTTCTCCAAATTTTGCATTTCATCATTTGAACTTGGATATCAAGTTGACGTTGTTTATACTGATTTTTCTAAGGCATTTGATAAGGTTCCACATAATCTTTTACTAGCCAAACTTGCTAAAATGGGTTTCCATTCAAATTTTTTGAATTGGCTTCAGTCTTACCTTAAGAATAGAGTGTCTTTTGTGGAGATAGAGGGAGTTAAATCCTATAAATTTATAGCTTCATCTGGAGTGCCTCAAGGAAGTATTCTTGGACCCTTGCTCTTTTCATTGTTTATTAATGATGTTAGTAAATATTTTCAATCGGTAAAATTTCTACTATATGCTGATGACTTAAAGCTATTCACTCATATTTTTGATTTAAATGATGCTGCTCTGTTACAGAGTGATCTCAGTAATCTACTATCTTGGAGCTTATTAAATTGCTTACCATTAAATTCTAATAAATGCTTTTCTATGACGTACTCTAAGTGTAATAACTTTTTAAAATTTTTGTACTCCATCCATGGTACTCCCCTAGAGAGAGTCATTACCATTAAGGACTTAGGAATAATTTTTGACACTAAGTTTACTTTTGTTAATCACATTAATTATATTGTTCCAAAATCATATTCTTTACTTGCTTTTGTGCGTAGAAATTGCTCAGAATTTTCTGACCCTCATACCCTAATTAATCTCTATAACTCTTTCGTAAGATCAAGGCTAGAGTATGCTTCCTTCATATGGAGTCCCTTCTACATTATTCATTGTGCTCGCGTAGAGAAAATCCAGAAATCATTCACTAGATTTGCGCTTCGTTCCATAAATTTTGCAGAACCTTTGCCATCATATGATGCTCGTAATTTGCTTTTGGGATTAAAAACACTGGAAACTAGAAGAAAAATTCAGTCATTGACATTTATTCATGATCTTTTCTCGGGGCATATTGACTGTGAACAGCTATTGCAATTTTTAAATTTTAATATCCCGGCTAGAACATTACGTAATTATTCGCTATTTCACTCCGAAATTCATAGAACTCTTTATGCTCTAAATGAGCCTATTATTCGTGCCTTATCTTTGTATAATGAATTGTCTATTGAAAATAATTTAGATCTCTCTGTCTCGAAATTATCTTTGAAGAATAAACTTAAAACTATTTTTCGGATCTAATATTTATTCTCTTTATGTTTATCTGTATTTCTTAGTCTTCATTTATGAGTACTGTTATTATTTTTTTTTTTTCTTATTTCGTCCTTGTAAATTTATGTTAATATTAGTATGTAAGTTAATTTAATTTGAAGTAGTCTGTTAAGGATGTGTAATCCAAAGACTTAAATTAATAAATAAATAAATAAATAAATTAATTTGATATTCTCAACTGGCAAACCATAGACAACAGCCATCGAAACTTCTCATTCATCTAAAAAAACCCCATGTACAACTGTTGATTAAAAGTCTTTAGAACGGTAAATACCAGTTACTCACAACATCTTGTTTATTTTTCGCTACACACTTTTCACACTTTATTTTTCGGCTACACTCACTCAATATGTTGTAGTTTTCAATAACAAAGTTTGACATGTTTGAAAGTGAAAGCGTTTCTATTATATAAAACGTCAAATAATACAAAATTATATAGAATAAAAAAAGATTTATTAAAATTGTTACTGATTATACTGAGTATTCACTTTGCAACTGTGTACTAATTTACCGATACAGATGAGATGCACATGAAGCTGAAAAGTGGTAAATTAAGCTAAAATATTGGTTAAAATATGTCAGAAAATATTTTTAATCAGCCTATTCTAGGATCCGTCGTAATAAATCTACTAACGTTAACCTACGCTACGAGTACAATAATTTTGCTATGCTGTGTTGCGAACAAAACCAATGTTGACTCATAGTAATTCAATTCCGAAAATAGCTGTTTTTGACAAAAGACATGAAATTTAAAAATAAAAAGTGATTAATTAAACTGTTATGACAAGTGCTATTTCATAAAATGCTATGAAAGTTCAACAAAAAATATTGCGAGATTACAGCGATCCTTTTGAAATGGATAACGTAATGTAGGTAGTGCACGTTCCAATGGAAAACTATCAGCAGCAACCATGCAACTGACGGTGGAAGCTGACTTTTTGTTTCGATAAATAGTATTCGATCTGTGTCCAAATTCCGGCACTCGTCATCGAGAAAAATTGTTTCAAATATGGGGTATTTCATGTGAAACGGACAACGAAAATATTGAAATTCGTTCATATTGGGCATATTTGTACTTTTAGGGGATATGAACGTGTTCACATAATATTTTTTTGATTTGAGGTTTAGCTGTTAAGATATGAGATTCTATAGAATTCACCTGATTGACGAAAGGGTTTTTTTTGAAATTTTATTTTCATAATGAAGATAATTATTATAAAATAAAGAATGAAATTTTTTATAGGAAATTTACTGCTCTTTTTGGTTTTCTGATCAGTTTTTAAAATTTTATTTTTTTCCAGTAAAATTAACGGTAAAATAAAGACTGGGAATGGGATCTAAATTAGTTTAAAAGATTAATTATAAAATTTTACTATAACACCAATATCTTCTTATATATAACATTTTTATTGATCAAAGCTAATTGAGGCAGAACACCGAATTCCGATGTTGAGCGACCTATAACTTCAAAGCTTTACGATATCGTAGATTTGGGTTGTATGGGAGGTGCCACATCCCCTTGTACAATGTTCCGTGAATTTTTTCCAAAACCTTCGCGTAACAATTACGAACAAACTCACAGAAGGAAGTATCCAATTTGGTCGAGTCGTTTTCAAGTTTTAAGCATCCGAACAAACCAAGATTCATTTTTATAAAGAGTGATTTTTTAAGTGCCTGACAACTTTTTTTTTAAAAAAAACGCATAAAATTTGCAAAATCTCATCGGTTCTTTATTTGAAACGTTAGATTGGTCCATGACATTTACTTTTTGAAGATAATTTCATTTAAATGTTGACCGCGGCTGCGTCTTAGGTGGTCCATTCGGAAAGTCCAATTTTGGGCAACTTTTTCGAGCATTTCGGCCGGAATAGCCCGAATTTCTTCGGAAATGTTGTCTTCCAAAGCTGGAATAGTTGCTGGCTTATTTCTGTAGACTTTAGACTTGACGTAGCCCCACAAAAAATAGTCTAAAGGCGTCAAATCGCATGATCTTGGTGGCCAACTTACCGGTCCATTTCTTGAGATTAATTGTTCTCCGAAATTTTCCCTCAAAATGGCCATAGAATCGCGAGATGTGTGGCATGTAGCGCCATCTTGTTGAAACCACATGTCAACCAAGTTCAGTTCTTCCATTTTTGGCAACAAAAAGTTTGTTAGCATCGAACGATAGCGATCACCATTCACCGTAACGTTGCGTCCAACAGCATCTTTGAAAAAATACGGTCCAATGATTCCACCAGCGTACAAACCACACCAAACAGTGCATTTTTCGGGATGCATGGCCAGTTCTTGAACGGCTTCTGGTTGCTCTTCACTCCAAATGCGGCAATTTTGCTTATTTACGTAGCCATTCAACCAGAAATGAGCCTCATCGCTGAACAAAATTTGTCGATAAAACACATTTCGAACCGAACACTGATTTTGGTAATAAAATTCAATGATTTGCAAGCGTTGCTCGTTAGTAAGTCTATTCATGATGAAATGTCAAAGCATACTGAGCATCTTTCTCTTTGACACCATGTCTGAAATCCCACGTGATCTGTCAAATACTAATGCATGAAAATCATAACCTCAAAAAAATCACCCTTTATATTAAGATTATTACTAACCGAAACAATGTATTAAATGCCAGCGGTTATCGACAATGGTATTTATATGTATCCGACGATGGAAAGTGTGATAAGAAATATGCTGACGTCACATATTCCAGCCAACTCACTGGAAGAGTGATTGCTTCGGTGTTGGATAGCTAAGCCAACACACAGGCAACAAGCGCTAAGAATGAACAAGCTATTGTACAACAACAAACAAGCTGGCCAATATGATCGCCTACTGAGTCCGTTACACAGTTACACTAGAGTGATCGCTATGCTTGATAGTTTATCGTTTATGATAAAGCGTCAGAAGGCGAGAATGTTAGCACGTTTGAACTTAAATAAACAGCTCGAATGGCTGCTGAAATGTAAATACGGTTCCGCCACAACACCTTTACAGTTCGAAGGTAGATATTTTTAAAAATTTTTCACACAAAAACCAACTCTCAATCTGCATTGGAACAGATTCCATGCCAGATCATAATCCATGACGTTAAAACCCCTTGTTGGGCTCCTATGCATACCAGGAGTTTTCTGCTTATATGACATATACGCGAAGTGTGTATTTTAAAAATTTTTTTTACATCAAAATCAACACTTTTAATGGCCAATTTCTTCACAGAGGACTAGCTCTAAATCGTGGATTAGGCGGATTAGTGAAAATGCATTTCTTCACCGAGTATTAAGGCGCTAATACTCTGATTTAGAACTCGGTACCAGCTAACCTGTGGATTAGCTGAATCACCGAAATCGGAGGTCTACCGCTCTTAATTCGCGGACTAGCACGATTTTTATTTCTTCACTACGTAAAAGCAAGTATCATTTCGTTGTGCGCTTGTTCATCTTACGTTTTAGACAGGATTTATCAAATTATGTTAATTATAAGATGAATAAAAACTGAAATGCATATTTTTTAAAGATTTATTTTATTATTAAACTTATGAAGTGAAAATAATATTTAAATGTTTCTTTATGAAAGAATTCAAAATATGTATTTGCGCACCATATATCTGCATGAATGGATTCATTTGCTGTTTCAAGTTCCTTTAATGTTTTAACTCCATCTTTCAATTTATCAACTCGCGAATCATAGGCAGCAAAAATCAAGTCGTCAAATGTAGAAAACTTGAAATGTAGAAACTTGATATGCAAAAAATTTGAAACTTTTAAGGGAGGGAGGGAAAGCAACGGTAGCGCAGTTGCATTAACTTAAAACAGACTTGAAAAGTAGAAAGCTTGATTTTTTTCTACCAATTAATGTAGGGTAGAAACAAATTAGAATCAAGTCTGACTTATGATTCGTTTTTCAGAAGCAAGTCGTGGTTTGTAGGGTAGAAACATATCAAGTTTATACAAGACAAGTCAAAACTTCATTTTTTTTCAAGTTACTTGATTTTCAATTGACTTGTTGCAGATCTCTGGTGCGCACACAAGATGGTTCAAGATAACCAAATCAGCATACGGGCAGAAAGAAGAGAAGTAAAATAAGCTCTCCAAAAAAGCTATAGCTACACATTTTTAATAGATATTTATATTAAGTCATTTTCATACTTCAGTATTCGAGTGAAAATTTAAAATTTTTTTTACAGGAAAACAGTAAGAGATAATGGAAAACTTTTTTTTGGAGTGAATAAATACACTAACTTTTAGATACAGAACTTTTTTTCAAAAATTGTTTTTGCATTTTCTTCAAGCTTTAAGTCTTAAGAATATGTGGTTAAAATTTCGATATCTCAAAACCTAACATAGCTGTAGCCTAGAGAGCCCGCAGTACTGACCCTTATTTTCAAACAAGTTTTTCTCGAAACTCAGTGAACCGATCGTTTTGATTTTTTTGCAGGCTTAATTTATTCATAATAATCTCGTACTTGTCATAAGATTTTTTTTCGTAGCTTTGTTCATTAGTTATATGCAAAATAATGACGAATTTTTTGTCGAAAATTGTTACTCTACGTTCGAACGTCCGCCATTTTGTGAAAAATCAATATTTTTAAAATCGGGTATGACAAGTACGAGTTTGAAGTATCTAGTTTAACCAAATTTTTCGTTTCAGATATAGTTGGGAGGATATATTTGTTTATTATATTTAGGAGGAGCAATCATGGTCACCGCAATTCATCTTTGTTTACAGCGCTCTATAAAAAATGCTGTATCTACCTTAATATTAAATTTTTTTTAATGCACAAAAACTAAACGTACTCTTGAGTGTGTATATTTTTAGGTACAAAAACCCTCATTTAAAAATATCCCTTAAAAAAAAAATAAATAATTGGCCATTTCAGGCCTTGAAAGGACTTTGACCTAGCTTCTTATGATCAATTGTGTTGTACGTATTATTAAGTTTGTACACAATTGACCGAGAACCGGACCTATATGCTTAACGCCGACTCCGAACGGCGATGAACAGAATGTTCTTGTTCTCAAGAAGCTTTACATGGAATTTTGGTTACTCTCTGAGGTTTGCCATTGTCTGCAGAGAGGTGGCGGCCGTATAGAAAAATCATTTTAATTCAAATCATTTTCTGTCGCTGCTGGGGTTCGAACCCGGGTCTCCAGGTTCGTTGACATAGAGGCCACGCACTTTAATCAACTACGCCACGGACACTTATTACTACCCTGAAAATTTAAATTTTTTCGGGTTTTTACTTGTTAAAATAAAATTTTTTTATTTTGTAAAAAACATCACGTAAAACCGACTAAACATCAATTCTGACAACCGGATATTATAGACGGAGAGCCAGCGCGAAAAAAATTCTTTGAATTTAGAAAAGCTGATTTTCTGGCAATTAGTTATCGGAGTCTACTAAAATAATATATACATGATATGGATAATAATATATGCATATACATAACATATGTATTTATACTTTATTTTACTCACGTAAAATAATCATTTAATCCATTTTCACTCAATTAACAAAAAATAATAAACAAATAAAAGGTTTGTATGAAAAAGACGCTATACAACTAGCTCAAAGCAGATGTAAGTTTTTGACAGTTTTTACACTCGACACATAGTTGCATTGTTAAACCTAATACCACAAAAAATACATACACATCTCTGAGATACATACTTGTCAGTCGATAGACACATATGTACCTCAAATGTGTAATAGACAATACAAATTTACAAATTACACACTCAACTTAAGTTGAGTTGTCGTACCTAATAGGGGCCTAAGTGTTTTACCGGAAGAATTGAAGATGAGTGAAAATGGATTTCTTAATTTTTTTTTTTTTTTGAAAATGTGTATTTGGAGCTAAAAAAGCTAATGGTGAAAAATTTCTCGCCGCGCTCAAGTGGTTTAGAAGTTACAGGGCTCGAAAGTTGAGAAAATGGACCTAACAAACTTGTGATTTTTTGTCATTTTCCCACAAAACCTAACATTATGGGTCTTAAGAGAAAGGTTATACTGTTACCTATTCAAAATTTTTCTAGAATGTCTTAAAAATTTCTATTCTTGTATTCTTTATTCGCATTTCGTTTATTTTAATTTTGCAATTTAATCTTTATACTTACCTTTCGGTTATTTTGTAAAAGTGTGAACCGTCAAGTGTGCATAATATGTAAAAAGATATATCTTCAAAAGTAATGCATGTATAATGATTGATAGCTCATTGAATAGATAACAGCATACATTTTCTTTTGATACCCATAGCCCTTTCAAGCCCTTTAACTTCTAAGCCAATTGAGAGCGTCGTGAAATTTTTCCGAATTTGAGATTACATATATACATATATGTAATACATATACATATATTCCACAAAAAAGATTTATAAATTTTGAGCTTATGTTCATCTTCAATTATGCCGTTTTACCATACAAAATGCAAACATCTAACAGCACGTTTTATTATAAAACACCATTAAAACACAGTAAAGGTCGCAGTAAATGAAAGGTGGCAACAGTCCCAGTTGTCAAAGCTTGTTTTTTTCACGAATATGGACAAAACAAAAGAAAAATGGAACAGTAAGTTCAAAGAAGTTAAAACATAAATGTAAACATGAAAAGGACGATCCTCACAAGGCAACGCGTGAGGGTCAAGGGGGCGATCTTCACATGGCAACGTGTCTGGCTAGCATTATCCATGTCGAAATCGTCTCAAGTCGACTCAAACCTCTGCGTGGTGTCCTCTAGAAACGGCAAACTGGCAACCGTTAGTTTGACGGCTAATCTGAGCGGCGGGCTCCCCCTGCATTTAAAGGGTTGTGCGTTGGGTTTGAAGCCCACCACGTAAAAACAAAATTTCAATGAAACATATAAAAAATAAGATAAAAATGATCCCCAAATCTGATGACAACTACCGCAAACGAAAAACTGACAATGATTGACGGATATGCACCTGGAACGTCTGAACCCTTAATTGGGATGATGCCTCTATCCAACTGATAGATATCTTAGAAAGATACAAAGCTGATATCACTGCAATCCAAGAAATGCGATGGAAGGGACAGGGTTGCTCACGGTAAGCATCCTGTGATATCTACTACAGCGGCCATGTGGAGAAGCACGAATTTGGATGCGGATTTGTGGTTGGCAAGAGACTACGGCATCATGTTCTGCGATTCACACCTGTGAACGAACGACTTGCCATAATCCGTGTCAAGGCAAGATTCTTTAACATAAGCCTGGTTTGTGCGCACGCTCCGACAGAAGATAAGGACGATGAGACCAAAGACAGTTTCTACGAGCGCCTTGAAGAGGCCTATGAGCGCAGCCCCCGCCACGACATAAAAATCGTGATTGGTGACTTCAACGCCAAGGTGGGAAAAGAAAATATCTTTGGTCCAACAGTCGGAAAGTTCAGCCTCCACGACAATACCTCCGATAACGGAATGAGGCTGATTGACTTTGCCGCAGCGCGAAACATGGTCGTTAGTAGCACTAGATTCAAGCATCTCAATATTCATAAAGCAACTTGGCTGTCTCCTGATCAAAAGACGCGCAACCAAATTGATCACGTTTTGATTGATGGAAGGCACTCTTCCAGTGTTTTAGATGTACGCACGATCCGTGGTGCCAATATAGACTCGGATCACTATCTTGTCGCAGCCAAGATCCGTACACGTCTGTGCGTAACCAATAATGCACGCAATCCAGCACAGAGAAAGCTAGACGTCGAAAAGCTGCAATCAAAACTAACAGCCGAACACTTCGCTACTCGACTCTCACTCCTCTTCAAGAAAGCACTCCTCCGATCGACGATATATGCGCGCAGTGGAATCACATTTCCCACTCAATACGTACGGCTGCCGAAGAGGTGATAGGCTATCACCGCCCTCGCCGAAACCAGTGGCACGATCAGGAGTGTCGCGACGCCACTGCAGAAAAAGACGCCGCCTACAAAGCCACCCTGCAGTCGGTTGTAACGCGTGCTGCTAAAGAGCGATACAAAGAGAAGAGGAGGGAAGAGAGACACATTTTCAGGCGAAAGAAAAGAGAAGCGGAAATGCGTGAGTGCGAGAAAATTGAGATGCATGGTGACAGGAATGAGGTCCGAAAATTCTTCGAAAAAATAAGACGCCTGGCTGATGGTTTCAAGACCGGGGCCTCTTCCTGCAAGGATGAAAATGGGAATCTAGTGACAGATATCCAGAGTACACTGATGATGTGGAGGGAACACTTCTCTAGGCTTCTGAATGGCGACGACGACAACAATCCCGCCAATAGAGATGATATCCCGGAATCCTAAATTTTGGACGACAGCGTTGAAGTTCCGCTGCCCGACCATAGTGAAGTCTTGAAAGCTATAGCTCGGCTTAAAAACAACAAAGCCGCAGGAGCCGCAGGAGCCGATGGCTTACCTGCTGAGCTCTTCAAGAATGGAGGCGAAGCTCTATTTAAATGCATTCATGAGCTTCTATGCAGAATATGGTCAGAAGAATGCATTCCAAACGATTGGAACCTCAGTGTGCTCTGCCCAATCCACAAGAAAGGCGATCCCACAATTTGCGCCAACTACCGTGGGATAAGCCTTCTTAATATCGCATATAAGGTCCTGTCGAGCGTACTATGTGAAAGGCTGAAGCCCATCGTAAACCAGCTGATTGGACCTTATCAGTGTGGCTTCAGACCTGGCAAATCCACCATAGACCAGATATTTACGCTACGACAAATCTTGGAAAAGACCCTAGAAAAACAAATCGACACACATCATCTTTTTGTCGATTACAAAGCCGCCTTCGACAGTCCAATAAGGAATCATCTATATTCCACCATGTCTGAATTTGGTATTCCTGCAAAGCTCATCCGCCTTTGCAGAATGACACTGAGCAACACCAGCAGCACAGTTAAAATCAGGAAGGATCTTACTCCTCCATTCGATACCAAACGAGGTTTCAGACAAGGTGATTCCTTATCGTGCGACTTTTTCAACCTGATGATGGAGAAGATCATCCGAGCCACTGATTTGAGACGCAGTGGGACGATATTCTACAAAAGTATTATGCTGCTGGCGTATGCTGATGATATCGATATCATTGACCATAATACGCGCGAAGTCAGTGCAGCATTCTCCGGGTTAGTGAAAGAGTCGAGTCGAATGGGTCTTGTGAACGCAGATAAGACGAAATACCTAGTGTCAACAAATAAACAGTCCAAGCGTCTTGGAAACCACGTTACTGTTGACAACATCTCCTTCGAGGTTGTTAAGGACTTCGTCTACCTGGGATCCAGCGTAAATTCTTTCAACGATGTCGGTATTGAGATAAAGTGAAGGATAACTCTTGCCAACAGGTGTTACTTTGGGCTAAGTAGGCAATTGAGAAGCAGAGCCCTCTCTCGACGAACAAAACTCACGCTCTATAAGTCACTAATCATGCCCATCCTATTATATGCAGCACAAACTTGGACGTTGAGCAGTTCTGATGAAACGACTTTGGGAGCCTTCGAGAGAAAGATCCTTCGTAAGATCTTCGGTCCAATCTGTGCCAATCTGTACCGAACCACAAGCTGTATGAGCTGTACGCTGACATCGACATAGTTAAGCGTATTGAAATCGAGCGGCTCCGCTGGCTAGGTCATGTTGAGCGAATGGAAAACGACGCTCCGACGAAAAAAATATTCGATTCGGTGCCCGGTGGTGGTCAACGCAGAAGAGGACGCCCACATCTTCGTTGGAAGGATCAGGTGTTGGATAACCTGACTACACTTGGTGTTTCCAACTGGCGCCAGCAAGCGCAAAACAGAAATGGCTGGGGCAATTTCTTATACGAGGCCAAAACCTACCTTCGTTTGTAAGCGCCTCATAAGTAAGTTAGTAAGTAAACACGAAAAAGGCTGTGTAAGCAGACGTGTTTAAAAAAAAAGAAAATAGTCATAAAACGTGTTTTAGGTTCGGTGTAAATGTGATATTAAAGCGGCATTTTCATGCTATCTTCTTTGGTCTTCTCTTATCACAAAACACTTGCTAAAAAGAGCGAGATGGATATATGTCATTCTAGCTGTAAAAGTTTGACATGTCACATTAGTAAACAAATAAAATAATTTGTTTTTCAAAATCTAAGTCAAAGCATAATATTTGGATTGTTATACGAGTTTATATCAAAGGATTCCACAAGTTTTCGAAAGTGCATTATTTCAAAAAACGAAACTATCTAAATTATTTAAATTTAATCAATGTTGCTGTCATCGATTGAATACAAGATTGAAGCATTTCGTGCCTTCATACATAGCTTTGGACAAAGCTATTAGTATTCTTTAGAGTCCATATCCATATCCAGAGGGAAATGGCAATTAGCGATATTTGAATGGTCGGAAGACACACAGAGTCTCTGAGCAAGTACACTCTAGGAGAATATAAATCCGATTTGAATATAACATAGATAATGAAGATTCTGTGGCACTGGTCTTGGTGAAACAGTTATAGGATTCAAGCTACAGCTTAATGCTTTTGCTTTTTTAGGCATCTTCTTCATCGCGCTTCTAACAAGTACACGTTCTAAAACATGACGCAACATTAATCTTTTTGCTGGTCTTGCCTGATTGCGAGCGATAGTTTTCAATGGATTTGAGACATTGAAAAGAAATATTTAAGAAATATTTTAAGATAGTAATGGGTGTGTTCTGGAAACACAATTTTGTATAGAGTTTTTTTTAATAGCTTGAGAACTTTAAATAATAATACAAGACAGAAATATTGTTGGAATGAATTTTTTATTATTATAAGCTGGTAGATAATTTCATGGTATTTATTTTTTAAATGTGATTTCTGGCATATGTCCGCCACGGCAACGAGTTACGTATTCCATTCAATCAGTCCAATTTTTTACTACTTTTCCAAATAAATCTGGCCGTATGGCGTCAATGGTGGCTTGAATGTTGGCTTCCAACGCTTCAAGAGTTACTGGTTTGTCGGTATAAGCCCATGACATAGCCCCATAAAAAGTAAATGCGAGGCGTTAAGTCGCACGAACGAAGGTGCCAGTTAACAGGACCACTTCTAGAAATAAAGTTGTCACCAAATTGATTTGCAATAAATTTATGGCTAAGCGCGCTGTAAGGCAAGTTGCGCCGTCTTGTTGGAACGAAATGTAGTCGATGTTTAGTTGATTAATTTTTGGAAACAAAAAATCAATCAGCATGACTCGATAGCGATCGCCATTCACCTTAATGGCAGCTACTTCCTCATTTCGAAAGAAATCAGGATGGATGATGCCACCACCGTCAAGCAGACAATTTTGATAGATGTAATGGTAAATTGTTAATGACTTGAGGACTGTCTTCGATCCACATACGGCAATTTTGCTTATTGACGAAGCCATTTAATCAGAAACCAGGCCGATTATGGTGACCGTTAAATGGACGAACTGTTTTATGAATTTCGCGAACAGATTTATTTTTTTTTAGGTAAATTTCCACAATTTGGAAGCGTTGTTCTGGCGTTAAACGATTCATAATGAATTGCCAAACCTTACTGAACAGAAATGTCAACACAATTCAGTTGATTATCAATTCTTGACAAGTATAGTCTTAATTCGGTCGTTCACTAACCGCGAAATAGTAAGAAATATATCTAAACGATTCAAGCGATCAAGCATTTTCAATAATGCCCTGTGTTTGTGGCCAAAAGGTTGATCGTAGTCAACCAAAGGTGCAGTGTGCTAAATGCAATGAATTTTTCCATCTGGAATGTGTCAATGTTCAGCAGTCCGATCTGGATTTTATGCAGTGTTCTGCCCGACAATTTTTTTGCAAAGTTTGCTCGGTTGCGCGGCGAGGCTCTCTACGCTCGCCCCCTCCCACAACTTCTGCCACAAGAGTAATCTACAATAATAATAACAAAGCAACAAACACGATACTAAGTGAAAACTCTTTAAATGATCTAAATAAACAAGTGCAGTGTTATGCTTCGAACTCGAATGCTCAGCCACAACAACCGTTAAAACAGGTTTCGACTCAGCAGTGCGATGAAAAAAGTGAACAATTAACTTTGCAAACTATTTTGAGTGAGATAATATCTCTTAAGTCTGAAAACACTCAACAGTGTGGTGAAATTAATGAACAAAAAATAATGTTGCAATCTGTTTTGAGTGAGATTATGTCTCTTAAGAGTGAAAATGCTAGTGCGCTCGCATTAATATCGTCTCTACATAACGAAAAAAACATTTTAACTCAAAAATTTGAGTCGGTTGAAAATGAGCTTTGCTCTGTGAAGAAAAAACTATGTGAAAATGATACTGCGCTTTTGTCTCTTACAAAAGAGATAAAAATTCTTCGTAACGCTGTCGCTCATATAACAACAAATTCTGTGGTTAATGTAAAAAAACAACAAACACTCAGTGTTAATATTGCACTTCCTGTTAATCAAACTGCAGCCTCTTCTTACAATGCAGTTGCTGCTAATACTAATCTAATTGAGTTACGCTCTCCTTCAAATGCTTCTCTTTCCACTGGTGCTGCTGCTCTTAATTCACCTTGCTTGAATATGGGTGTTGCTGCTGTTGCTGATGCCGGTGTTAATAATAATGTATCCACGGTGCTTTCGTCTTATTCACATGCTAATTCTAATCCGACTGCTTCTTATGCTGCTATGCTTGCTGCTCCTGTCTGTGGTGAGAGTAACTCACTTCTACCTTCGCCTCTGCCTGTTCCATCAGCCATGGAGTGGAATACGGTGCGTAAGAAAAAGCAAAACAAAAGCAAAGCTATTGTTGGGTGTAATGCTAATAATGATCTTGATGTTGCTGTTTCTAAGAGAGCTCTTCATATATCATATTTTAAACCTACGGTTACTGCTAACAGTGTGATTAACTATATCTGCACACATACTAGTATTCTTCGAGACAATATCGAATGTATTCGACTCGTTAAAAGAGACGTGGATGAAACCACTTTGAAGAGAGTCAGCTTTAAATTAATAGTTCGGCTCAGCGATTTAAATAAAGTATTTAATCCGACATTGTGGCCAGCTGATGTTCGTGTACGGAATTTCTCTTTTTTATCGAAAGAAGAGGAAACTGTGTCGAAGCATTAGTTAATGATGTGTGTTTTTTGGCAACCTCTGGTTATGCGGATCCGCCTCCACTGCTCTCTTTACAATCAGCTCAACTGAATGTCTTGCCGAAATTACCTTCAACATCTAATGGATTGCTTAGTACAATTAATTCAATTGGAGCTCGCACTAATCTGAATTTATACTTTTATAATATGTCTGGAATGAGGACTAAGATTAATTCTATTTTTAATTGGACGTCACAAGGTGATTTTGACGTAATTGTTTTTGTCGAAACGTGGTTAAATGGAGATTTTGCTGATGCGGAATTTTTTAATCCCAATATTTTTAACGTATATCGTAAGGATAGAGATGCTGCTAAAACTGGTCTCACAAGGGGTGGTGGTGTGTTGATTGCAGTTAAACGCAGTCTGTGCTCGTCCATTCACTTACTTCAGAATAGTGACACGCTTCTTGATCAACTTTGCGTTTCAATAAATGATCCGAAAGGTGCTATTTACATTTGTGCCTCATATATTCCTCCAAATAGCTCATATGACTTATATACTGCGCATGTTGATAATGTTGTCAATCTACAATCATCACTCAACAATGCTAATAATCACCTTTGCTTTCTTGATGATTTCAACTTAAGTAAAATTGTTTGGAGTTTTGTTGCTGATGTGCTGATTCCTTCTAATATAAATAGCTTGTATGAAATTTATTTTGTAGATAGTATGTTTAGCATTGATTTAATTCAAATTAATACTTTTTTCAACTCTCTTAATAAAATTTTAGATCTAATTTTTGTTTCAAAAAATTTCAAGACTCGGTTATCTGAATGCATATGTTCTATATCTCCAGCTGGCTTACACCATGTACCTCTTGTTCTAAATTTTGAGTTCTATGAATTTGTGCAGTCCACGCGGCAAAATAATTACTTTAATTTTAAATTATGCAATTTTGATCTCTTAAATAATATATTTGCCAATGCAAATTGGAATAAATTGTTTATAAATCAAAATGTTGCTGATTGTTTTGATTTGTTTACTTCCAATTTGTCTGCTATTTGCAATGAGCATATCCCACTTGTTCCGCCTAAAGTGTATAGATTACCCTGGTACACAAAAGGTTTAAAGAAGCTGAAAAATTTGCGTAATAAAAATATTAAATTATTTAAATCAACTAATGATAACCGGTATCATGCTATGTATATTCATTATGCGAGAGAATTCAATTTTTTGAATAAATTTCTTTACAAACAGTATATCTTACGTTGTGAGAATAACATAAAAAGTAATCCTAAGTCATTTTGGCATTTTATTCAATCCAAGCGTGATGGTTCTTGCATTCCCACGTCGACTTACTACAATGGGTCACAATCTTTTACACTTGAAAATACAGTGAATTTATTTGCTGATTACTTTAGTTCCAATTACGAAATCGGAAATCCGGGGTTTGATGTGTCAATTTTAGATAATGTTGACTCTTTTTTAAACTTAGGTTCCCTTGTTTTGATGGATGAAGAAATTTTCAATGCGATGTCTAATTTGAAAATTTCTGTTAAAGCTGATAATGATGGTATTTCATCTATCTTGCTTAATAAGTGTGCTTCATCGCTCTCTAAGCCATTATGTATAATTTTCAATAAATCTTTAAGGACTGGGACGTTTATCGATTGTTGGAAAATGGCCTCTATAACACCGGTTTTCAAAACAGGCAGTAAGAATGATGTACATAATTTTAGACCTATTTCTAAATTGTCAAACGTTTCCAAACTCTTTGAAAGTGTCATTAAGAATCGATTATTCTTCTTAACTAAGCGACACATTTGCCCTGAGCAGCATGGTTTTTTTGCTGGGAGATCAACTGTCACTAATTTAGCTGTTTTCTCCAAATTTTGCATTTCATCATTTGAACTTGGATATCAAGTTGACGTTGTTTATACTGATTTTTCTAAGGCATTTGATAAGGTTCCACATAATCTTTTACTAGCCAAACTTGCTAAAATGGGTTTCCATTCAAATTTTTTGAATTGGCTTCAGTCTTACCTTAAGAATAGAGTGTCTTTTGTGGAGATAGAGGGAGTTAAATCCTATAAATTTATAGCTTCATCTGGAGTGCCTCAAGGAAGTATTCTTGGACCCTTGCTCTTTTCATTGTTTATTAATGATGTTAGTAAATATTTTCAATCGGTAAAATTTCTACTATATGCTGATGACTTAAAGCTATTCACTCATATTTTTGATTTAAATGATGCTGCTCTGTTACAGAGTGATCTCAGTAATCTACTATCTTGGAGCTTATTAAATTGCTTACCATTAAATTCTAATAAATGCTTTTCTATGACGTACTCTAAGTGTAATAACTTTTTAAAATTTTTGTACTCCATCCATGGTACTCCCCTAGAGAGAGTCATTACCATTAAGGACTTAGGAATAATTTTTGACACTAAGTTTACTTTTGTTAATCACATTAATTATATTGTTCCAAAATCATATTCTTTACTTGCTTTTGTGCGTAGAAATTGCTCAGAATTTTCTGACCCTCATACCCTAATTAATCTCTATAACTCTTTCGTAAGATCAAGGCTAGAGTATGCTTCCTTCATATGGAGTCCCTTCTACATTATTCATTGTGCTCGCGTAGAGAAAATCCAGAAATCATTCACTAGATTTGCGCTTCGTTCCATAAATTTTGCAGAACCTTTGCCATCATATGATGCTCGTAATTTGCTTTTGGGATTAAAAACACTGGAAACTAGAAGAAAAATTCAGTCATTGACATTTATTCATGATCTTTTCTCGGGGCATATTGACTGTGAACAGCTATTGCAATTTTTAAATTTTAATATCCCGGCTAGAACATTACGTAATTATTCGCTATTTCACTCCGAAATTCATAGAACTCTTTATGCTCTAAATGAGCCTATTATTCGTGCCTTATCTTTGTATAATGAATTGTCTATTGAAAATAATTTAGATCTCTCTGTCTCGAAATTATCTTTGAAGAATAAACTTAAAACTATTTTTCGGATCTAATATTTATTCTCTTTATGTTTATCTGTATTTCTTAGTCTTCATTTATGAGTACTGTTATTATTTTTTTTTTTCTTATTTCGTCCTTGTAAATTTATGTTAATATTAGTATGTAAGTTAATTTAATTTGAAGTAGTCTGTTAAGGATGTGTAATCCAAAGACTTAAATTAATAAATAAATAAATAAATAAATTAATTTGATATTCTCAACTGGCAAACCATAGACAACAGCCATCGAAACTTCTCATTCATCTAAAAAAACCCCATGTACAACTGTTGATTAAAAGTCTTTAGAACGGTAAATACCAGTTACTCACAACATCTTGTTTATTTTTCGCTACACACTTTTCACACTTTATTTTTCGGCTACACTCACTCAATATGTTGTAGTTTTCAATAACAAAGTTTGACATGTTTGAAAGTGAAAGCGTTTCTATTATATAAAACGTCAAATAATACAAAATTATATAGAATAAAAAAAGATTTATTAAAATTGTTACTGATTATACTGAGTATTCACTTTGCAACTGTGTACTAATTTACCGATACAGATGAGATGCACATGAAGCTGAAAAGTGGTAAATTAAGCTAAAATATTGGTTAAAATATGTCAGAAAATATTTTTAATCAGCCTATTCTAGGATCCGTCGTAATAAATCTACTAACGTTAACCTACGCTACGAGTACAATAATTTTGCTATGCTGTGTTGCGAACAAAACCAATGTTGACTCATAGTAATTTAATTCCGAAAATAGCTGTTTTTGACAAAAGACATGAAATTTAAAAATAAAAAGTGATTAATTAAACTGTTATGACAAGTGCTATTTCATAAAATGCTATGAAAGTTCAACAAAAAATATTGCGAGATTCCAGCGATCCTTTTGAAATGGATAACGTAATGTAGGTAGTGCACGTTCCAATGGAAAACTATCAGCAGCAACCATGCAACTGACGGTGGAAGCTGACTTTTTGTTTCGATAAATAGTATTCGATCTGTGTCCAAATTCCGGCACTCGTCATCGAGAAAAATTGTTTCAAATATGGGGTATTTCATGTGAAACGGACAACGAAAATATTGAAATTCGTTCATATTGGGCATATTTGTACTTTTAGGGGATATGAACGTGTTCACATAATATTTTTTTGATTTGAGGTTTAGCTGTTAAGATATGAGATTCTATAGAATTCACCTGATTGACGAAAGGGTTTTTTTTGAAATTTTATTTTCATAATGAAGATAATTATTATAAAATAAAGAATGAAATTTTTTATAGGAAATTTACTGCTCTTTTTGGTTTTCTGATCAGTTTTTAAAATTTTATTTTTTTCCAGTAAAATTAACGGTAAAATAAAGACTGGGAATGGGATCTAAATTAGTTTAAAAGATTAATTATAAAATTTTACTATAACACCAATATCTTCTTATATATAACATTTTTATTGATCAAAGCTAATTGAGGCAGAACACCGAATTCCGATGTTGAGCGACCTATAACTTCAAAGCTTTACGATATCGTAGATTTGGGTTGTATGGGAGGTGCCACATCCCCTTGTACAATGTTCCGTGAATTTTTTCCAAAACCTTCGCGTAACAATTACGAACAAACTCACAGAAGGAAGTATCCAATTTGGTCGAGTCGTTTTCAAGTTTTAAGCATCCGAACAAACCAAGATTCATTTTTATATATTAAGATTATTACTAACCGAAACAATGTATTAAATGCCAGCGGTTATCGACAATGGTATTTATATGTATCCGACGATGGAAAGTGTGATAAGAAATATGCTGACGTCACATATTCCAGCCAACTCACTGGAAGAGTGATTGCTTCGGTGTTGGGTAGCTAAGCCAACACACAGGCAACAAGCGCTAAGAATGAACAAGCTATTGTACAACAACAAACAAGCTGGCCAATATGATCGCCTACTGAGTCCGTTACACAGTTACACTAGAGTGATCGCTATGCTTGATAGTTTATCGTTTATGATAAAGCGTCAGAAGGCGAGAATGTTAGCACGTTTGAACTTAAATAAACAGCTCGAATGGCTGCTGAAATGTAAATACGGTTCCGCCACAACACCTTTACAGTTCGAAGGTAGATATTTTTAAAAATTTTTCACACAAAAACCAACTCTCAATCTGCATTGGAACAGATTCCATGCCAGATCATAATCCATGACGTTAAAACCCCTTGTTGGGCTCCTATGCATACCAGGAGTTTTCTGCTTATATGACATATACGCGAAGTGTGTATTTTAAAAATTTTTTTTACATCAAAATCAACACTTTTAATGGCCAATTTCTTCACAGAGGACTAGCTCTAAATCGTGGATTAGGCGGATTAGTGAAAATGCATTTCTTCACCGAGTATTAAGGCGCTAATACTCTGATTTAGAACTCGGTACCAGCTAACCTGTGGATTAGCTGAATCACCGAAATCGGAGGTCTACCGCTCTTAATTCGCGGACTAGCACGATTTTTATTTCTTCACTACGTAAAAGCAAGTATCATTTCGTTGTGCGCTTGTTCATCTTACGTTTTAGACAGGATTTATCAAATTATGTTAATTATAAGATGAATAAAAACTAAAATGCATATTTTTTAAAGATTTATTTTATTATTAAACTTATGAAGTGAAAATAATATTTAAATGTTTCTTTATGAAAGAATTCAAAATATGTATTTGCGCACCATATATCTGCATGAATGGATTCATTTGCTGTTTCAAGTTCCTTTAATGTTTTAACTCCATCTTTCAATTTATCAACTCGCGAATCATAGGCAGCAAAAATCAAGTCGTCAAATGTAGAAAACTTGAAATGTAGAAACTTGATATGCAAAAAATTTGAAACTTTTAAGGGAGGGAGGGAAAGCAACGGTAGCGCAGTTGCATTAACTTAAAACAGACTTGAAAAGTAGAAAGCTTGATTTTTTTCTACCAATTAATGCAGGGTAGAAACAAATTAGAATCAAGTCTGACTTATGATTCGTTTTTCAGAAGCAAGTCGTGGTTTGTAGGGTAGAAACATATCAAGTTTATACAAGACAAGTCAAAACTTCATTTTTTTTCAAGTTACTTGATTTTCAATTGACTTGTTGCAGATCTCTGGTGCGCACACAAGATGGTTCAAGATAACCAAATCAGCATACGGGCAGAAAGAAGAGAAGTAAAATAAGCTCTCCAAAAAAGCTATAGCTACACATTTTTAATAGATATTTATATTAAGTCATTTTCATACTTCAGTATTCGAGTGAAAATTTAAAATTTTTTTTACAGGAAAACAGTAAGAGATAATGGAAAACTTTTTTTTGGAGTGAATAAATACACTAACTTTTAGATACAGAACTTTTTTTCAAAAATTGTTTTTGCATTTTCTTCAAGCTTTAAGTCTTAAGAATATGTGGTTAAAATTTCGATATCTCAAAACCTAACATAGCTGTAGCCTAGAGAGCCCGCAGTACTGACCCTTATTTTCAAACAAGTTTTTCTCGAAACTCAGTGAACCGATCGTTTTGATTTTTTTGCAGGCTTAATTTATTCATAATAATCTCGTACTTGTCATAAGATTTTTTTTCGTAGCTTTGTTCATTAGTTATATGCAAAATAATGACGAATTTTTTGTCGAAAATTGTTACTCTACGTTCGAACGTCCGCCATTTTGTGAAAAATCAATATTTTTAAAATCGGGTATGACAAGTACGAGTTTGAAGTATCTAGTTTAACCAAATTTTTCGTTTCAGATATAGTTGGGAGGATATATTTGTTTATTATATTTAGGAGGAGCAATCATGGTCACCGCAATTCATCTTTGTTTACAGCGCTCTATAAAAAATGCTGTATCTACCTTAATATTAAATTTTTTTTAATGCACAAAAACTAAACGTACTCTTGAGTGTGTATATTTTTAGGTACAAAAACCCTCATTTAAAAATATCCCTTAAAAAAAAAATAAATAATTGGCCATTTCAGGCCTTGAAAGGACTTTGACCTAGCTTCTTATGATCAATTGTGTTGTACGTATTATTAAGTTTGTACACAATTGACCGAGAACCGGACCTATATGCTTAACGCCGACTCCGAACGGCGATGAACAGAATGTTCTTGTTCTCAAGAAGCTTTACATGGAATTTTGGTTACTCTCTGAGGTTTGCCATTGTCTGCAGAGAGGTGGCGGCCGTATAGAAAAATCATTTTAATTCAAATCATTTTCTGTCGCTGCTGGGGTTCGAACCCGGGTCTCCAGGTTCGTTGACATAGAGGCCACGCACTTTAATCAACTACGCCACGGACACTTATTACTACCCTGAAAATTTAAATTTTTTCGGGTTTTTACTTGTTAAAATAAAATTTTTTTATTTTGTAAAAAACATCACGTAAAACCGACTAAACATCAATTCTGACAACCGGATATTATAGACGGAGAGCCAGCGCGAAAAAAATTCTTTGAATTTAGAAAAGCTGATTTTCTGGCAATTAGTTATCGGAGTTGTGTACACACACATACTGCGGTCAGTCAAGCCAATTGTAGAACAGGCGGGTCATAGCTGCTATCAAGCGTGTAATTTTTTCGGTAGTAATGAAATGAATTTAAAAAAGTTCAAAAATTGTTAATACAGATTAGAAATTGCATATAAAGGGTGTTTTTTTTAGAGGTATAGAACTTCGAATTGAAATAAAACACAAGAAAATCGTTTTAATGTCCATCAATTTGGCTTTATTGGAAGGATAATTTTATGCCATTAATGTTTAAATATGATTTCGGGCATGTGGCCGCTGCGGCTGGCTCGAATAAAGCCAATTCTACAGGTCCACTTTCAACCACTTTTTCGAGCATATGGGGCCGTATGTCGGCAATAACGCCACGAATGTTGGCCTCCAAGTCCCCTAACGTTTCTGGTTTGTTGGCTTAGACGAGCGACTTCATATATCCCCAAAGAAAATAATCCAATGGTGTGAAATCACACATTGGTGGCCAATTGACAGGTCCATTCCGCGAAATTATGCGCTCATCGAATGTTTCCTTCAATAAATCGATTGTGACGTGCGCTGTGTGGCATGTAGCGCCGTCTTGTTGGAACCACAACTCATCCACATTCATGCCATCCAATTCGGGAACAAAATAGTCGGTTATCATGGCTCTATACCGGTCTCCATTAACGGTAACTGACTCTCCAGCATTATTTCGGAAGAAGTATGGCCCAATGACTCCACCAGCCCATAGAGCACACCAAACAGTCAGTTTTTGTGGATGTAATGGCGTCTCAAGGATCTCATGTGGATTCTCTTCACTCCAAATGCGGCAATTTTGCTTGTTGACATAGCCATTCAACCAAAAATGAGCCTCATCACTGAACAAAATTTTGCGATGAAAATCAGCATCGAGATCAATCTCATTTTCGGCCCATACACCAAAATCACGACGCATTGCATGGTCTCGCGGCTTTAATTCTTGCACAAGGTGAATCTTGTAAGGTCGCAAGCCAAGATCTTTGCGCAAAATCTTCCATAAAATTGATGGACAAAGCTCCAATTGCTGTGCACGTTGGCGAATCGATTCATTCGGGTCCTCTTCAACATTTTGCTCTACAGCGGCAATTTTTTCTTCGGTGCCCACTGTTTGACGTCTCTGCGGATGCGTATTATCACATAGAGTAAACGTAGTGCAAAAACGACCCATGGTTAACCGAATTAATTGCTCTGATGGACGATTATGTCGACCATAAATTGGACGGAGCTTGCGGTAAACTTCGCGAGCTGAACCATTATTTTCGAAATAAATTTGCACGATTTGCAAGCGTTGTTCTTTTGTCAACCTGTTCATGATGAAATGGCAAACCAAACTGAACGTAAATGACATTAGAGTTGCCAGATTTGACGACAAAATGCCAGTTTTATCTCTATTCGAAAAACAAACCCCTAAAAAAAACACCCTTTAAATAACAGTTATGACAGTCAGTCAGTTTAATGTCGGAACAGAGCTGGTCAGTCAGCCCCAATATTTGTACAAAAAATAGTTAACGTTGAATTTATTTAAAAAACTTGAAACTTTTTGTAGCGGTATCTAATTGTATAGTGACCCTCAATAAAATAGTCAGTCAAACATATTGTGGAACAACTTCCGTCAGTGAGCTCAAAAACTTTGCAATTTTTCTTACTGTGCTTGAGAGCATGTAGACTCTCGCACCTCCGAAGTGTCGTTTGATACACATATTTATACCCCCACGTCTGAAAAACGTTAAAGGGGTATATTAATGTTGTCACTCTGTTTGTAACGCCCATAAGGAGGCGTGGTAGGTATAGAAAAGTATTTATATTCTTGATCAGCATCACCACCTGAGTAGATATAGCCATATCCGTCTATCTGTCTGTCTGTCTATCCGTCTGTATGTCTGTCTATCCGTTCTGTTTGTCTGTCTGTCTGTGTGTCTGTAACCACGATTACAGCAGTAATTTCCAATCTATCATCACGAAATTCGATATTTAATCTTGTATCTAAAAAATACAGATCAAGTTCAAAAAGGAGCCAAATCGGACGAAAACCACGCCTACCTCCAATACAAAGTGACTTTATCAAAACGGTAAAATCTCTAAGAATTCCACAAACGAGTCCAATTAATATATGTCCAATTAATATATGGACTCGAAATTTTGCATATGAGCTTTGATGTCTAATATACACTCTGAGTATGAAATGCAATCAAATCGAATAGAAATCACGCTTACCTCGCCTACAAAGTGACTTTCCCAAAAAGGTAAAATCTCTTTTAGTTCCACAAAATTAATATATGTACTTGAAATTTCCAAATAAGCTTTAATATGCACTCTGAGTATATAATTCAACGAAATCGAGTGAAAACCGCGCCTTCCTCCCACACAAAACATTTTATTGGCTTCTTAAGATTTTAAATTTACTTTGGTTCGGTCGTGGGGGTATTTCGGTATTTTAACTTCGAACCATTCGAAGATCATTTCTGACTAGTTTTTTATTTTTTCATTTATGATATTATAACAAATTTAATTATTTTTTTTATGGTCGATATATCGATATATCCCGTACGGAAAAGGTTAACAATAGGTGCATTCCCATGGCACTGGATCAGATCAAATCTAGAATAATATCAAAATAGAATAACTTTAGTTCAACTTACAACAATTTGTACCACTGTCTTGATACAGCTGTTTGAATACCGATCACAATACAAAACAGCATAGCTTAAATTAGCCAACTATGTTATTTTTTTTAAAAAAATGCTTTCAACTTGGCTCTCTGAAATAGACCCAGGAAAAAACCTGTTTGCAATTTTTGTTTTTGCTTTGTGAATAAAATAGAGCCGCGCTCTAGATCAACGACCATGGGAATGCAGCTATTTTTTTCATTTTCGCAAAAACTTGCTGAAGGTGGTCAATGAATCCAGCTTTAAGCCGGGAGTAGAATGATTGCGTATGCGCTTGCTTCCGTCTACTCGCTTAGAGTTTGCGCTTAGAGCAGGGATATAAAATGATTGAACGTTTTCCTTATTCTTGAAATTCAATGTTAGGTGTATTAACGCTAAGATCTTGAAAATATTTTGATGTTTAGCAATATAAATTACTAGCCATAAGCATTAAATAAGGAATGTAAACTTAATTACAAGTAATAACTTATTTAAATATTTATTTATTAAAATTCATGATAAAGGGTCATCCCTGAAAATTTCAAAGAATAAACTCGTTTCTTTTCTTTGCTCTCGTTGGTCGCTATTTGTAACGAGCTGTCAAAAAGCGCAATTTACGCAAGAAAAGTTGAAATATTTTCAACTTTTGTTGCGTAAATTGCACTGACAAAATTTGCGCCTGTCAGCATTCTACTCACTACCATAAGCTTTCGTGCATTTTGAATCTAATTGCGCCAGCGAGTAGACGGAAGCAAGTGCATACGCAATCATTCTACTACCGGCTTTATAATCAAGAATTAGTTTGTCCTTTTCTTTGTAAGATAGATAGAGGGAGATAGCTATCGATATACGTTATCCCCCTTGCGATGGTAAAAATTAAAACCTTTGTTTTGCATAATTTTAAATAATTTGCGATACTAGTACATAACATAATTCTAATTAGATATAATTATTATTAGATGCAATAAAAATTAGATATAATTATAATAAGATCTAATTAAAATTGGATATAATTATAATTAGAATTATACTCTAATTACTTTTGACAATCACTTTTACACAGAAAAAAGGGCGGCACATTAGCAGGGGCCTAGGACGGCATCGAACCTAAATCCACCACTCTTTAGATATTAATACAAATTATCGATTATTTAATATATAACAATGTTTTTTTAGGAAAACAGTAAGTGTTGATGCATTAAACGACACTTCGGAGCTGGGAGAGTCGACATGCTCTCAAGCAAAGTAAGAAAAATTTGCAATTTTCGGGCTGACTGACTGGGTGTTGTTCCACAATATGTTTGACTGACTATTTTATTTATGGTTACTATACAATTAGATACCGCTACAAAAAGTTTCAAGTTTTTTAGATAAATTCAACGTTACCTATTTTTTTAACATATATTGGGGCTGACTGACCAGCTCCGTTCCGACATTAAACTGACTGACTGTCATAACTGTTATTTATATGCAATTTCCAATCTGTATGTACAATTTTCAACTTTTTTAAATTCATTTCTTTACCACCAAAAAAATTTGACGATTGATAGCAGCTATGACCCGCCTCTTCCACAATTGGCTTGACTGACCGCAGTATTTGTGTGTACACAACTCCGATAATCAATTGCCAGAAAATCAGCTTTTTTAAATTCAAAGAATTTTTTTGTGCTGGCTCTAACAGCCCTATTCTGGCAGCTTAACTAAGCTCACCACATTAACAAAATAGTTAATATTAACAAATTGTTAAGGTTTCATATTCTGGTGATAATTTTAAAGCACCTTTCTTTACTATTTTGTTAATGACAGAAAACAACTTAACGAAAGATAGTTCAGTATTAAGCCAAACAAATGCTGTGTAAATAAAATAAAATAAAAAAAATGGATGAATTCTTACTTTTTACTTCTTTTTAGTATTGATGCTGAAGATCAAAGAAAAAATAAATTTTAAAGACTGCAAAACACTCGAAAATTGCTTGGCTATTAAAATTTTTATATTAATTAACAACAACTTAAAACAATTGAAAACAATTAGTAAATTATTTATTTCTTAACATTTTTCATCTTGCTTGTAGAAAAAAAAAACATAAGTAATCAAATTAAGCAAGAAATGAGCAATATAAAAACAGCTGACGCTTTATATCTAATACTATGTTCAGACTGGGAGCTAAATGCGCATTTAGAGCTTAATTCGCATTTATTTCCTTAATGCTTCTCTAAATGCGAATTTACCCATATAAAATTCTGTCAAGTAAATTCACATAAATTCTACTTCAAATGAGCATTTAGCAGTTTGCGACACTGTTTCGAAGTTCGAATACATTTTACTCGTTTGTTTTGACAGTACTCGTTATTAAATTCCATCAGCTGTTCGCCATTCGATTGATAAACTTGAGCAGTTTTTGTTTTTGTTCAAAAATAAATAGAAGATTCCGTTGGTGGAAACCGATCGCAAAGGACTGGCCTGAAAACAACAAATTATAGAAGACGTGCGCCGCTGCGTGGGAAAACATCCTCTCATCCTTGTCTTTCAGGTGCAAAATATGCACAATAATCTGCTGAATGATCTACGACAACAATTGAAAGCAAACTCAAGATTTGTCTTTGGTAAAATCATACCATGCAAATATTTTTGGGACGTAACAAAGCTGAAGAAGTTGAAACAGGTTTCCACAAGCTTTCCAACAGACTTCGCGACAGGATGCACTGCCACTGAAACGCCAAAGCAAGAGGTGACTGGACAAAATATTACTGAGCCGTAGAATATGCTCGCAGTGTTTTTGTAGCCACAGAAACAGTGGTATTAAAAGGAGGTTCACCCGAAGATTTTGCACACCCACTGGAGCCACATTTGCTTTCACTGTGTATGCCTACCAAATTGCAAAGGGAATTCTAGCGTTCTATAGTGACTACACCGTGTGCGAAGAAGGAAATTATTAAAATATTGACACCTGCGCAGGCTCGCATACTCAAGCTAATTGCAAATCATATAAAAAAAATCGTTTGGGTTAATTGTGAGTTTTATTTAATTTGTCAATGATACATTTGTTTAATTATTAATAAAGTTGTTTATAAATATATTCAAACAAAAATAATAAATGTTTACAATTTTCCGAAAACTTTCTGGTTCGTTCCTGCAATCATATTTTTGTTAAAATGTCAGCATTTTCACAACATAGAAATAATATTAAGAAATCTGTCAATTTTAATGCGTTTGAACACTTGACATTTGTAAGCATTTTCGAACTTCTAAATGCGCATTTAAAACTCAGTCTGAACATAGTATAAGGCATTTACATTTTCACCATGCGTGGTGAACTTTAATAGCTTTTGAAAGCTTTCAAATTGTTAATGATTTGCCAGAATACGAAAATTTACTTTACATAACAAGAACATTCACAAGAGCTTCTTTACAATACCTTGTTATGTTAACAAGCAGAATAGAGCTGTTAGTCTATTAGAAAATTTGTCAAATATGGTATACAAATTGGTATAAAGCCAATCGGAGTATTAGCGCTAAACACTCGGTTTGTGAAGAATGTGAAGAAATTAAGCGAGTTTCAACTTTCGCTAATACTGAGTTCCAGCGCTAAGCCGTGGTTTAATCCATTCTGGAAATCGCCATAGATGGCTTTTTAGGAGTTTTCTGCTCATATGACACCTATGCAGTTCAAAAAAGGATTTTCCATATAATTTTTAGACACAACTTGACGACCTGGTGACGGATGACGACCTGGTATAGAATCTATTCTATCACACTTAGAGGAATGATTTTAGTGTCTAGAAATAGTACAAAAAATACCTACTTTCGAATGCATAACTAGGTGTCATATGCGCAGAAAACTCCTGGCAACATGTTGTAACTTCGAAATCATCGAAGTTGTCGAATTTATCGAAAGTCGATATGTTTTGACACTTTCGACATTTCAATTTACGATAAAAGATCACTTTGATTTGGTGGCGGTGAACAAGAATCGAAACAAAAATAAATTTAAGGGGAGAAGTACTTGTAAATTCTCGAAAATCAGTAATTTTTCGTGAATTATTTTGAAGGTGAGAAAATAATTAAGGGAGTAGTACCAATCTTTTGGTAGAAAAGAACATACATTTTTAATATTGTTTTTTAATCATATTTATTATATATCAATTTTAAACTTTTTGTGACATATTTATAAATGTTTGAAGATAACAAAAAAAATTTTTTTTTTATTACTTCTTCAGCCGGTAGAGGGCGATGAAATCAAGCACTAAAAAAAAAGGTTGTCCCGCTGCTGCAACTTAATGTAAGGAACGGCTAATCTGAAACAAAAAAATCAAATTTTCTATTATTGTTGATAACCTCTTACGTGGAAATTAACCACATTTAGGGAAAAAAGTCAAAAAGACTCCATCGCACCGGAACGGACAGAAAAGCTTCACCGTGCGCCCTCAAACGCGTTGTAATACGCTTTTAACTGCACAGCACCAAAACGCTTTGCTGACAGCACAGCAACGAAACGCTCATATGCTTCACTATGCGCACTGCCTAAGGTTTTAAATCTATAATGGCCTTGAAAGCGTCCCCATCGCCAATGTAATTGCTGTACTAGACGCCGAAGTTCTCTTTCGATCTTGAAAACATCTCTTTCACCGATTTTCTTTTTCCAGAACGTACAAGCATGGCAATAACTGCTTTTAACGACTAAATCAAATACTTTGCCAATAGAGTAACCGATCAGCGTTGTGACGCCATACCGTGATTTTAACCCGCGTTTTTTCCATGTCCCGTCGCCAGAAACTTTCATGTGTTTTTCAGGTCTTCCATGTTCGATGTTTATTGCTTTTTCTTCTTGAACAGCTTTTTCAGATAAATACTTGAACGACAACTTGGCAGCTTCATGAATATGTTCTACGATTTTCATGTAACTGCTTTTCATGAAAAAAGTTTCATGATAAATACAATTCTTCGATTTATTTCGAAGCTGTTGTGAATAAAAGGTCCTGAATTTATTTTTGTGCGACTGCAGCTGCATGAAACGAGCTCCTCTTTGTCCTGGTTCTTCAAAACGTACGCTTCTCTTGCACTTATAGCAAATTAAAATTTGCGACAAAGCAGCAAAAAGAGTCACAAACTCAATGATTTTGTACGTGTGCGAAAGACTCGACCGAATATCGTCACTACTTGCAGTATGCAGTTTTTTTGCACTTGCACTAAATATATCGTCACTTTCACTCGACGTGAAATTCTTCCCGCTTTCGTCCGAAAACTGATTTCCGTGATTCCGTCTTTTCTTGCTACGACTTCGAGTAACATTATATTTTGTTCCTTTATATGAAAACAACATTTTTATGAAAACAGGACCGCACGCGTAAATCTTTTGGACTACACTGACTCAACTGATCGGGGAACTTTCTTTCGCATAACTATATAGTTACCTGCTGTAAACATACACATATATATAATATATACACATACATTATGTAACTGTGTAGGTACGTATACGAAAGAAAAGGTTCGTACGAAGAAATTGTATTCCCGACCGACGTTGCCAAGTCGATTTTGAACACTTGGAAATGCAGAATCTAACCACTCGACTCAAGCACGATTCCGGCGTTCCACGAGCGCTCTCGACTATGGGCTATTTCTCCGTAAAAATGTCATATTTCAACTTGATACTTCGCCATAATACTTTTTAGGGATGCTACTTTTGAAATATGAAAAAAATGATTTTTTGAAGATTTAACATGTATTTCTCCTCTTAAGTATTTATTCATATAAGGGACATATAGGTTAGAAATTTTTTAAAAAAATTTTTTTTCTGTATTTTTTTTTCATAGAATTAAAAAAGATATCGTTAACATATCTTTATGCACATATATTAACTAACATTTAAAGAATACAAAAAATAGGTCTCAGAATTTTTGAAGTGGTTTTTGACGTTATTTGCTTTTTTTTTTAAAATTGCCAAAAAATTGACGGTGTGCAGGATATCACCAGTCTGGAATATCTGAGAAAAAAAAACCAAATTAGTCCTTGTTGAAGTGACTATCGCCTGAACTAGGATAATTTTTTTCCGCCGAAAAAAACAAAATGGCGAACCTCGAAAATCAACTTTTTTTTTCAAATGTCCGCCATTTTGTGTTTTTTCGGCGGAATAAAATTATTCTAGTTCAGGCGATAGCCACTTCAACAAGGATTAACTACCGAAACGTCGGGAAAAAAATGAAATAAAGTTTTTATTTGCATTTCAATACCAGACCAACATAGCCAACAACATTTAATTTAAAATTAAAATCAGAATTGGTCAAATAGAATTTCAAAAGTAACAATAGTAAGGCCTGCCGAGAAAACACACAAGTAATTGGATCTTTACATAATGAGGAATTTTTTTTAACATATTAAAATCAAATACGACATTGAAACATGCATCACACTAAAAAACTACTGCAGACAGAAAAAGAGACTCGCAAGACAAAAAGAGAGATTAAAATTCTTATTAGGATGCCAAGAATATAGGTGTGTTTCCGTACACAATGTCGAGTAAAAGTCGAGTAAAGTTCGAGCTGGGAGCGTAAAATGAAATTTGAGAATAGTGTCATAAGTACGGAAACGACTTCTAGCTAGTTTCCAGCACAAAAACAGCTGATTGCCTATAAAACGTAAACAGTGCCAAATTTATTAACGCCAATTATCGATTATCAACTTTCAAATTAATTTATTATTAATTTATTTATATTTATTTGCAATTTGTATTTCACTATTTGTAAATTTATTTCCCGCCACACAACGTAAATAAAGAAAAAAATCAATTTGACAGTTTCTTGTTCTTCTTCATGCTTGTTCTTATAATGCTCGAAGTAATTTCTTCCAGCACACTTCGAGCTACTTTCGAGCTCGAGAGAGCGCTTTTATGCTTGTTCTTCTTCTCTCTTTTGAGCTAGAAAAAGTACGGAAACACGTTCTAGCACATTGCAAGTTACTACAATCGAGTACGGAAACAGACCTTATGACATTGTACCAAAACACCTAACGCAAAAAACATCATATGTGGCGCAATTTTTCACATCAAAGGAAGTTCAAAACAAACTTAAGAAAATAGAACATATATTTCTCATCAAAATACTAAAACTTGAAATAAAACAAACAAACATAAGCATCAAGACAGTAGAAAAACATATTACTCAAGCAGAAATAAAAATGGGAAAAACACTTAATGGCAAAGAATACAACACATTCGTAACTAAACAAATATGTATGTACAATTACATATTAGATAAGACGCGACAGACAAATTCGTCTAAAATAGAAAAACTAAAGAAAAACAATTAGAAGAACTTGGACTCATATATAACGAAAATTGGTTCATAAATACAACAACACTAAACTTTCCGTATGAAAGTAAATGGCTTCTTTCCTTAGGGAAAAAGTTTGCACTCCCTGTCAGCCAAGCGCGGATCCACGGTGGGGCGATAAGGGCGATCGCCCCCCAAAGCTTTGTGAATATACAAGTTCTCTAAGCTAGTCTCAAAACATATTTAGAATAAAGCTTTTGTGCCTGAGTATTTATTTTAGCGTAAGCAAACAGTTTTATTAAATAATGCAAAAGCAGTATAGTATAAGTATAGTATAGTATAGTATAATTCATTGTTTGAATGTTTTTTTTCCTTTTGACACTATTAACCCGTTTAGGAAAGTACAACATGTCATGTCAAATTGATGTTAAATCAGCGCAGTATACGATTCAAGATACTTTAAATTTATTACAGAAGAAACGAGAATCCTGTGAGATAAAATTTGAAACTCTTATTAAAGAACTTGAAAACTTTGCAAATAATATTGGAGTGAAATTAAAATGCCACGTGTAGCAAGTTTTCAAAAGAATCGCGATAATTATCCAGTAAAAGATCCAATAGCATATTTCAGATAAGCTGTTTATATTCCTACGCTGGATAATGTGATGATGGATTTAAAAAGTCGATTTTAAACAACTACTTTGGATTTGTGTTCATTTTTAGTACTGTTTTCTTATTCCATTACCTCGAAGATCATTACATTATGTATACAAGCTGTGAGAAAACTTTGTAAAAGATATTACATTTTCTTCAAAGAATCCTCACAGGTTTTAGAAAATCTTTGATTAATGAGTTGGAGATGTGGCACTTGCAATGTGAAAGTACTAGTGCAATGCAACTATTACACTGCTGAAGTATATCCTCTTAGTCATACTCTTTTTAAAATTTGAATAACATTGCCTTCAAGTGGAGCAACTGGTGAAAGCCAATTTTCTACATTGAAGAGAATTAAAACCTATTTGAGATCTACGACAACAGAAGAAAGATTGAACGGACTTGTTTTATTGCACTAAGAGAAAAAAATATTAAATTTTTTTTTTGTTTTTTTTTTTTTTATTTAATCCAGTATAAATTGTAAATACATAAGTTTTACATTTATTGAACCATAGAGGGATTGAAATCCCTGTACATGGACTGGTGTCTTACATACTACTTACGAACTAGAAAATTAAAAATTTTGTTAATATTTACTTTATGCGATATGTTTTACATTGCATTTTTTTTTTTTTTTTTGTGATGTTCCAAACTTTTATTATTTTTTTTTTTCATTATTTTTTTTAATAATTGTTTTTCTTAATTTAATAATATAATTATACTTCATAAACTATGTTTGATCCAATAAGTCATTCTTTTTTTAACATTTTTCTTACTTGATTGTAATATTTTAAGTTCATTTGGCAAAATATTAAAAACTTTGATAGCCTTTATGTGGCTACATTTATTGCTTATCATTTTTTCCATCTTTGGTAAAATAATGCTTCTATTTATTTCTAGTTCTACTAGACGAGGAAATAAATTTATATTTAAGCTCATCGTAATGATATGACAATGCTTCAACAGAAAAAATTTGGACAAGATTAAGAGGCTTTGAATGAATATCAAATGTATTATTACTCATTATTTTAAGAATTCTATTCTGTAGTACCTGAAGCAGATTTAAATTATTGTTATATGCTCCACCCCAGGCTATGTTACCATAGCTGATAATACTATGGAAAAAAGCATAATATATTATTATCATTGTGGAAATATTCATTACTTTCCTTAATTTGTGAAAAACATAAACAAGGTACTTAGTTTTTTTAATTATTATTTCAATATGTTTGTCCCATTTAAGATTATAGTCAAAATTGATTCCTAAATATTTGCAATCACTAACTCTGTTCAATATTTTATCATTTATTTTTATAACAATATCACTTGGAACACTGTCACGGTAATTCCCAAAAGTCATGAATACCGTTTTATCTACATTTAGTGATAATCTATTTAACGCTAGCCATGTAGCAATTCTATTTAAATTCAAATTCATCTTGGTCTGTACTTCAAACCAACTTTTACTTGAGGAAATAACTGCTGTATCATCAGCATATGATATGATCTCATCTTTATTTAATTCTTCAAGTAGATCGTTTATGTATAAAATAAACAAAAGAGGACCCAAAATAGTACCTTGTGGAACACCCATTTTAATAATTTTATATTCACTTTCTGTTCCGTTTACTTTTACTTTTTGTAATCTATCATTTAGGTAACTGCTTAGTAGATTGTGTGCAACACCTCTGATACCTACATGATACAGTTTGTCAAGAAGAATTCTGTGATCAACTGTATCAAAAGCCTTTGCCAAATCTAAAAATGTAACAATGGTAGGTTTGCTTTTGTCTAAATTACTGTATAAAATATTCGTTACAAATTGTAGAGCATCTTTAGTACCTCTGTTTTCAACAAATCCATATTGATTATTCGATATAATATGGCAGTTTTTAACAAATTCAAAAAAAATTCTATAGTACACAACTTTTTCAAAAATTTTTGCAATATTAGAGATCAGTGAAATTGGCCTGTAATTATTTTGAGAGCATTTTTTTCCAGATTTGTAAAGAGGTATCACGTCAGCTTTATTAAGAGCAGAAGGCCAAATACCCAGTTTTATACTTAAATTAATTACGTGAGCCAGCGCTTCACTTATAAAGAATTCTAAACATTTCAAAACCTTAGTATTAATATTATCTACACCTCTTTTTTTAAATTTAAAATTATTTATAATTCGCTGAATTTCAGTACTATCTGTAGGTTTGAGAAAAATTGATTTAGTATTCATTGCAGGCATTTTTAAAAAATTATTTTGGGGTTCTATAATTTTATTTTTAAGTTTAGTTCCAACTTCACAAAAATATTTATTCATTTTATTTGCTATTTCATTATTATCAGTTATTTTTGAGTTATTTTCATCAATGATGTAGTTAATATTAGTTTCTTTTTTATTCTTATTATTAACTTTGGAATTGATAATTTCCCAGAGTTTTCTAGGATTGTTAGAATTTCTCTCTATCAAACTTTTATCATGTAGGTTCTTAGCTTCAAATTTCAATTTTTTAAGTGTTTTTGAATATTGCTTATATCTATTCTGCAAAACTAAATTATTCGGTTCCCTTTTACAGGAGTGATATAATTTTTCTTTTGTTGCACAGGATTGCATGATAGCTTTTGGAACCCATGTATTACTACTTTTAGGTCCCCTTTTTCTAGCACTTTTAGCATTATCAATACATGCATGAATATTTTTCACAAAAATCTCTGTAGCTTCATTTGGCTCCTGAATATTAAGGATCGAGTTCCAATTAACTTTACAAGCATGCACTTTTAATTTTTTGTAGTCTATTACAATCATATTATTTGTACTTTTTGTAACTAAATTATGTTTATCAATTTTCGCTAGAAGTGAGAAATGGTCAGTGATAGAATTTTGTACAGTAAAAGTGCTAGTTTCCATTAGATCAGACTTATAAAAAATATTATCAATACATGTGCCTCCATTCAAATTTTCTGAAGATGGCCTTGTGACTGTTTGGAAACCAGGCTTAAAACCCCTTTCAAGAAAATTACACAGAAAATCTTGAGCTAAGCTATCTAAAGTTAAAAGATCAATATTAAAATCACCCAAAATGTAACGATTTCTGATATTATCCTTTGAAATTAGGTACTTTTTTAAACTATAACTAAATTCAGTTTTGGACAATTCATGAGACCTGTACATTGCAGAAAATTCAATTTTGCAACCATTTTTAGTTGTAATACATGTATTAATAATATTTAGTCTGTCAACAGTAACAATTTCTGTGTTTTCATTTATATCGTTCCTAATATACACTACTACTCCATCGGCTTTATTTAACATACCTTCATTATAATACATTTTATAACCTTGTAAGCATACAAAATTACAATGTTTCATTTTTCAAAATTACAAAATTTCCCAAAAACTTTTTTATTAATCCAAAAAGCGAGTCATTTTGCACCAATAACGCATTTCCATAAATCGACTACGTAAATATTTAAAATTTATTTAAATACTTTTTTAATTAAATAAATATTAAAATATTTTAACAGAATTAATAAAAAATATATTAAAATTATGCACGTTTATGTTTAAACCAAAAATGTAAGTATAAAAATTTTGTATTTCCCTTTTCATTTTTATATAAGTTTTGTAAAATGTTTTTTTAATTCATGTACATGAAAACTGGTTAACTCTTTTTTATTTAATGTATTCGAAAAACTAGTTTTTAAAATATTGCCATTTTCGGGTTATTCCACAAAACGATTTTTACGTTTTATAAAATATTTTGTTGCTTTTGCTACAAATGAATTTACCATGCTACAGGCTTTCGAAACATATCGGAGCAGTTCTCAAAAATATAACCTCAGGAAACTTCAACATACAGAACTCTTTTCAACTAAAGAAAAAATTAAAAGACGTTATTTTGGACGAAGAAGACATAAAGGGTTCCCAACAAGAACGCAATTTTTAAATTTTATAAAGGGTGTCCCAACAAGAACGCAATTTTTAAATGTGGCAACACTGGAAGTGTCATTGTTTGACATTTGAACAATTGTTACTGTTTGCTAGTAGAAGGTACGAGGTTAGTAAAAATGGAGCGCTACACGAATAAACAACGCATTCTCATTGTGAAATTGTTTTTCCAAAATGGTGAAAGTTTTGCCGCTACAGTTCGCAAATTGCGATCAATTTGGGGTCACAATAATGCTCCAAAAGAGTCAACTGTAAAGAGATTAATGGAGATATATAAAATTTAAAAATTGTGTTCTTGTTGCGACACCCTTTATAAGTTTCTTATAAATAAGTGTCTCATTATTTACCAATATGCCCACATATCTGGCAATAAAAACAATACTAAAACATTGGGACACAATAGAAAAACACACAAAAATTACAAAAAAACAGTTTCTTAAAATACTCGAATTCTGTCTAAAGGACAACAACTATTTCAAATATAAGGATAGCTTATACAGCCAGATATACGGCATGCCGATGGGAAATCCACTGTCACCAACCATAGCCGACATCATTCTCGACGACTTATTGGATTATACAATACAAGAATTAAAAAAGGAAGACATAGAAATAAATTTCGGGCAAATGACAAATATAATTTTAAACACATTGAACAAATATCACAAAAAACTTCAATTCACTGTAGAAATATAATCTAATAACAAATTGCCATATTTAGACACAGAATTACATAAAATAGACAAAAAAATAGTCTTTAACTGGTACATGAAACCGACGGCTTCGGGGAGAATAATAAACTTTAACTCGACGCAGCCATTCAGAATGAAAGTCAACACAGCAACAAATTTCATCAGCAAAGTAATCGACATTAGCGACCAACGATTTCACACAGAAAACATAAAAAAACTTAATTTTCCGAAAAACTTAACAAACAAACTAATTGACGACAAAATTAACAAAAAAATATCCAGGAAAAACCCACAAGCAGAAGAAAAGACAGGTGGCAACGCTCAAAAATATTTTAGTGCAAGATTTATACCAAATTTAACGGAGAGCAAAACACTGCATTCAATTCTAATAATTAAAACAGACAAGTCCACTTACGCACACAAA